>CM053789.1:656119654-656542154 GCA_028749045.1 Cupressus sempervirens
GTAATTGCATTGTATTAGATATGGTTTATGTTTTTGTCGAGATTCTATTACTACAAAAATGTTGTGCAGTCTGTAACTTCTAATTGTATGGTGTTTTAACATAATTTTTGTTTTAATTTGATTTAGTTAGATTGAAAAATGTCTATACAGTTACTACTAGAAGCTCTTTCAATTTTCACCTGATGGAATGTAGAAATCTCATGTCTTCAAAAATTTAATAGAATACGTATATGAATTTTGCTCACTTTCTTTTATTGCAGGTCAATTATTCAACTAATTTTTTGGGATTGACATTTGAACTTTCATTTTTAGAGGTTAGAAAGTTAGGCTTAGAAACTCAAGTTATGTTGAACCATGCCTGGACATCAATGTCTGGTTCAAATAATAGTAAATCTACACAGGAATCTCAATCTAAGAGAAGCTCTAAGGTATTCTTTTGGTCAATAAATAAGTTTTGTTCTTGAATTGTGTTCATCATTGAGGTTGTACTGAGATTTGAAATGATCTATTATTGAAAGCATTATCCCATTACACGACAGTGGACCAGTTAGATGGGGGTGTGAAAAGAGATCAATGTGAATGATGCAAAGTAAAAGTGAAGGCTCTAGAACAACTCAAAATAGATAAAGCACCACATATTCTTGCAATTCATCTCAAGTGCTTCAGTGTAGTTGGATCTAGAGGAAAAATTGACAAAAAAGTAGACTTTGGTTGTACGTTGGATCTCAAACCATTTGTTAGCAGTTCACATGTAAGTAGCCCTTACAATATTATTTGCCAGTGGATCACGTTTTCAGTGGAATCTAATAATATAGTTTTTGTAATATCTACTAGTTTTTTAATAAATATTGCACATTTGAATGATATTCTAGTTTCTTTGTCTATTGATCAATCATAGGAGGGCAATTTTAAGAACACTCTTTATGGTGTTCTTGTTCATGATGGCTAGAGCACACATTCTAGTCATTATTTCTGCTTTATTCATTCATCCATAGGCATCTGGCATGCTTTAGACGATAATCGGGTATACATTTGCTACAATTGTGAAGACATGTTTAATTTGCAAAGTGCTTGGAGCTAATTCTTTTAGACTAAGGTATTTGGATGGAACCAAAATACCTGTCTGACAGCTTTATCAATTATGATTGTTTTCCAGGTTGGGTTTTGTTGTGTCTTAGCTTAGTCTTTTCCTTTTTGTTTTTTCTTAGCTCAATTTTTAGTCTAGTCTATTAACTTCATTTAGCCAAATGATGCAATTAGGTTTGAAAATATGGCTTGATATACAACTCTGACGATTAAAATAAACCTCAATGAGTGGAGCTAAAACTGTGATGGTAGGCTAGGATCAAGCTATCTCCTTGAGTCTAATGCCTGTGATCAAATTTAGATTGTTAAGAAGTGGCCCTTCTAATTTGAAACTGAGGTCTTTAGAAAAGGTTGATATCAGACCTGCAATCAAATTTAATTTACTGGTGAAGGCCTTATTGTAATCTAAAATCAAAATTTGACAATGGTGTTAGTCTGAAGTCAAAGCCTATTTAATTTTAATTGATTTGGGATATAATCTTCTTGATAGTACCAGCTTGAGGATGGATTATCATGATTGATACAGGCACCGGAATAGTCTTAATTTGCAAACACAAGTCATAATGATGGATTAGACCTCTGCTACTCTCAACAGTCTTAGTAAAATGAAACAACTTTATTCAAATCTGCCTTTGAAAGTTTGAAATTTCTGCCCTTGTCTTGCAATTGCAATCAAGAGATCTTCAAAATAGAGCCCTGCTGCCTTGCCTTCATAGCAAATGTCTTGGTATATGGGGAAATTATCAGTGCAACTTAATCTTAAATGCTTGCAAATTTTCATTAAATGAAGATTGCCTCAAGTTCTGAGGGTGAGAGACATGGCATTTAATTCATTTCCCTTTGAAATCTAAAATTCAAGATTGTGCATTGGGTAGAACCTGATAAAAGATATTAAATTTAATGCATTGATTCACAAAGGTTAAGGTAAGACAATGATAGCAAGGGCTGCCATTGACTTTTGGGCCCAGATTTACATGTATTTAATTCAATTAATCCTCCATACCCCTACTCAAGTTTAATGCCCAAGATCCAGCTGTTTGGATTGAACTAAGGCCTAAGCGACTTAAATTTAAATCCTTTAGGCCAGATACTACATCTTTAGGGCCTAATTTAGCCAAATGATGTTACATTCTAGGCATAAGGGTTCATTTCGTTGGTCTTTGAGCACAGATTTGGGCTTAATTCACCCTAAGTTAGCCATAGGGAAGACCCCATTTCAAATTACAAACACATTTTGATGCTCTCAGCCCATACATTTTATCTAGGATAGGGCTTAGCTGTTGAACTCTCTAATTTGATCATAATTTGGGCCTATATTAAGCCACACATCTTATACATGGGTCTTAATTAAAAGCCTTACATCCACACACCTCAAATAGGGGCAAGTTTCAATTCATTTCAAGTATAACCCCACTGTCTTAAGGCTTGATCCACCTTAAAATTGGGCCCAGATCTGGCATACATTCAATTATTTGTTCTTATAGTAAGGCCTTAGATCCCCCCCATACTTGATATAGGGCTACACTTTGCACAAGATGCAAATGTAAAATCCACTGTTATCAGATTTAGATCTGGCCTTCTACAGTAAAGGGTAGATTTGAGTTGTAATTACTTTCAGATTGCAAAGTTCAAGGCCATTTGGAGCTTATTAAACTTAAATCTTGGCTTAAGCAGGCTTTTAAGGTCACAACATTTCATTGCCAGGCCCTGATTATTAAGTTTTAGGCCTTCTCAAGCCCATTCACCAACCATAGTGCCCAATTTTAAGCCCCATTCTTATGGAATTGTGGCTTGGTGTTATTAGACCAGGCCCCCACATTTTACCCCCAAGGGCTATCTATATGCATTAGATGTTTCTCACAAGCCTAAGTTTACATTCTCAGCTGTAGGGCATTATTACTAATACTAAGGGTTTTGAGCCATGTGGGATTGAATTTTGGGCCCATAGGATCAATCTCGGGCCTTATTTGCTTCTCCCTTCACATCTCCATTTTCTAGGAATGAACAAGATTCTCAGCTCCATTTGCTAGGAATGAAGAAGAGTCTCAGTTCTATTTTCAAGGAATGAAGAGGAATCTCATTTGCTAGGAATGAAGACTAGTCTCATCTCCATTTGCTAGGAATGAATTGGAGTCTCATTTCCATTTGCTAGGAACAAAGAGGAGTCTCAACTCCATTTACTACTTCAGCAAATTTTACATATCCTTAGCTCAATTTCTATCTTTACTCCCCCTTTTAGAGTTAGCCAAATTTTTTCAATTTTCATACTCTATCCAAACATAGCCTTTTGCACCCCAGATTGCTGCCAACCTACTCAACTAGCCATGCTCATCAGAAAAAGAGGAAGGGGGGTCACTATTTGCAATCGGGTGATGTAAAAACTGCTCAACAAGTAGTACATCTAAACTAGACTAATACATAAACCTAACTAGGTACTTTTCTCTAAGTTTTTCTACATATAGTGATGCGCCCCCCTTATCTCAAGACATCAACCGATAAAGTGCTTCATTATCTATGCATCCCAGAAAGAAAGTATGTCATCTCCTATCTCTTTAAGGAATATGGTGATTTATCTCAACATGTACCTTTTGAGAATAAACATTTAGCTGCTTTCTCTCCCACTGTTTGATGTCTTTTTATAGTTTTATTATTGGTATCCCTTTCTACAATCTTTTGATAAGAACACCGTATTTAGTTTTGAAAGTGTAATTTTAATCTTATAATTCATTCCAAATTCACAATATCCTTTTCACCGTATGTGATAGAAAACATACATTCTTTCCAAACGATAGCAATCTCTTTTAGTGTTGCAGGTGTAAACAAGATATCCCAACAAGTAGAAAATTTGTCAAATGTCAATTTCATTTCAAAAAGTCTAGAAAAGAACACAAGTTCTAGCCAGTCATGCAGTAAATCCAGATCATCAACAGATCATGATGCATCATGCTTGCAGTGGGGCCATTGTGGCGGCAACGCGAGCGGCCTCGTTGCAAGCATGATGCACCATGATCTATTGATGATCTAGATTTACTGCATGACTGGCCAGAACTTGTGTTTTTTTCTAGACTTTCTAAAATGAAATTGACATTTGACAAATTTTCTACCTATTGGGATATCTTGTTTACACCTGCAACACTAAAAGAGATTGCTGTCGTTTGGAAAGAATGCATGTTTTCTATCACCTGGGGGGCATATGAATTTATATGCCCCATGATGCATCATGCTCGTTGCGGGGCTGCTGTGGCGATGACGGCAGTTGGCGTTGCCACTACAGCGGCCCTGCCATATTGCTAACCACGGACGTCACAATTGCGATGCCCGCCCATGCATTGTGACAAAATGTGCATCGCATACTTAGCGATGCCATCGCAATTCTTGACTATGCGTCACAATTGCGACACAATTGGAAACATTGCGATGGCCAGTGGTGTCAACACTAGTGCTACCGCGCCGCTAGCACCGTCACATCCCCATCACAATTTTCCAAGACCATTGCAAGTGCGACACCCAAGGATCAGTGAACTCGTGGACAGATGTCGATGCCATCCCGTCACAATGTGTGGGGAAGCCATCAAAATTGTGACAGGATCCACATGCATTGTGATGAAAGCCGTGCCAGTTTAGAATGGTGAGATTGCGACAAATAGGCATCGCAATTGCGAAGTCTAAGGATAGACGTTGCAATTTGTGACTAAAAAACAACAACATTTGCTATCGTTGCAGTGGTGGCACATTTCCATCACAATGGCGACACTTGGCCATCACAAATTGATGCCAAATGTATTAGTGGAGTAGGGATATAAAACACAAATCATGCTTCTACACTTGTACCATATGTACTAGATGGTGCCTCAATTTTGAATATATGATTTAACTCAAATAAGGATATATACTGGATTATCCTAGAATTGAAGCAATGAATGACCTAAATCAAAAGCACACCCTAGAATAAGATAAATTTATACTAGTTTTGAAATACATCTCTAGCATGGATGTAAAACACAACCAAGAATGTGAAAAACTTTGTTAGTTGCTGGCTAAAAATATAACAGAAGACAACAATGCACGAGTTGTTAATCTCCACTATTCTCCCTATGTGTGTCACCATGGGACCTCTCAACTAGATTGGGAAAGAAATCATTAGATTAAAAAGAGTGATTGCAGAGTGTGGGGCAATTATTAATAGTGGACATTTATAAAATCCATGTTTTGGTCCATTATGCTAATGCCTATGGTGAAATAAACAACAAAGATAAAAATAATAAAACCATGACCAAAGGGCATTCAAAAATGATTTTGTGGGTAAATTTTTATTTGTTATTTTACTGCCTTAAGCATCTGCTAGCGTATTCATTGAGGCAATCACACATATCAGACCCAAAGTAATGATGGAAATGTAAGTGTTAAGTTCAAAGGAAGAAGGCCATTTTTCCTAGCATATGTATTTGAAAAAGCCTTAAATTTGAAGTCATTCATAATGAATTTTTAGGACATGTATTTGGAAAAAAGCTTTGCATTTGAAGCCATTTTTTGTAACATTATTAGGTGTATAATAGAAGTTCAAATTATTGAATTTTAACACTTGATTGAGTGCATAGTAATGGCTTGGAAGGTAGGATGTTTTTTCATTGGATGAGACAGGGTAAGTAAACATGCAATAGATTGAAAAGTGAGTTTATATTGGGTTCAATACAGGTACAAAATATAAATTGTGAAGAACCCAAAAAAGAATCAAATTGAAAGAAAATTCTTGGACTTAATACATGTCGTTAAAGCAATTTCTTCTTGAAGAGACAAATAAAAACAACCCTCAAAGAGAGAGAGAGTATGTATGTAAAGGAGGGTGTTGCTTATTCTCAAGCGAGTAATAGGGATTTAGCTGAAGGAAGGGTTTTATCTCTTGTAAGGCTGAATGTAATGATTTTGGGTGGAGGACTTTGTCATTACAAGCTATTGATGCAATAGTGACTATATCCATGTCACTAGAGAAACATTGTTTAAGCCACCAGAATTCTTCAACATAGATGATCAATTTTCACCCCACTATTCAAGAGGTAAAATTATGAGCACCACAGGGATGGAAGCCACTTATTATTCATTTTTTCATCAATGGGTTAGTTTAAAACTAGGTTTTAGTAGACTAGTTTATCCAATTAGCACAACTTTCAGGAAAATACAATTTTTTGTTTTTGAGTCTTTTCACTCAACAAGCAAGAAACTTAAGGGGTTCATTGCACTCAAAAAAAGCTTGGACAAAATGCTGAAGATTGTATCTAGAAGAATAGTTACAAGTGTACTAAGCATTCTGCCAAAAAATAATGAATCTAAGATGGAGAGGACAAAGGGAATGCGGGTGCAGAAGAACACAAACAATAAAAAGGAAACAAACATAAATAATACTTATTAACCAACACAAAGTAATAGAATGAAATAAGGAAAGACAAAAATTTATACAAAAATATCATGACTGATCCTTGTCAATATGCTACTTTGATCTATTGTCACAAATATCCACCAATCTACAGAGTTGGAAAAAACAAAAATCAACCGATGGTTTGGACACAATGTGTTTTGCCAAAATTGGAGAGGGAAGTTGAAGCTATTTGTTTTATTTAATTCCACCCAACTATAGTATTAAATGCAACATTTAATAAATATTAACTAACTTGTACTATCCAATTTTAATAATTCACATAAAGCATCATCTATCCAATTTTAATAATTCACATAAGGTGTGAAAATTGGCTTTTGTTTCAATAACCGTCCATCTCTTCAAGGACAAATGTTACATTTGACAAATGTCTTGCCATAAAAATGAACATTAGAAAATGTTATAAAAAAAATTCTGCTCTTTGCTCATTGGTTGCAAGCTTTTTTCCTTATTTTATTAATAGGAAAAAGTAAAACCCCTAGGAAAATTAGTGCCTATCAATGAAAAATGGGAAAATCAGTGAATAAGAAAATTTGGAAAATGAAGACATTGGAAACAATAGGATAAACTTTTAAATTTCATGTTGAAGGGATTTTCGACCATCGATTAATTGGTTATAAGTGTGATGAAAACAATAGTCTCTACCTTTAGAAAGGGGACTAACAATTCAAGGAGTCCTTAATAAAGAATGTTTTTTGAGCTTTTTGTATTAAAGAATGTGTTTTTCAACTTTTCTTAGTAAATGATGTTTTTTCTCGGTTGCCAAACAAAGGCAAAAATATAAAGATCTCTTATTAGAAAGAGTTTTTTTTGTTTTTCAAATTCAAAAAAATTTAAGTGTTTCCTTGTTCCATTGATTCTTCACATATAAGGCATAAGTTTAAAATTTATTATTAGCATTTTTATTATATTTAAAATTTATTTTGAAATTGTAGCAACTGGTAGTTGCACGTTTTAGTACATTCAACGAGAAGCCAACAGGGATGATATTGAAATTGATTTATTTGAAATGATCACAAACAGATTTAGATTTTGAATTATGTAGAAATTTGCAAGTTATAGTTGATTTTAAATTTGAGAATTTGAAAAAGAAGTAGCATGCATTGAGAAATAAGAACAAAATAAAAGACTTTTTTTTTTTTTTGTATTGGATAGAGTGAAGAATAATAGTTTGTTAGAATACACTTTTCTGTAATGTGTGTAAATTTTGAAGTACCATTGTAATAAGAGAGTAGTAAAATTGTATTGTTGTTGTAGGAGAGTACTTAATAGTGCAATTTTTATAATTGGAAAGCAATGAAATGAAATACAAAATAAGAGCATTGATTTTATGTTGTAATGAATGAGCTCAATGACTTTGATCATATTCAAGTTACCTGCAATCAATAATTGTATAATTCTTAATTTACATGCTTTTTGAGTATTGGATAAAGTGATTTTATGGTTGCATTTTTTCATAGTAAAAGAGTAATCTAAGTTTTTGATTAAGGAAAACAAGTTTTGAAGAGTGCCTGAAACCTTGTAAAAAGCTTAAGAACCTTGTAAAAAGCTTAAGATTTTCAATAAGCACTGTAACAAAGAAACAATAGACTAAGAAGGATTCGATTACCCCCCTAGAAGAGAGGTAACCATGGTGATAGAAAAGCCTATCACCAACAAAAACAAAATGTCCAACTAGGAGCCAAAGAACCCAACAATAGGCTCCACCTCCTAAAACTAGGCACTACAGGGGAGCTCACGATTTACCCTTTGATTTAGGGCCTCCCAAGCTCGACCTAAGAATCATATCTATTGGATGAATAGAGGGCTTAGATTTCTTTTTACAACAATCCATCCATCCTTCACCCTTCTTGCCTCACCAAGAAAATCCTTAGAAGAGTCAGAGAGGAGGCTTGGAGAAGCAGAAGCACCCAACATATCATTCTCCTTAGGAGGAATTGAAGAAGACAAGCCCCCACTAGGACTAGGAATAGTAGCCAAATCAGAGATAAGAGATGGGACAGGATCCTAACTCAAAGGCCAAACATCCTTAGCGACCAATGACCCAAAGTAGAGTTAGCCAAGAGAGAGCCAGCCATAGGGGGAGAGCCATGTGCATGATCTGAGGACACTTTCAGTGATTTATGCACCATATGGTGCTTGGAGGAGGCCCCAAGCCACCAGGAAGAGGTCACCTCAGCTTGATCTTCAAAGTAGAGCAATGAGCAACCATGTGTCTTGTCATATGACAATTCCTACAGCAGAAGGGGATACCTTCATAATCCAGTATTTGAATCCAAGAGCCCTGCAAAGAGGCCAAGAAAATTTTCTCTAGGAGGCCCTTTGAGACATCCAAATCAACAAGAATTTGAGCACACATCGAATGGAGAACATCAGAAGTAGCCGAGTCCACAAACAAAAATTCCCAATAGCATTCCCCACAAATTCCAAAATTGACTCAAGCCAAAGATGCATAGGGAGATTCAGAAGCCTAACCCAAATAGGAACCTTGTTGAAGGACTCTGTGAGTGGGTCAAAATCCATATGCCATAGTTTGGCCATGAGTGGGTAACAATCTTGCCATGAGAAACTATCACCTAGAATAGTCTTCCTATCTTCAACAATTTCAAACTTGACAAGGAAGAATCCTTTAGCATTTGGGAAGATCTGAACACCATGGTCTAAGATTGGTTCCCAATGCTCAGAGATCCAAGCATGGAGATTAGAAAGAGAGGGCCAAAAACCCCAGAATCAAAAAATAGCAGCTAGGGCAAAGAACTCCTCTACCATACTAAAAATTTCATCAGCAATATCTTGGTCTAAAATAACCCTTGTTGGACTAGAGACACTCATCGAAGAGGTGTCTCAGGGATGAGAAGGCCCATAAGAGAGACTTGTGGGAGGAAAAATGCCATGCAAACTAGCCTCAAAGGTGGCCATGTCAGCAAAGGAAGAAACCCTTCCCCGTGGACCAGTAGCCACAGGAGGGGAACTTGCAGAAATGGCACCAGCCATAGCAACAACACAAAAATGAACACCACCAGGAGAGTGCACAGCCCCAATGGCTCCATCCACCGTAGCAGACCTTGAAGGCAACAGAGGAAAATCCTCAGTAGGATGCTCAGAGGCAGAAATGGAAGCCTAGGAGAGATCCACAGGGACACGCGTAGGGAGATTTGAAATTTCACAAGAGTGAGAAGCCATAGCGGAGCATAAAAATTCAATTAAAAGAGTAATCTAAGTTACTTTGTAAAGAAAAAAAAATCTATTTCTTCATTCTTTCACATTAGTTTCAGTTAAATACCTTGAAATTTGTGGAGTGTGAAGTTGGTAGTACTTATCCATGAAGATTTGAATGCATGGTTGAGAAACGGTTTGTAGCAGCCAGGTGAGAAATGATTATGCATTATTTTCGTGTAATATTTTTTTTGAACTAAGTTAGTAAAACATAATAAAAAATTTTGGTTAAATTTTATTTTAACTTTACAAGTGAATTTATACATATGACTAAATAGATAGAATATTGACTCATTACCTTTGTGGTTGAAATATTGGTTTTTGTGGGAAATGAGGTTGGTGATAGTAGTTGTAGACATGCTTCCTCTTTTTTCCTAGCAGTTGTATAAGTATTATTTTCCATCTTGCAATACCTTTCAAAAGGAAAAGGTTGGTGAATTTGCTGGTTGTTCAAATCTTTTACTCTTGATATTGTTGTAAATGTCAATCCTTGCCTTTCTCTTCTTCCGATGTCTATTGTTTCTCTATGTAGTGCGAGTCATTGAGATTTGTGTATGGTAATAGCCCAAGCCATTATTAGTGAAATTTGTGTACGACTACCTCTTGTAATTGGAGTGATGAGAATATTTTTTGGGTTTTGTGCATCCCAACGTGGTCCAATGTAATTGTCAAATTTTACAACTACATATTTTGGTAGATTTGGAGGAGATGAAATTTTATTGTAAACTATGGAATTAACTTGTCCAATTGATCCATTTACAAGACCAGTTTGTATCCACAAGTTTGTTGTTAGCATTACTTGTTGGCCTATGCAAAGGAGCACCTCTTGTGAGAGTTGTTTGTCTTCTATTTGTTCCTTTGATTTGTGTGCAGCAACTCTAGCAGTGCTACGAGCAACTGGAGTGGATTTATCAAACTCGTTCTTTTGATTTTCATTGAAATTATCTTTTGTTTGAGTCATTAGTGTTTCCCAATATTGTTTGATTGGTACAACATTTTGAATATCTTGCAAGATTTTACGAAATTTTATCTGGGGTTTAGTATGTCCTTGTTGGTGAAAAACTGTATCTAATGTGATTGCTACATTGAATGTGTTCCACAACATGAGGGTTGTTGAGTGTTAGGCATAAATTGGTTTGTCCATAGTTGGTGGAAGCTGGCCTAAGTCACCGACAAGAACGATTGAGATTCCACCAAATGGTTCAGGTTGGTTTTGAGGAAATGCCTAACGTAGATGATTGTCAATTTTCAATAGTAGTTTTGGGCCTAAGAAGCTCATTTCGTCAATTAGAATGTATCTAACATGTTTCAAATCTTACTATAGAGCTATTAATGACTAGCCTTGTAAGGAATGCATATCTTTAATCGGAATGCATAAGAATGTGTGGATAGTTGTTGCTTGTATATTGTATGTAGCAACACCCATAGGAGCTAGTGCTAGCAATGTATTTTTTCCATCTTGAGCACTTGTATTAATGAATTCTCTAATGTAATGAATCAAGTAAGACTTTTCAGTACCTATTGTTCCTTGAATATTCATGCGCAATGGTGTATTTTTGGATTTTTTTATACAATGTTTAATAATGATATCTAATGCGAGTTGTCATTTTTGGCCGAGTTGGAATTTTTGATGTGTTGTTTTTGAAGGTGATATTATGTTATTTGTATCTAATTTCCCTTTTGAGATGAATGTCGTAGCTGATTCATCTAGTTGGTGGAAAATGTTGTTGGTATTCCATGAATAGTTAATGTCAATATCTCTTTTTCCTAGCATGTCAAGGTCATTAATGTTCAAGTTCTTGGATTCACCCATTTGGGATAATAATTCCCATTCGTATAGGTCAGGGTCTTTAGGATTTTCGAGGTCATCATTGTTAGTCTCATCTGGTGGTTTTGCAATGGGTATGCTTTGAACTCTCTTAATGTGGCAAACTGTTTAATTAGTTTATTGCAATGATTTCTAGTTTGTTACAATTTCATCTTTTGTAATACCAATTTGTGTTGTGATTTGTCAAAATGGTTTGTATAGTAAGAGTTCAGTCCAATGAAATGTCTCAAATGTATCACTATTTTCATTTGGAATGTTTTGGAATAGGGGGTAGACATTGACAATTGCATTGGTTTTTCTTGTTTTCCATTGATTTTTCCTACATTTTGATGAGTACGAGTACATCTAGGCCATTTGAAAGAGTGTCAAAGAATCTAGTTCTTGGGGGTGCTCACTGTATGAGTGGATATAAGTGGTACTCAATTCTTCTTCTATTTTTGAATTGTTGATTCTATTTAAAATTTTCTTGCTAACATTCAAAGACACAAAGGTTTGGCTACAAATTACAAGTGGCAATTTTTGCAACATATGACATGTTTTTTGTGCACCAATATCACATTTAGCAATGAAACCCATCATGAATTTCTAGTAGATTGTTGTAAGGATATTAAATTTTTTTTGAGTACAAGGGAATGTAAGAAAACAAAAAATGATTTAACTAACTAATAATCTGAGAAAACAAAATATAGTGTAGGAGTGTGATCATAATATTGTGTGTGAGATATGTGTTGTTTAAAATAAACAATTACGAAACTGGAAAGTGGAAACCATTTGCAAATGAAATTATAACTTCTTCTTAAATTGAAATAGATAAGATCATAAGTATAGTCTGATATAGTATTTTGTATCATTTTATAAACACTATATCTAAATCAACAATCTATTTATTCTCATGTATAATTTAGCTTTTTATAGATTCAAACTCTAGTCAAAGAATTGTAAAGAAAATATAATGATTTTTCTAAAATGTACAAAAATAAGAATCAAATTTTAATAATTAATAAATTTGTGTTTTAAAGATGATAATACTTACCTATTTATAAATATTAAATATTAAATAATTTAATTTCTAAAATGTAAAGAAGAGTTATTAAATATTTTATAATACTTAATATTAAATGTTAAAATGAATTTGTAACAAAAATAATATATGAATGGTTAACTAAATAATTTTTAATACTTATTGCGGTAATTTATAATTGATTTGGTCTTATTTTCTTTTAATTTATGATTAAGTAAATATACTTATTGACTTTTTTTTACAATACATTATAGACACAATTCACTTTCATAATAAAAAATATTTGAAATATTTTCAATCTCTAATTAAAATATAGTAATATTATAATTTAAATTAATATTCTATTTTAATTATGTACAGGCATTAATGATGACTTCTTGTTTGTATTTGTATTATTTCAAAGAAATAAAATAGTAGAACAAATCTAAAAATTAAATTTATAAAAATTAATAAATATTTAATTCAAACTTCTTTTAAAAATAAATAATTTGAAAATTAATATTTAATATAGTGGAAGTAGTTGTAATAGTCAAATAAGTAGATCGTAATTAAATTTAATAATTATGGTTTAATTAGATAGATAGAACATTCTTGATAATTAATGATTGATGATAGTGTTTAATATTATTTAATCAATATTTTAATATTACATTAAGATTAATAATTATAATTTGGTGATAGTGTTTAATATAATTTAATCAATTTTTTAATATTTTCTATATTTTAGATAATAGAATAAAAATTATAAGATTATAAAAATTATTTACAAATTATCTCACATTATAAAAATTATTTAAAGATTATAAGATTCAAAATTTATTTCACAATTTTTAATATATTTATTTTCTAAAAATATTACCTTAAAATAAGGGTATGATAACTAAAAAATCATTCATATAACATCCCAAATAAATGAGCTAACCATATTGAAGTAAAATGTTTTTATTGACTTTAAAAAATAAAAATAAAAATAAAAAAACATCAAAATTCTAAATAAAAATATTCAAATTTAATTAGTTGGAATAAAAAGAATTGCAATAGTTCAAAATTTGTTAAGACTTCAATATATATAAGATGTACATTATTTTGATGTAGTTCAAAATTTATCAAAACTTATATATATATATAAAATTTAAATAGATTTATTTATTAGTAAATCATTGGATAGGGCCAATATCCATGGTATACATATGTTACTAATTAGAGATTGCTAGATCCAAGCAACATAAAGCCCCAAGAATAGAGGAGTCACTGACAAAAAAACAAACACCATGAAACAAAGGCAATACTTATGCATGCCCAAGTTGTCCAATGAGTCTAAATAATTACTATAAACTCTCAATGTGCATGAGAATGAGAAGTACATATACTACACCAAAAACACATCGTGCCCACACACTAATAGGCTACCAATACGAATCGTAGCATCGACATATGTGACTCCCAAATTGAGGAAAACTATGGGCAACGACCCCCCATCAAATTAAACATCTCATGACCAACCATCCAACCGAAAATTGTTGAAATATGAAAGGGAGATCTTGGCATCTCTGAGTGACCTATAAATTAGATACAACAAATTATTTTAAATCAATTTGTCTTAGACCGAGAAAGAAGTTGCCTCCTTAGTGGGCTTGTTTGCCTCTGAGTTCTCTTGGTAGAAGTGGCCTACTCTAAAATCCTTAGACTTATCCATCATAATCATAAGAATAATGGAGTCTAGGCATCTCTACAAAGTCAAGTTAGGAGTGGATTGAGAATGAATAACATTCAATGTTAACATAATCTTCTTCGTTGTGTAATTTAGATATGCCCAATTTCATACCACATAAGGCTTCCTTGATTTATGTAACATTGTTGGATGCTTCTCCTATGGATTCTACATGCTAACCCAAAATAACACCTTACAAGTTTCTAGCAATGAGACCAACTCCAACCACTCCTTGATTTCCATGAGCCATCCCATTGAAGTTTACCTTTGCCCCCCCAACACTTGGTTATGAATTTCATACTTTGGAGACTCTTAGTGCCTCCTTAGCATGAGAAACCTCCTTGTCCCTATTGGTACATATGAGTTTTTAGCAAGAGGTTGTCTCCTAACTATTGAGTTTACCCACTCCACAATTAAGGATTTTATTTTCTTAACCAATAGCTCCCTCTTATAGATAATTCTTTAAATATCCTCCAATTTCTTTCATTCCAAAGCTCCCACTAGATAAGAGAGGGAACAATTTGCCAAATGCAATCAAATGTTTCATTCTACTCCTTGCTAGGCCAAGTGCAAAACTAATCCTTAAGACTCGTAGAGATAGGAGACTTAAAATTGAGCTACAACACAAGAGTTTCCAACAAAATTTTAAGCATGGATAATTTAGTAGAAGGTGATTTGAGTTTTCCTTGCTACTCTCGCACAATATACAAATAATCGACCCATTGAAACCTATCTTAGCCAAATGATCCTATGTAAGGACCTTGTTTTAAATAACTAACCATAAAAAAGTGTCACTTTAGGGATGTTTTCATTCTCCCAAAGAAGGGCTCATTGGCTATAACATTTTCCTTAATCTTGTAGCCCAACTTAACCTTATACTCTCCATAAGCTGAAGCACACAAACTCAAGACATATGTGGAGTTTGAAATTGGGATAATCCTTTGCTTTATCATTTTTTCCAAGTTCACCTTTTTCTCTTTGGGGCCACTTAGACCACTAATATCCTTCACAACACCATTTGATCCTCCCATAAATGATTTTGATTTTGCCATAATTATATACCTCCTCATCCCAAACTCACAAGATTTCATGTCTACTCTCCTCCAAGTTGGGATTATTTTGGAGAGCCATCCCATGAATCTTCATATAAATAAGCATATTTCCCATGGTGAATCTGCCATTACGTGGGCTAATATTTCTCTTAGAGTTGATACTTGGATGTATAACAAGGTGAACTCTTTGAAAAGAATGGTCAAGGATCTAAATGCAAGCTTGGACATGAAGAAAAATAAAAGGATGGAGCTAGAGGCTAGGTTGGAGACATACCAAATAAACTTTTGGATTATGAGGCCAAACTTCACCAACTTGTTAAAAGAGTATGGTGGCATCCAATCTTTGTGCTATTGCAACTAGTTTGGGCAAGAGAAGTGTGGTGGAAATTTTGTCCCCCATTTTTGTCTCTATAGGTGGATAAGATAAGATACATTTATTAATGTCCAATAGGAGACCAACAAGGGTCTGAGGGACTTGGAGGACCAAGTAAGTGCACGAAGCTAAGTACAAAGAAGACAATAGAGGTGGCTCCTAGCATGGTTGTGAAGGAATTAATTGAATAAGTGGCTAACCTTGGGAAGAATCTAGCTAAGGTAGTGACTGAACTAGTATAGCCTTTTTTTGGTCATTCATTCTGATCTTTGGTCCTCCTTTTGCTTCCAACTACTTTTTGGTGTCTCCTTTTGTGGTATTTTGATATGTGCTATTATGTATTATTTACTGAGGTTCCAGGTCTTTGTAAAACTTGGTTTTATTTGATACTTTGATACTATTGACTGAATGCATATGTCATCATGTTTCTTGTATGGGGTTTTGGGTCCCCTCAAAACCTATTTTAACATGAATCCAAAAAAATCTCCCATTAAATATGTTTGGTTATTATATCTCTTTTGTCCCATATAATATTCCAAATGGTAGAACCCCTAGGGATTTTTTAGTAATGATACCTTAGGGCTCTTTTAAGACCAAGTTTTGCTACGAAAAATCTTAATCCATTTTTTATTGCCTTTAATTACCATCCAAACCAAGTTAGCTCCTCATGTTCCTAACCCTAGCTCCCCCAACCCGCAAAGGTTTACAAATTTTGTCCCATGTGAGAAGATATAAATTTTTAGTGTCATTTGGTCCATTCTAAAAGAAAAGATTTACACATAATTTGGTTAAGTCTAATAAGGGTCAAAACCTTCATGTTGTATATATAGTAAACATGGAATGCTGAGAGGAATGCTTTGATCATCAATAGTTTGTCACCTGATTAAACCCATTTTCATTTCCATAATTCCATCTTCTCCTTGCAACCTTCTATCAATTTATTCCAATACTTTTTTTTGTTTCTCCCTGCAAACAAAGGAAAGCCTTGAAATTTTTGAGGCAAATTGGTAGTTCTAAGACCAGGAACCCTGGATAGATCTAACCAAAGGCTTAGTTGTACATTAAGAAAGAAACACTCAGACTTCCTCTAGCCCATGCACTGCCCAGATACATTGTCATATGCCTCCACAAGATCCTTAATTTCCCTGGTCTCTAACCTTGAAGCTTGTTCAAACAAAATAGTGTCATCAATGAACTATTGATGTAATGCTCTACCAAGGGATCCAAAAGAATTAACCTAAAGTTTTACTAAGTTTGCCAAACTTTTTTTTTTTTAAACAAGAAAGAATAACATACACGTGAAACATAAAGTAGTAGAAGCAATAACATACAATCATCTATAAGCATGCATAATAGGTTACATTCCTTAAGGATCCAAGACATTGAATCACATTTAAATATAATTAATACTAGTCTAATAAATACCACATCCACATGAAATAATAATAGAAAGTATTGAAGTCCATTTAAATAATATACATTTGTTTCAAATGCCACTTGGCAATAAAAATTGGAATGCTCAATCATCCACTATACATATCACAAGGTATGAAAAGCTAAAAGAATATACATTTATACAAATAGAATTACATCATCCTCCTCAGATCCATGATACAAAGTACAATACCATAAATGAAACCATCCATCATAAAAGACATAAACATCCATCATAATGATATGAAGATAGAATGAAAGGAAATGTAGACAAGGAAACTCCAGCCACAGTATCAATAGACAGATCTCAATGGTAAGAGTAAAAAGCACTACCACCTAACTGCGTGGAATCGAAATGGCCCACTCCCACCGTGCTAAGGAGATAGTCTCAGTCTCAAACATGATATCACTCCAAATATCAAAAGTAGTCTCTAAGTCTAGGAAATCCTAAAAGTAATCTAACTCAAAGGTTCCAAGATAAATTGACATTTAAACCTAGAGGCACACAAAGACACATAGGAAACCTACTATGTAAGTGGGCAAGTGTCATCGCATGAATCATGCTAGAGTTACCCTGGTAGTCTCTTAGGACCCCGCCCCCCTAGTGATCCCTATGTGACACTAGTATCCTCTCGTACTAACAAGGCATACTAATGATGCATGGTCGCAACCAAGCATTTTCAGAGCTACTCCCATCCTAGTCTATACTAGCACTCAAAGCATGGGCAAGAACATAAAAAGACTCTTATTAGGTTCATTTAACTCTCATTTAGTATAGTGTTTTCACTTATTAAACAACTTAAAATGGGTTACCTTGGTAGCCACTTAGGGCTTCAACCTCCATTGCAAGCCACTTCTTGACACTACATATAGATAACCTACCCTAAGCTCATGAAATCACAAATCAAAGAATCATAGTAAATCACCTCAACCCTATACAAGTGACTGGAAAGCATCCAAAAGATAAATCACAATACCCATTGGTTCTCTACGAGCTACCAGAAAGTATCCCGAAAATACTAATGGAAGACTCGAAATGTTTAAGTCAAATATATTATAGCACTTATCTCGCTATCCCATAGTGATAATGAAAACAATAACCAACAATATATCACACTCATCATAGAGCATTCCAACACATTACCATGGTTGAGTTAAAAAGATCAAGATCAATTCAGCATAATACCACATTCACAAAACTCCCAATCCTTTGGTAGACATCCTAAAACTAGTCAACCCAAACCCAACACATAGACAACATACAGATAAACAAAATGTAGGTTTCATAGTTTGGTTTGATTTGAAAACATAATGATGAGTTAAGTGTATGGTTTCAGTTTGTGTTTCAATGTACATTTCAAGTAAAGAGATTCTCAATTTACCTCACAAGTTAACCCATTCATTTATTCAAATAAAATATAGAATTACCCCCATTATATTTTAGGAGAATTTCCTAAAAATAATCAAAGGGTGATTATTTATTTAAATTATTAAAATAATTCTTATTGATTTAAAATAAAATAATTTGTAATCTTATTTAAAATCAGGATTATTAATAATTAAATAAATCTACAATTCGATTAAATAACTTCCAATATTAATAAGCTTAATTAAATTACATTTAATTAAATTATTTAATGATTTCATTTAATTATTTTTAAATCAAAATTGTTAATATTTTTTATTAATAAATAATATTTAAACTTCATTTATTAAATTTATAAATATTAATAAAAATTATAAATAAAATTAATCAATAATTAAAAAATTAATATTATTAAATATTAATAAAAAACCTTTTTAAAAAAATTTATTTAAAAATGTCATTTAAAAAAAAAATATGTTGTTAGTTTTACAAGGCTTGCTGGCCTTGGCCTGCGATGACAAGTCTAACTGCTATCGCTGGCAACAGTACTCCTGTTGCCACGACTAGTAGTTTGACCTACCACCACCGTTCATGGTTAGTGGGTAGGGGGGTGGTGTGGGAATTTCCCCACCCCCTCCAAAATAATTAAATTTTTTATTAAATTTTTTACAAATCATTTTTCCAGTAAATTTTACTTTAAAATTTTTTATAATATATAATTTTTAAAGGAGATAATAACCCCCCTTTAAAATTATTTTAAATAAATCTATTTTTTAATACAAAATTTTAACCTTAATCTGATAGGGGAAATATGACCAATCGGTCGAATTCTAAACTTAAATTTCCAAATTTAATATAAAACCCTTCCCCATTCAATTTCCATTATTAAATCTATTGAAGAAGGATAATATTAAACTTTTGGTTTTCCCATAAACAAAAGATTTAACATACATAGTAGAAATACACAATACTGAAATATTTGTCACAAGAATTCTTTAGATAACCATTCAACAGTCATGATGAAGATAGGAAAAGAAAGAGTGTAATAAACTATGTGAATAACCAAAAAGATGTACCTAGACTCTGATGCTAATCGCTAAGCCCAAAAAGATTGTAAGAAAAAATTTTCCTCTCAAAACCTTCTCTCTTCTGAAATTCTTTCCCCTTCCAAAATTTGTTGTCCTTCGAAAATGAACCCTCAAATTGTGATATGGAATTCTCTCCTAAAATCGAGGCACTAATTGTACGATCACCTGAGAGAACTCTCCGCTCACCAAACTTTAACTCTTTATTAACTTTTCTTTATCTTTTCCACGCACGTTTATTGAATTATAAAATAACTTTATTTAATTTTCACTTACTTCTCTTTTTTAATTAATTTATTAAATTTTAATCTCATGCACACATCATGCAATCTTAAAACTTTTAATAGATTAATATCTTTTCACTTCTTAATTTATTTTCGAATGTTAAATAATAAAATATTTATTAACTTAAATAATAATAATATTTAGCATTTATTTAAAAATGAACTCTAAATATATTATTATTAAATAGATATTATCACATTCTAAAATTAGTCTTATAACTTGTATCTTCAAATTTAATTCTTTTTATTTAATTAATCTCTCAATTAATTAAATGTAATTGAATATTAAAAATACCATAATAATTTTTTATTAAATTAAATCATTTAATTTGATTTAATTAATAGAAAAATCACCAAAGACTTATAAAACAAAATATGAAAACCCATCATAGAGAAACACATACAAGATCAAACTAAAGGGCTATAATCATGAATCAACATCATTCGACACATTCGAAAGGTAATCAACTTGGATACTTTTCCTAATTTTTTGGGACAAATGGGTTAAAGTTTTAGGATTTGGACTTAAGAATTTATCTCCCCTCTCTTACCATTGAGATAATGTGATAGGGTATGCTCATCCTGGCAATTCAGGGAAGTCAATATCTAGTACTTGCAATCTACATAAAATCCATGCATGTAGAAAAATAATATTCTAAACTAAACAAACAATGGTAGGAAGTGGTGCATCGTGTAGATCTCGACTAGTAGGTGACTATGTCTCCCTTTCTTAACCACATCAGAAACACCATACATAAAGAAAACATACACACACACACCATACACATGCAGTATTGGGTAAGTATTCATAAGAAAACACATGATAGTCCATCTAACTAATCATCATCAATAAATGAAATCACTAAATAATCATCATGCATGCATGAAGTATAGAGTACCAAGTAATCTCATCATATAATCAATTGAATGTGGAACAATATCTGATAATCTCAAAACAATACTACTAGAATCAAGCATAAAACTGGCCTAAAAGAGTTCAAAAATAAAAGGAAAAAATACAAACTAGGGGCAGGCACTACATCCACCCCCCCAGACTTAGGCTTACTCCTAGAAGCCTACAAGAAAGGTAAAACTAAAGAACTCACTGTGCAGCTCCCATTGGGCCCTTTTCCCTTGTAGGAGGATATGACTCCACTGAGAACACTCTCTAGGACCTACCCATGTCCCCAACTGTAGGTTCTGAAGCTGCAGGTCTCTGGACTGAGAATTGTGATTTCCCTTAAGGGTAATAGTATGACTTGTGTCCATGTTGTCTACATGAGAAACACTTTCTATCAAAACTCCTCTACATACTAGGTGCACTAGACTACTTAACACTACCCCCACTAACATAAGAACGAACACTCTGAGATGACTGGTCATATTGGTTGCACTTTTTATGATGTGCATTGTGATAATTACGATAGCTCCTAGACCTAGGTCTATGCTCAAGTCCTGACTAATGTGCTCCATCCTTATCATGAATAGTAGGTAGGTGATCAATGATGGTTCTCATCATTTGTCTCAGGTCAACCTCCTTAGAGTTGGCCTGCTACTCTCTATGGTTCTCCTCCTTGATGCTCACTGACATGCTCTTCCCTATTCCCTTCCTGAAAAGGATCTTTGTGGACAAACTCTTGTACATTGATGACTCTTCCTCATCCACAACCTCTACCATGGCCAAGGCTACGACCTCTAACAAAAGATCTTGTCCTAGATACCATCCTACAATAATATCCAATATACAAGATGCTATAATATTCATAAAACATACTATTGTAAAGCATACATAAAAGACTTGCTTTGAAAACAATAAGTTCAATCTCTAGTTTTGCCTAATTTTTTAGGTTTATGTATTTAAGTGTTCAAATTTGAAAATATACAACTAAAAGTTTAAGTTTTGTTTCAATTCAACTAGTTCAAGTTTCAGTTTGAAATAGATGTACATAATAGTTTAAAGTTTTAAATTTTGTTCAACTAGTTAACAACTAGTGGTGTTCCAAATACCCAAAGCTCCCAATGTAGAACTCGAGCTTTGATACCAGATGTAACACCCCGCCAAGGGATCCAAAAGAATTAACCTAAAGTTTACTAAGTTTGCCAAACAATTTTTTCAAAAAAAAAAAACAAGAAAGAATAACATACACATCAAACATAAAGTAGCGGAAGCAATAACATACAATCATCTATAAGCATACATAACAAGTTACATTCCTTAAGGATTCCAAGACATTGAATCACATTTAAATATAATTAATACTAATTTAATAAATACCACATCTACATGAAAGAATATAGAGAGTCCAAAGTCCATTTAAATAATATACATTTGTTCTGAATGCCACTTGGCAATATAAATTCAAAATGCTCAATCATCCACTGTATGTAACACCCTGCCAAGGGATCCAAAAGAAATAACCTAAAGCTTTACTAAGTTTGTCAACATTTTTTTTTTGAACAATAAGAATAACATACACATGAAACATAAAGTAGCAGAAGCAATAACATACAATCATCTATAAGCATACATAACAGGTTACATTTCTTAAGGATCCCATGACATTGAATCCCATTTAAATTTAAGTAATACTAAATCCATCAAATACTATATCCATAAGAAAGAATAATTAAAAAGTCCAATGTCCATTTAAATAATATACATTTTTTCTGTATGCCTCTTGGCAAATGAAATTCAGAATTCTCAATCATCCATTATACAAGTCACAAGGTATGAAGGGCTAAAAGAATATACATATGTAGATCTAGAAATACATCATCCTCCTTGGATCCATGATACAAGTAAAATAAAATAAATGAAACCATCTACCATACATGATATATCTATCCATCA
Source organism: Cupressus sempervirens (assembly GCA_028749045.1). Lineage (NCBI taxonomy): Eukaryota > Viridiplantae > Streptophyta > Pinopsida > Cupressales > Cupressaceae > Cupressus > Cupressus sempervirens. The sequence goes on from CM053789.1 coordinate 656,142,393, forward strand.
TAAAAGATACAAACATCCATAATAAAATATAACCATCCATCACAATGATACATAGATATAATGATGATATATCTATCCATCATAAAAGATATAAACATCCATCATAAAATATAACCATCCATCATAATGATACATAGATATAATGAAAGGAAATGTAGACAAGGAATGCTCCATCCATGGTGACTACGGATGAATCTCAATGGTAAGAGTAAAAATCACTACCACCTGACTGCATGGAACCTAAATGGTCCACTCACATCGTGTAGAGGAGATAGTCTCAAGTCCCAGATAGGATAACAAACCAAATATCATGAGTACTCTCTAAGTCCAAGAAGTCCTAAAAGTAGTCTAATTCAAAGGTTCCAAGATAAATTGACATCTAATCCCAGAGGCACACAAGATGCATAGCAAACCTACTATGTAAGCGGGCAAGTGTCATCGCATGAATCATGCTAGAGTTACCCTAGTAGTCTCTTAGGACACCAACCCCCTAGTCATCCCTATGTAGTCACTAGTATCCTCTCGTACTGACAAGGCATACTACGGATGCAAGGTCGCAACCAATCTTTCTCTCTACTCCTATCCTAGTCTGTACTAGCACTCGAGGCATGGGAAAGAACATACAAAGACTCTTATTAGATTCATTTTATTCCCATTTAGTGTAGTGTTTTCACTTATTAAAAAACTTACAATGGGTTACCCTAGAAGCCATTTAGGGCCCTGGCCTATATTGCAAGCCACTTCTCGACATTACATATAGATAACATGCCCTAGGCTCATAAAAGTATAAATCAAAGAATCATATAAAATCACCTCAGTCCTATACAAGTGACTGGAAAGAATCAAAAGATAAATCACAATAACACATCAGTTCTCTATGTCCATCTGGAAAGCATCCCAAAATAACTGATTGAAGACTTAAAATGGTTAAGTGGGTCATATATTCACCTCAGCATCACACAAGAACACTGGAAAGAAATAACAATCAATAGATCAACACACATCATAGAGAATTCCAGACACATTACCACGGTTGGGTTTAAAGAATCAAGATCAAAACATCATCAAGACATCACAAATACAAAACTCTTGAGCCTCTAGTAACATCCTAAGACTAGTAAAAGCTAGGTCAACCCCAAAACATAGACAACACACAAAACAAAAAGCAGTCTTATAGTTTGGTTTGATTTGAAAACCTACCATTGAGTTAAATGGAAGGTTTTAGTTTTCATCTCAATGTACATTTTCAAATAGACGATTCTTAGTTTTCCCTACAAATTAACTCGTTCTTTAAACAATTACATAATTATCCTAATTCATTTTTTCTTAAATTCATTGATCCAAATGACCTAAAGGTAATTATTTATTTAAAATATTAAAAATAATAAATTATTGATTCTAAATAAAATTCTTTACAATTTTATTAAAACCAATATTATCAATAATAATATTTAAATAAATTTAAAACTTCATTAATAATTTCCATAAAAAATTTAATTAATAATTATATAAAGAACTACATTTTCATTATTAATTATTTTTAAAAAAAATTAAATATTAATATAAATTATTGATAAAATTATTAATAGATACGAATTTAAATTATTAAATATTAATAAATTCATTAATAAATTAATAATTTAAATGAATAAAAATTAATAAATATATTAATAAACTTGATATTAATATTAATTAAAATTAATTAAAATTTATAAAAAATTTATAAATTAATTAAAAAAAGCATTGCATTTATGGCCCGCACGGCGTGCAGACTACGATCTACTACAGCAAGATACTGCTACATCAATAGTATCTACTGCCACAATAGTATTGATGCCGCGACAGTACTTGCTATGATGTGGGTAGGAGGAAAGGGGAAGTGGTGGCCCTGCCCACCCCATAATATTATATACTATTTTTATACATTTTTTTTAATAAAATTTTTTTATTTCTTTTCTAAAAAAGTTAATCCCCCCCATCACAAATATGCATAACCATATATATGTGTGTGTGTGTGTGTGTGTGTGTGTGTGTGTGTGTGTGTGTGTGTGTGTGTGTGTAAAAACCTAGCAAATCTTTGATAGGAGGAAAACATCAAATGGTCGAATTTACTATCTAATTTTTTTTTTGATTTCAATACAACCCTTCTCGATTAAATACAAATTTAATTCTCCTACAGAATGAGATTTCAAATTGATGTATTTTTCTACCAGTTCTAATATGTAGATGAGATACAATACAATATCATAAGATTCAGAACAAGAGAGCGAAGAGTCATACATTGATATCTAGAAAGTCAATCTTAGCAAACACGAAGAAGATAGAACTATCTAAATAACATAATTTAACTGGGTGCGTAGAACTCAAGAAACTACTTGGTTTTGATGCTAAAATCACAAACACCCAAAAGATTGTGAGAGGACTCACTTCTCTCAAAACCTTCTCTCTGAGAATTCCCCTTCTCCAAATTTTGTGTCCTTCCCAAAACTTCCATTCTTTGAAAATGAACCCTCAATTGGTGATAAGGGGTTCTCTCCTAAAATCAGGGCACTAATTGCATGATCACTCGAGAGAACTCTCTACTCACCCCACTTTAACTCTTTATTAACTTTTCTTTTATCTTTTCATGCATGTTAATTGAATTATTAAATAACTTTATTTAATTTTTACTTGACTTCTCTTTTCAATTAATTTATTAAATTTTAATCTCATGCATGCATGATGCAATTTTAAAACTTTTAATAAACTAATATCTTTTCATACTTTAATTAAATTTTCAAAATGTTAATTGATAGAATATTTATTAACTCAAATAATAATAGTATTTAGTATTTATTTAAAAATGAACTCTATATATATTATTATTAAATTTAATAATTATTATCATGTTCTAAAATTATTCTTACAACTTTTAGTTTCAAATTTAATTCTTTTTATTTAATTAATCTCAAAATTAATTAAATATACTTAAATATTAAAATACCATAATAATTCTCCATTAAATTAAATCATTAATTTAATAATTTAATTTGACTTAATTAATAGAAAAATCACCAAGGACTCAAAACAATATACAAAAACCCATCATAGGAAAACACATACAAGATCAAACTAAAGGGTTATAATCACAAATTAACGTCATATGACGCATTCAGAAGGGAAACAACTCAAATATTTTTTCTAATTTTTCTAAGACAAATGGCTTAAAGGTTTAGGATTTGGACTTAAGAATTTATCTCCTCTCTCTTGCCATTGAGGTAATGTGATAGGGTATGCTCATCCTAGCAATTCAGAGAAGTCAATAGCTAGTACCTGCAACCTGTATAAAATCCATGCATGTACAAACACAATATTCTAAGCTAAATAGGAAATGGTAGGAAGTAGTGCATCGTGTAGATTTTGACTAGCAGGTGACTACGACTCCCTTCCTTAACCACATCAGAAACACCATAGATAAGGAAAACACACACACACACACACACACACACACACACACACACACACACACACACACAGACACACCATACACATGCAGTATGGGATAAATATCCATAAGAAAACACATATGATAATCCATCTAACTAATCATTTTCAATAGCTGAAAACACTGTAATAATCATCATGCATACATGAAGTATAGAGTACTAAGTAATCTCATCATAAAATCAACTAAATCTGAAATAATATTTGATAATCTCAAAATAATGCTATTGATAATTAAGCATAAAACCAACCTAAAAGAGTTTGACAGTAAAAGCAAAAATGCAAACTAGGGGCAGGCACTACATCCACCTCCCTAGACTTAGGCTTACTCTTGGAAGCCTACAAATAAAGTAAAACTAAGGAACTCATTGTGTGGGTCCCATTGGACCCTTTCTCCCTATAGGAGGACATGACTCCACTAAGTACACTCTCTAGGATCTACCCATGTCTCCAACCATAGGTTCTAAAGCTATAGTTCTATGGTCTGAGAACTATGGTTTCCCTTGAGGGCAATGAGATAACTTGTGTCTGCATTATTTGTATGAGAAATACTCTCCATTCTAGCTCCTCTAAACTCTAGGTGCACTAGACTACTAAACACTACCCCCACTAAGATAAGACTAAACACTCTAAGATGACCAATCATATTGGTTGCGCTTATTAAATAGAGCTTTGTGATAGCTCCTAGCATTGGAACCACCATCACCACTCTGTGCTGGAGGATAAGTTCCTTCTTGTTGCTTATCACCTCTAGAAGGAGGTTTCCTACTACCACTTGCTCCTTGATTACCCTTCAATCCTAATGCTGAAGGTGCTCCTACAAAACCCCCATGTCCTAGGTTCACACTCTACTCTACAAGAATGGTTCGATGTATCACATCCTTGAGGGTTTTAGGTTCAAACACCTTAACACCCCCAACTAGATGGTTGTTCAAGCCTCTGATGAAATGTTGTGCCAACTATGCTGGGTTGTCACTAATTCCCATAAAACTTGTACTCATACTCTACTACAATCATAGTGAACTATCTCAGGTTGTGGAACTCATCTGCTCTATGCTGCTTCCATTCCTCTGGTAGGAATTATTCATGGAAGTTTTCCAAGAATAACTCCCATGTGACATTGTTCATGTCTATGCCCAACTTCTTCTCTTCGATAGTCCACCAAGTGGCTCTAAAGTTTTCCAGGTTGGTAATAGAAAACCTCACTTTCACATTACTATCAAAGTCCTAAATAGCAAACCCTGTGAAGAGCAATAAGCCACATTTTGGCTACATTACCTAAACCTAACCCATTAAAGGGTTTGACCTTAGACCTGTGAAGGTCCTTCATTTGAGTAGATACAATCGATCTCTATTGATCCCTCTGAGGTCTCCTAGACCTAGGTCTATGCTCATGTCCTCCATGCTGTGCTCTATCCTGATCATGAATAGGAGGTAGGTGATCAATGATGGTCTGTTGCATTTGCCTTAGATCAACCTCCCCAGAGTTGGCTTGTTGCTCTCTATGGCTCTCTTCCTGATGCTCGCTAACATGCTCTTCCCTACCCTCTTCCTAATTAGGGCCTTTGTGGATGGACTCATGTACATTGATGTTTCTACCTCATCCACGACCTCTACCATGGCCTAGGCTATGACCTCTAATAGAAGATCTCATCCTAGATACCATCCTACAACAAGATGCAAGATGCTATAATAACCATAAAACATACTACTGAAAAGAATATATAAAAGACACATGTTTTGAAGATAGAATAAGTTTCAATTTTTAGTTTTTCTTATTTTTGGGTTTAAGTATATTTCAATTTTGAAGTTTAAATGTTCAAGTTTGAAAATATATAACTAAAAATTTAAGTTATGTTTTAGTTCAACTAGTTCAAGTTTTAGGTTGAAATAGATATATACATAATAGTTTAAAGTTTTATTTTTGTTCAACTAGTTAACAACTAGTGCTGCTCCAACATACTGAGAGCTCCCAATGTAGAAACTCGGGCTATGATACTAGATGTAATGCCTCGCTAAGGGATCCAAAAGAAATAACCTAAAGTTTTACTAAGTTTACAAACTTTTTTTTTTGAACGAGAAGAATAACATACACATGAAACATAAAGTAGTGAAGGCAATAACATACAATCATCCATAAGCATACATAATAGGTTACATTTTTTAAGGATCCCATGATGTTGAATCACATTTAAATTTAAGTAATACTAAATCCATCAAATACTACATCCATATGAAATAATAATTAAAATGTCCAATTTTTATTTAAATAATATGCAATTGTTTTGAATGCATCTTGGCAAATGAAATTCAAAATGCTTAATCATCCACTGTACAAGTCACAAGGTATGAAAGGCTAAAAGAATATACATATGTAGATCTAAAAATACATCATCCTCCTTGGATCCATGATACAAGTACAATAAAATAAATGAAACCATCCACTATACATGATATATCTATCCATCATAAAAGATATAAACATCCATCATAAAATATAAACATCCATCACAATGATACATAGATAGAGTGAAAGGAAATGTAGACAAGGAATACTCCAACAATGGTGACTACGGATAGATCTCAATGGTAAGAGTAAAAAGCACTACCACCCAACTACATGAAACCTAAATGGCCCACTCCCACCGCATTGAGGAGATAGTCTCAAGTCCCAAACATGATAACAAACCAAATATCACAAGTACTCTCTAAGTCCAAGAAGTCCTAAAAGTAGTCTAATTCAAAGGTTCCAAGATAAATTGACATCTAATACCAGAGGCACACAAGACAATAGGATACCTACTATGTAAGTGGGCAAGTGTCATTGCATGAATCACGCTAGAGTTATCTTGGCAGTCTCTTAAGACCTCGGCCCCCTCGGCCCTCTAGTGATCCCTATGCAGCCACTAGTATCCTCTTGTATTGATAAGGCATACTACGGATGCAAGGTCGCAACCAAATGTTCTCTCTACTCCCATCCTAGTCTATACTAGCACTCGAGGCATGGGCAAGAACATTAAAATACTCTCATTAGGTTCATTTTATTCCCATTTAGTGTAGTGTTTTCACTTATTAAACAACTTACAATGGGTTACCCTGGCAGCGACTTAGGGCCTAGACCCCCATTGCAAGCCACTTCCTAACATTACATATAGATAACCTACCCTAGGCTCATATAAATATAAATCAAAGAATCATATAAAATCACCTTAGTAATATACAAGTGACTGGAAAGCATCAAAAGATAAAACAATAACACATCAGTTCTCTATGAGCAACTGGAAAGCATCCCAAAATAACTAATCGAAGACTCAAAATGGTTAAGTTAAGTAGGTCATACATTCACCTCAACATCACACAAGAACACTAGAAAGCAATAACAATCAATAGATCAAAACACATCATAGAGCATACCAGACATATTACCATGGTTGGGTTTAAAGAATTGAGATCAAAACATCATCAAGACGTCACTAACACATAAGTCTCAAGCCTCTGGTAACATCCTAAGATTGGTCAAAGCTAGGTCAACCCCAAAACATAGGCAACACACAAAACACAAAGCAGTCTTATAGTTTGGTTTGATTTGAAAACCTATCATTGAGTTAAATGGAAGGTTTCAATTTTTGTTTCAATGTATGTTTCCAAATAGATGATTCTTAGTTTCCCCTACAAATTAACCCATTCTTTAAATAATTACATAATTACCCTAATTCATTTTTTCTTAAATCCATTGATCCAAATAACCTAAAGGTAATTATTTATTTAAAATATTTAAAATAATAAATTATTGATTCTAAATAAAATTCTTTACAATTTTATTAAAACCAATATTATCAATAATAATATTTAAATAAATTTAAAACTTCACTAATAATTTCCATCAAAAATTTAATTTAATTTAATTAATAATTATAAAAAGAACTACATTTTCATTATCAATTAATTTTATTTATTTTCATTAAATTATTAAATATTAATATGAATTATTGATAAAATTATTAATTGATAAAAATTTAAATAATTAAATATTAATAAAAATTATGAATAAATTCATTAGTAAATCAATAATTTAAATTGATAAACATTAATAAATATATTAATAAACTTAATATTAATTAAAATTTAAATTAATTTAAATTTATGAAAAAATTAGAAATTAATTTTAGCTAAAAATTTGCATTTAAGGCCCACATAACCTACAGACTACTGTAAGAAGGTACTATAGCAAGGTACTACTCTGGTAGCAGTACTTGTTGCCACAACAGTACTGCTACCGCGACAATACTTGCTGCGACACGAGCAGGAGGAAAGGGGAGGGGGTGGGGGGTTGGTGGCCCTGCCCACCCCATAATATTATATACTTATTTTTAATACATTTTTTAAAAATAAAATTTATTTGTTTCTTTTCGAAAAATTTAATCCCCCCCATCACAAATATGCATAACCATATATATTTATATATATATATATATAAAAGCCTAGCAAATCTCTGATAGGAGGAAAACATTAATAGGTTGAATTTACTATCTAATTTTTTTTGGATTTCAATGCAACCCTTCCTAATTAAATACAAATTTCTTTCTCCTATGAAATGAAATTTCAAATTGATTTATTTTTCTTCCAGTTCTAATAAACAGATGAGATATAATACAATATCATAAGATTTCGAACAAGCGAGTGAAGATTCATAGAACGATATCCAGATAGTCAATCTTAGTAAACATGAAGAAGACATGATTATCTCAATAACGCAATTTAACTAGGTGCATAGAACTCAAGAACCTACCTAGTTCTAATACTAAAACCCCAAACACCCAAAAGATTGTGAGAGAATTCACTTCTCTTAGAACCTTCTCTTTGAGAATTCTCCTTCTCCAAATTTTATGTCCTTCCCAAAAATTCCGTCCTTTGAAAATGAACCCTCAATTGGTGATAAGGGGCTCTCTCCTAAAATCAGGGCACTAATTATGCAATCACCCAAGAGAACTCTCTGCTCACCCCACTTTAACTCTTTATTAACTTTTCTTTTATCTTTTCATGCACGTTAATTGAATTATTAAATAACTTTATTTATTTTTTCACTTGACTTCTCTTTTCAATTCATTTATTAAATTTTAATCCTATGCACGCATCATGCAATCTTAAAACTTTTAATAAACTAATATCTTTGCATGCTTTAATTAATTTTTTGAAACATTAATTGATAAAATATTTATTAACTCAAACAATAATAGTATTTAGTATTTATTTAAAAATGAACTCTAAATATATTATTATTAAATTAAATAAACATTATCATGTTCTAAAATTATTCTTATAACTTTTACCATCAAATTTAATTCTTTTTATTTAATTAATCTCCCAATTAATTAAATATGATTAAATATTAAAATACCATAATAATTCTCCATTAAATTAAATCATTAATTTAATAATTTAATTTGACTTAATTAATAGAAAAAGCACCAAAGACTCATAAAATAAAATATGAAAACCCATCATAGGAAAGCACATACAAGATCAAACTAAAGGGTTATAATCACGAATTAAAGGCATACGACGCATTCAGAAAGTAATCAACTCATATAATTGTCATAATTTTTCTAGGACAAATGGCTTAAAGGTTTAGGATTTGAACTCAAGAATTTATCTCCCCTCTCTTACAATTGAGATAATGCGATAGGGTACGCTCATCTTGGCAATTCAGAAAAGTCAATACCTATTATCTGCAACTTGCATAAAATCTATGCATGTACAAACACAATATTCTAAGCTAAATAGGCAATGGTAGGAAGTGGTGCATTGTGTAGATCCCAACTAGCAAGTGACTATGACTCCCTTAACCACATTAGAAATGCCATACATAAAGAAAACACACACACACACACACACACATGTAGTATGGGGTAAGTATCCATAAGAAAACACATATGATAATCCATCTAACTAATCATCATGAATAGCTGAAAACACTATAATAATCATCACGCATACATGAAGTATAGAGTACTAAGTAATCTCATCGTAAAATCAACTAAATTTGAAACAATATATGATAATCTCAAAATAATGCTATTGATAATCAAGCATAAAATTGGGCTAAAATATTTCAGCAATAAAAGCAAAAATGCAAACTAGGGGCAGGCACTACACTATACATGTCACAAGGTATGAAAGACTAAAAGAACATGCATTTATACAAATAGAATTACATCATCCTCCTTGGATCCATGATACAAAGTACAATACCATAAATGAAACCATCCATCATAAAAGATATAAACATCCATCATAATGATATGAAGATAGAATAAAGGAAATGCAGACAAAGAAACTTTAGCCACAGTATCAACGGATGGATCTCAATGGTGAGAGTAAAAAATACTACCATCCGACCATATGGAACCTAAATGGTCCACTCCCACTGTGCTGAGGAGATAGTCCCAAGTCCCAAGCATGATATCAATCCACATATCAAAAGTACTCTCTAAGTCTAGGAAATCCTAAAAGTAATCTAACTCAAAGGTTGCAAGAGAAATTGACATTTAAACCTAGAGGCACACAAAGGCATGTAGGAAACCTACTATGTAAGTGAGCAAGTGTCATCACACGAATCATGCTAGAGTTAACTTGGTAGTCTCTAAGGACCCTAGGCCCCTAGTGATCGCTATGCGACACTAGTATCCTCTCGTACTGATAAGGCATACTAATGATGCTTGGTCACAACCAAGTGTTCTCTCTACTCCCATCCTAGTCTTTACTAGCACTCAAGGCATGGGTGAGAACATACAAAGACTCATATTAAGTTAATTTTACTCTCATTTAGTGTAGTGTTTTCACGGGTTACCCTAGTAGCCACTTAGGGTCCCGACCTCCATTGCAAACCACTTCCTGACATTACATATAGATAACCTACCCTAAGCTCATGAAATCACAAATCAAAGAATCATGGTAAATCACCTTAGCCCTATACAAGTGACAGGAAAAAATTCAAAAGATAAATCACAATACCCATCAATTCTCTACAAGCAACCAAAAAGTACCCCAAAAATACTGATGGAAGACTCAAAATGGTTAAGTCAAATATATTATAGCACTTATCTCGCTATCCCACAATGACAATGAAAATAGTAACCAACAATATAATCACACTCTTCATAGAGCATACCAACACATTACCATGGTTGAGTTAAAAAGATCAAGATTAGTTCAGCATAATACCACATTCACCAAACTTTCAAGCCTTTGGTAGACATCCTAAAATTGGTCAACACTCTAGTCAACCCAAATCCAAAACATAGGCAACATACAAATAAACAAAGTGTAGGTTTCATAGTTTGGTTTGATTTGAAAACATAATGATGAGTTAGGTGTATGTTCTTAGTTTGCATTTCAATGTATGTTTCAAGTAAAATGATTCTTAGTTTACCCTACAAATTAACCTATTCATTTATTCGAATAAAATATAGAATTACCCCCATTATATTTTGGGACAATTTCCTTAAAATAATCTAAGCATGATTATTTATTTAAAATTTTAAAATAATTCTTGTCGATTTAAAATAAAATAATTTGCAATCTTATTAAATATCAAGATTATTAATAATTAAATAAATCTACAATTTGATTAAATAATTTCCAATATTAATAAGCTTAATTAAATTACATTTAATTAAATTATTTAATGATTTTAATTAATTATTTATAAATCAAAACTGTTAATAAGTTTTATTAATAAATAATATTTAAACTTCATTTATAAAATTTATAAATATTAATAAAAATTATAAATAAAATTAATCAATAATTAAAAATTTAATATTATTAAATATTAATTAAAAAAAAATTTAAAAACTTTATTGAAAATTGCATTTTTCTTAAAAAAATATGCGTTTAGTTTTACAAGGACCGCTGGCCTTGGCCTACGACAACAAGTCTGACTATTGTCACAGGCAGCAACAGTACCTGTTGCTGCCATTCATGGCTGGTGGGTATGGGGGGTGGTGTGGGAATTTCCTCACCCCCTCCAAAGTAATTAATTTTTTTATTATATTTTTTACATATCATTTTTCTAGTAAATTTTTATTTTATAAATTTTTATAATATATAATTTTTAAAGAAGATAATAACCCCGTTTAAAATAATTTAAAAATATATATATTTTATACAAAAATTTTGCCTTAATCTGATAGGGGAAATACGACCAATTGGTCGAATTCTCAACTTAAATTTTCAAATTTAATTAAAAATCCTTCCCTGTTCAATTTCCATTATTAAATCTACTGAAGAAGGATAATATTAATCTTTTGATTTTTCCATAAACAGAAGATTTAACATACATACTAGAAATACACAATATTGAAACATTTGTCACAAGAATTCTTTAGATAACCATTCAACAACCACAATGAAGAGAGCAAAACAAAGAGCATAATAAACTGTGCAAATAACCGCAAGAATCTACATAGACTTTGATGCTAATTGCTACGCCCAAAAAGATTGTAGAGAAATTTCTACTCTCAAAACTTTCTCTCATCCAAAATTCTTTCCCCTTCCAAAATTTGTGGTCCTTTGAAAATGAACCCTCAAATTGTGATATTGAGTTCTCTTCTAAAATCAGGACACTAATTGTGTGATCATCCGAGAGAACTCCCTGCTCACCAGACTTTAACTCTTTATTAACTTTTCTTTATCTTTTCTATGCATGTTTATTAAATTATAAAATAATTTTATTTAATTTTCACTTGACTTCTCTTTTTAATTAATTTGTTAAATTTTATTCTCATGCACACATCATGCAATCTTAAAACTTTTAATAGATTTATATCTTTTCACTTAATTTATTTTCGAACATTAAATGATAAAATATTTATTAACTTAAATAATAATAGTATTTAGCATTTCTTTAAAAATGAACTCTAAATATATTATAATTAAATAAATATTATCACATTCTAAAATTAGTCTTATAACTTTTATCTTCAAATTTAATTCTTTTTATTTAATTAATCTCTCGATTAATTTAATATAATTAAATATTGAAAATAACACAATAATTTTCCATTAAATTAAATCATTAATTTAATAATTTAATTTGGCTTAATTAATAGAAAAATCACCAAAGACTTATAAAACAAAATATGAAAACCCATAATAGAAATACACATAGAAGAGCAAATTGAAGGGTTATAATCACGAATCAATGTCATTTGATGCATTTGGAAGGTAATCAACCCGGATACTTGTCTTAATTTTCTAGGAAAAATGGGTTAAAGTTTTAGGATTTGGACTTAAGAATTTATCTCCCCTCTCTTACCATTGAGATAATGCGATAGGGTACACTCATCTTGGCAATTCAAGGAAGTTGATACTCGGCACCTACAATTTGCATAAAATCCATGCATGTACAAACACAATATTCTAAACTAAACAGACAATGGTAGGAAGTGGTGCATCATGTAGATCCTGACTAGTAGGTGACTACGACTCCCTTCCTTAACCACATCATAAATGCCATACATAAAGAAAAGATGCACATACACCATACACATGTAGTATGGGCTAAGTATCCATAAGAAAACACATGATAGTCCATCTAACTAATCATCATCAATAACTAAAATTACTAAATAATCATCATGCATACATGAAGTATAGAGTACCAAGTAATCTCATCATATAATCAATTGAATGTGAAACAATATCTGATAATCTCAAAACAATACTACTAGAATTAAGAATAAAACTGGCCTAAAAGAGTTCAACAATAATAGAAAAAATGCAAACTAGGGGTAGACACTACAATTGATGAGTCATTAGTTCCACCCTTGGAGAAGTAACAATAGCTTGGCGCTTACCATCTAAATGGGCCTTTGTAACGTTGCACCATAAAGCCTCTGCCATAATGATAAAAAGAAAAGGGAATGATTGGTCACCTTGTTTGGTAACCCTTGAAAACTGAAAAAGCCTTGAGCCATCTTGTTAGTTCTACAATAGAGAACTTCAGAGTCTCAATGCAACTCCTTATGCATTTCACCCAATTAATATTAAAGAAACAATTATTCAATGTTCCTAAAAGAAACTCTCAATCAACCATGTCATATATTTTGAGAATATCCAATTTTATTACGATACTAGGATTCTAGCCTTACTGACTATGTGGACAACCTCATGGGCCATAATGACTCTTTCTAAAATGGATCTTCTTGGTGCAAAACCACTATTTTCCTTTGAGATGAGCCTCCTCAATAATGTTTTGAGTTGATTAGTTGCAAAGATCTATGGGTTTGTAATCCCCCCAACTTTTAACTTCTTTATTCTTTGGATATAGAGTTAAGAATGTATGGTTTATAGCTCCTAAAATTGTTGTGTTCTTCCTTGATTCCTCCACCACCTAGACCAAGTCCTCTTTATAACTTTCCAATAGCATTGGTATAATAGTCACTAGTACATTTAACCCCATTTTTCAACCAAAAATTTTGACCATCTATTAGAATGTTTTATATTGGTTGGAATATGGAAGGAAAAATATGTTTATTTAAAAGTCCATGCCTGTGTTGGTCAAAATTTTGACCAACACGAGCTTAACATGTCAAAATGAAAAAGGTTTCCCATTTCATTATTATGTTTTGTGCACATGGGAGTTGTACAAGTATTCACTTTGGTTTAGAAATGAGGGCTAAAATTCCTCCCATGACACGCAAAAGTCCCCCATGCTTGTGGGGAACAAAGAGAATGAGGGCAACATGATCAATGGTGGGAGTGTGAAGGGGCTTCCTATCTTTGCAATGCAATGGTGAGGGTGAGCTGCAACTCCCCCTTCAATAGCGGGCAATGGCAGAGGACGAAAGCCTCTTAATGATTACAAGGAAGGCCATGATGGCCTATGTGGAAGATCTCAAGAAACTGGACTTTGTCTACCAATGGTTGGATTGCCCAAGCCCATGTCAAGTGCTACTCTCTAGAGAGTTGACATCTCTCCTATACAAAAGGTACATTTGAATAGTTGTTATGCAATCCCTTCTCAAAAATTTCTTGAGAAAGTCAATAATTATCATTCTGTGACTCCAAAAACTAGATATAAAGGAAGGTACCAAGATTCTATTCCTACACATGTATTGGTGGGAAGAGAAGATGTAGTTTTTACCCCTCCCACAATTAGAAATGGGTGTGATAGCACTTTTGCACCTACCATATTGAGGAAAGGAGAAGATTTTACCCCTACTTCCAATCTGGATGGAAAAGGGAGAGCTACTCTTGCAACTAGATTCAAAGGAAGGTACCAAGATTTTTCCCCTACACATGTATCAGTGGGAAGAGAAAATGCAATTTTAATCCCTCCCACAATTGGAAACGGGTGCGATTTCACTCCTTCTCCCACCATATTGAGGAAATGAGGAGATTTTACCCTTGTGATTTGGCATCTGACCTAGGTTTAGAAATTGTAGAAAATTTCTAGCTGATTATCATATTCAAGGAATATGTTAATTATAGATTTCATTTGAATGTTGAAGATCATTGTATTGCATTTCAAGGTTAATGAAGAATGTTGCCAACATGGTTTATAGAGTTCTTATCTATGAAATGCATTGATGATTTCAAGACCATTGGTTATGTGTTTGTGATATTGTCATGGGGAGTTATTTCATTTTGACTCTACTTACGGATAAGGGATTTGTTTGATCTTTTTTCTTGTGCAAATTTTGGAAAGGCCCAAACGCATAAATCTGAAATATATTTTACTTTTAGGCATGGGCTTGAGTATTGTTTTACTTCTCGACTCTTCTTAATGCTAATAATTTGTAATCAGAGTACTCCAATTTTGAATTAATTCTTAATTGAAATACCATCTTTCCCATGTCTAAAAATTGCATTTCCAAGTGAGGGTTGCTCCTTGGATATGACTGCAATAAATGACTAATTTTCTATTTTGAACTTCTCTTCCATTAACTATTCATCAAACAAGTAAGATTTTAGGTTCCCTCCACATTGCTTGAAAACATTATATACCAAGTTATAAGTAGTTGTAGAAATAATTTGTATTTGGTTTTGAATAGCCAATAACAAAGATATGATAGGCTGGGAAATAACATCCCTTTCAGCAATAATTGAAGCCAAATTGATCCTCATGTAATCATGAATGTATTTGTCATGATCCTCTTGATAGCAATGCAGAAATTATGAAACATCTTATGTCACCTAAAAAATAAAAACTTTTGACAATCAATTGAAAGATCTCCCTTATTTTATCATCCTTCTCAAGAACCTATGGAGTTTTAGTTCTTATAAACTAACTCATGCAGTGAGTAAAAACATGTCCCACCTTCTTATCTTTGTGATTTAGCAACCTATGCTCACCCAAGAAGGTCACTATTGGAACAATTGCCATTTGAATCAATTTGGAAGGTGGTTGATCCACTGTATGCAAATAGTTCACTAGATCCACCACTGATGTAAGTAAAACATCTTTTGACAAAGACATGTCACCAAGTTTATCTCCTATAGTAGAGAGCTCTTTACTCCACTTTCTGTCATCTACTAAACTTGTAAAATGATTCATCTTAGTATTTTTTCTTTTTTCTTCTTTCATTAATCCTTCTTCAAGGCTAACCTTTGATTCTTCTTTCATTATTCTTTTGATGTACTGCATCAAGTTCATTTATGATGCCTCAAGATTATGACCACACTTAAGAATTCGTCAAAGGGAATTTGTTTCTTAAACCCCTCTTGCTTGCTTTTTGGTACTCTTCAAAGATTTTAATAGCTTCATATTTGTAACTTCTCTTTTCATTTGTCTTTGGTTTTAACATTTTAATTTTAGACTCTAATGTACTCTTCAATGCTTCAAGTCCCATTATCTTGGGTTCTTTCTCTTTCAAGAATGAGTATTTTGACTCTAATTGAGTGCCTGATTCAAGATCCATTTCCTTTCTCCTTTTTCTTATGTAGTGCATTGGTACCTATCAAAAGATTCAGTAGCCTTGACCTTCTCCGGTTCATTTGTGTACTCATCAAAGACTACAATGACCTCATGCATAGCTATAATATTACCTGAAAAACATAAATATTTGGCAAAAGCTAAAAGATTTTTCATCTTTTGATATTTGTTATACCATCCAGCAATTTTAGAAGCTGCTATTTCATTATCCTTTTCTTCCATTTTTGTAATCATCCTTAACATCCTAGACTGGTAGGATTTTGTCTTTGGTACCACTATAAAGACCTTAAGGTCTGTATGATCTGAACTTTTTTTTTCTAAACTATTTAAACCTAAAAAAAAAAAAACTATACATAACATTGATTCAAGAAAAGAAACAATCAATTATGCTTATGTAGTCTCAAAGCATCCCATTTTTGGCCAACATCTATAAATTTAAGAATATATTTACTCTTGAAATTGATATTGAATTTATTTACAATGCTAACTTAAGCTTTCAAATTACACAAAACTCAATAGAGAGAGTTTGAATAGTAATTCACAATAGATGAGAACTCTCAAGGGTTTCATCCCAAGACCATGTAGAGCTCAAACAACAACATACAATAGAAAAGATGATCTCCTCGGAGTTTCGTCCCAAGATCCAAATTGTGCATAGATAATAAAAAATAAAACAAAATAAAATAAAGAATAATTATAACTTTTTTCAAGAAGACAAAATTGCACAATTGGCAAAAATCTGTTGTTTCCTTCTTGGAGACATCTGTCACTACAAGACAAAACTGGGCTTCTTCAAGAATTCAATGGTTCGTACTAGAAGATTCAAGACCAAAATCTTTTTCTTTACTTCCTACACTAGATAAGACCACATGGTTGGCAGCAATCTAATCTTTTCCTACTTTTCCTAGAAGGAGATGAAACTTCATAGTTGGCAACCAACACTGCCATCTAGCCCAGGTGCTTGCCAGCAATGCCATCAAGGCCATGTGGACTGAGCTTTATGGGTTCATCACATACAAGTTTGAACACACAATCTAAATGTGAAGCTTCTCAGTTCCAACTCTACAAGTTTGTCAAGCTTGGCTGACTCGGCTGAGTTTGGGTCTTGGTAGAGCTGACCCGACTCTACACTAATAAAGTTTAGAGAAAATTTTGTGAATCTTAGAATGTGGGGATTTAATAAATGGTTATAAGAAAGTATTAATGTCCATGGACAAAATACCCACCAAATAGAATTGTCATTGTCATATTGTGGTGAGCATTCATATCTATAAACAAATTGGGCACCAAGATTAGTAGGAATGATCATGAGGGAGTTCCATTGTTTAGCATGCTCTAGCAAAAATACTTTTTGGATGGTTGGACTCTCGAGAAGACTTGGTTTACCTTATGGTGCTAATTGATACTATGTGGTGTTTATTTTTTGCCATTTTAATTCCACTACATCACTAATATGATCATTTCCTGATGCAATCAATGACAAGTAGAACATTCAACCTCACAAGAGATGGTCTCTTGTGAATCATTCTGTGTGAAAAGATGCATCATATAGATTGATTTCATTCAATAAATGTGCAGTTGATTCCCAAAAAAGTGACATCTATATCTTTCAAAAGTTATGCTACTAAATGTTGGGCTCGATCTGGCAATAATGACCTGCTTTAAATTCCTCCTATGACCTTATTCTAAATCTCTCTAGGATAGATGTTTATTATTAAATCCATTCTCTACTTTGCATGTTATATAGCAGCTTGAGGTGTCCCTTATTTCTTGCATTGTGGTAATAGCCAGTGTTTGTGGTAATAGCCAGGTGTCCTTTTTCTAAAGAGATGAGCTACTTACTACAAACTCTCATGAGGAAATAGGAAGTTGACAAGCACATTAGGGATACATTGGACAAAGTTTTGGTTCTTCATTTTGGAAGGGCCACAGATATTGTCTACATGCAGCTTGATGAAATTGTAATGTTTCCTCTCTAATGCCTACTCTATTTTTTAATTATAAGGAGTTTTTGATGGATTATGGACTTGTTCACATTAATTTTATTATTTTCTATACAAGCTTACTGTGTTAATAGCTTGCAAACTGTGCACGTGAAGTGTCAAAGTTTGCATCAATAGCTTTAGTGGATGTGGATGCTGAGGAAATCCAAGTTTATATCAAGTATTTTGACATTACTTTGATACTTGCTACAATCTTCTTCTTTAATGCACAACACATGAAGATGGATTCTTGGTATTTCATACATCCTATTTGAAATCAATTTTGAAATCAAGTAAGAATTATAATAACATTATGTTGCACATGTTGGTGGGAATAAATTTTATATTTTGGACTGAAAAATATATTTATTATTAGTAATTCCACTATAAACTTTAGAATTCTGCTATGGGTGAATCTCATTATAAAATGCAGCTACAACCTAGTTATTAAATTCATTAATATAAGTATGGACTGTGAGGTACAAAGGAGTTATGTAAGTATACCCTCTGCCATGCTTTCTTTGTCTAGTTTCTCTTCAAGTAAGGTAGGCATTGTTTTATTAAAATTTTAAAATGAGCTGATTTTTATTAGAACAAAAATTCGGAGTGATGTAATTGAAGTATTCAATGGTTGTTAGCTTTGTCACATATAAAAAAAATTGCATCAATTATTTTCCAAATGGGAAATATGCTCTGACGTGGAGGGAACAACCAACTATGCATAATGTTTAGCTAACAATTTTTTCAGACCCCGAATGTTTGCACACTTTGTAGTTTTTTTAATGTTTAATACTATTTAGAACACAAGTCAGCTTGTGTAAGATATGTGAAGTCAATACACCAAAACGGTAGGTTTTTAAATTTACTATGGAAGTTCATAAGAAACTAAACATCATCAAAAAATATTTGGTTGTAAGTTACTAAATAAATGGTTCTAAGCATAGTTTAAAAACTTTATGTGGAGATAGAGTGGATTTTAAATGCTTGTGTTGGTGTGTATGGAAGACAAGTTGCTGATGATATTCAACATTCTCAATTGTTGAAGTCACCACCATAGATATTGTAGGCACATTATTAAATAACACATTGATATGTTAGGATTGTGATTTTGCCCATCTGTTTGCTTTTGAAGTTTATGATTTTTGGACCATTCCTTAATATTGTGCCCAAATACTACATACTCTCAGACATTGTCTTCATAACTGACTATTCTAATGATGTACTCTATAAAGTGGCCACTTTTATGTGTTCTACCAAAGATTTGGTGCCTCTTGTAGCTGCTTTATCTAGAAATTTTAATTGAGAGTGTGAGAATTGGGGATAGAATTTAAAAAAAATTCATGGTCAAATTAGTGAACAACAAATGGATTTGATGGGGGTTGCATTGTCTAGTAGAATGTAGAGGATGGGCTCGTGGGCTATAGAGGGTGAGAAGTCCTTCAGTTGGAGTTGCCAAAGGAGGGTAACATTCATTTTCTAGCCATACGCTATAGAGAAACATGGACATGGATGGGCTAGGAAGAAAATTGGGCCTTGCAGAAGACAACAAGGTTATTGAGAAAGCCGAGGAACTAAGATGTGTGCATTTTAATTCTTCCACTTTTGGTGTGGTATGTTTATCTAAGAAATGCATCAAATTTAGTGCAATTTTTATCATCTGGAATGTAATTTATTGGGAATATTCATCATTGAGTCCCTTTTAAACCCCTTTTCATCCACAAGATGAGGTTTGAAAATTGGTTCTCTGCTTTGAACTTGCTGCTACAAAGTAATTTTTCTTGAACCTTATTCAAATGGGTTCATCTGATTTTACATTGAAAAGGATCGGGTCATTTCTCAAATTTATAGCATAATCCTTACAACAAAGATCATGCCACATGCCAGCAGTGAGATAATATAACACTAGGTTGAATCTTAGTCAAATCTTATTAATGTCATCTATCCTTGCCATTACACTGCATTCCTCAGGACTGAATCTATGTTGCCCAGGAAGAAATAATTTAACAAGAGGAGAAATTATTCATTGAACATTAGATGATTCCCATTGCTTACCCTTCATGGATTTCCAGTTCTCATTCTTTATGATTTTATTAGAAAAATTGCAACAATAACATTTAATTTGCAATGATTGAATGCATTGTTTGTACAGATTACAAGTTCCCTTTGACAAATAGAAGGCCATTAGGCTAAGTGGCATGTCTGAAAAAGCATATACCAAATCCTTGAATGAAAAATGCAATTGCAATTCTTTGTCTGTTTTCTCTTTTGACATTAATGGATTATATTCAAAAATGATGACAAGTCTACACTTTTAATTTGCCTTGCAGGCCAAAGCTGGACATCCGAGAACTTGGAATCCAGTTTGGATGTCTTAGATTGATTGGGTCTACCCAAAGAGTCTTGTCTTTGTAAGTTCCATTTTCCTCGACTCATTTTTTAGCTCTCAAATGGTCTGTTTACTTAAACTTTGGACCTTTTGTAACTTATTGGTCAAATATTTATATAGTGCTCTATGGAACTTGAGAAACCAAGTTTCCTTAGTTTAGATTTCAGGACCCAAATGGTTTGTTTTCTTGGATTTCCAATCTTTTGAAATTTATGGCTCAAAGGCTTATAGTATGCTCTGTACTTGGGGAAATTATTAGGGTGGGTATATAGATTTCATCAGAGTAAGGCCTAAGGGCATACCAAATGAAATCCTATGCTCTTATACTTTGACCTTGAGCTCTTTGATAAGTGTGGGGTTAGCATATGATCCCCGAGTCTTGTCAGCCCAAAATCATGATCGAATATGCAATTATAATATTAACCTTATACAGATACAAAGAAATATTTATAACTGCTCTACCAGAGTCCCAGAGATCAAGTGCTGATTTTGGTCATCCAATGTTCACTGCAGTAGCTTTTTACCTATGTGCAAGAAGAAATAAGGTTTGTTTGTACTTGCATATTTCAAGCTTGTTATTAGGCCAATAATAATCCTTTGATTCTGTAGTCAATATGAATGAAGGATATAACCTAGGAGTAGTTTTTTTCTCTTTTTTCTTTTTCTTTTGGGTGAAAACTTAAACAAAATTCAAACCCTTACTCTTGTGTTGCTTTTTATCATCACACATATGACAATGCTACAGTAATGGCCTCAAGTTAGTCTTCTCTAAACTTTGGTTTCTTGTTTATCCATATACCCACCCTAAGTTTTGGAACTTGCTATGAAAAAACCTAACTTATTTATCTGGATGCAGTTAAAAGTTGATAGGATGAAACTGATCAAGATATGTGGTACATCGGACTTTGAGTTTTCAAATGTGAGTGTTCTTTTTGGGTGCATATAAATCTTGAAGGTTTTGTAATATTATTCACATTGTCAATTTGAAGATGCTAACTAAATCAAACAAGGAAACCCTCTCGATGATTTATGTTTGTTCTTAACTACACACACACACACACACACACACACACACACACACACACACACACACACACACACACACACACACACACACACACACACACACACACACACACACACACACACACACACATTTCTAATTGTTTGGGCTAGGTTGCAACATCTATGAATGATCTCTATTTTGATGTTGTGGGAATTGCCAAAGAAAAGAAGGATCCAAAATCTATGAAAAACAATAGAGGTGTGTTTTCTTTAGAGACTATTTTGTTTATGTGATGACATTGATTTTTTAACCTTTGCATATTTTTTATATGGAAGGTTATTTTCATTAATTATGGTCAAGTTTAGACTAGGTTCATTCTTGTTACTCAATAGATACATTCTTATATTTTTGTGCTTGCTTGGTGCTAAAAAGTTTGAAAGATTAATTCAGGCTTGTTTACATTGTAGTGATTGTGGCCTTTACAAATTTCTCCTATATAAAATTCATATGGGCTGGCATATCTCAAATCCTTATTGTTGAAGATTTCAAAGTGCATTGTACTCTTATGTCTTAAATTGGTTTGACAAACCAACTGCATAATCATTTTTTTGTTCTTTACATCGTTGAATTTATTTTCACACCATCTTTAACTATTTCTTAGGTTCACATTGATTTAGTATGGCAAATTGGAACAAAATCTTGGTCTAAATTTTGGTTGTTATGATTGTTTTAGGAAACTAAGTGTATTGGTTGTGTATAGACAAAACTTTTGGATGCATTGCCAAGCAAGAGAATACGTGAAGACGAGGTAGAATCTGACAATACTGGCGAATTAATTGATGATGAATATGAACTTGAGGTAACTCGATTTATATATTATACCTAAAAGTTTACGAAGTTATTTTTATATATTTGATGTTATTCTAATGTGGATAGACATGCAATGCATTTCTCATATAATAATTAATAACTAAGGATGTAAAATCAACTTAGCTGCATTGTTTTATGTGAAAGAATGTGTTTCTTAGTTAAGCATTGGTACTTGATTGTTTCTTTTATTGATGATTGGAAGCATAATCTTATATTTCTACATGGTTGAAGGATGTTGTGTAGACACCTAAATTTGATTACACTATTTTAGTAATCCTATTTAGTCATCTAAAAAGGCATTATTAATTAAATTTCTATTTAATTAATCCTTTGTCATCCCCTAGTTGATTAATTTAATTAATCATCTATAGTCCTAATTGATAAATCAAATAATCTATTATTTATCAATTAAATCCTATTCTTCTATCTAATTCCAAAAATCCCCATTTATTAAATAAATCTATTTGATAAATGAAATCCTCAAATTCAAAAACCCCTAAACTATCTCTAATCCTCCATTTAGCCTAATCCACCCCATCCACCCATACTAACCAAGCTTAGGCACTAACTCACCCACCCTCATTAATGCCATCCACTTGCACATCTCTAACATCCCTAATCTAATCCTAAACCCAAGCCTAATCCACCCCCTAATGTTGTCACATTCCTTAAACAAGTTTAAGACTTTCCTAATCCAAACCAAAGTCTACCCTCAAAAAACCCAACCACTAAGTCATGAGTGCTCTTACAAAACATAAAAGACTCTTACAAGCCCACTCATGACTCTTACATCCATCTTACACACTCTTCCCTCTTCCACACTCATTCCTCTTACATCCCTCTTACATACTCAACCCCACTCATCATGCCTTTAACCAACCCTTTACCCTACCCTCTCACACTCATCCTCCTTGTGACAAGTTTCACCTTCCCATTGGTGCTAAACAAGCACAATCCATGTGCTCTCCTTTGAGTGCATCCTAGCCCTCCTTAAGCCTTCATCCATCCTTGCATCTAAGCCCTTCATCCCTCTACCCCTTAGCCTATAAATTGAATCCCATCCCAAGCCATTTCATCAACAATCTTTGAGCTAAAGTTACCATGCTATTTTGAGAACCAAATCCATCAACCATACCCTTATAATGCCAAATTGAGAGCTCACAAAGCTAC
This sequence comes from Cupressus sempervirens, assembly GCA_028749045.1. Taxonomy (NCBI): domain Eukaryota; kingdom Viridiplantae; phylum Streptophyta; class Pinopsida; order Cupressales; family Cupressaceae; genus Cupressus; species Cupressus sempervirens. The sequence continues at coordinate 656,166,230 of CM053789.1, forward strand.
CAATTTTCCATTAACCATCTCCATTGAAGCAACTTTTGAACATCTTGAGCATATATCCATAGCAAAAGGACACATCTATAGAATCAAGAAAGCATGGAGTGCTTTTTCTTGTGAGGTTTGCACTTCTTGTTTTCTTCCTTTGTCTAAGCATATATGTGAATTTAGTTTTTGGTTTGTGAATGTTTACTTTATTTGTTAATGTTCTTTGCATACTGATTCTGGTTCTACATTTTGGCACGCCCGGTGGGACCCCACTATGGGTCATTTAATCATCTATTTTCATCTATATGTCATTTTTCTAACCATCTAATGTTTGTTGTTGTTTGAGTGTGTTGTGAGGGTGTTTTGCTTGTTTTTTCAGGTTAAAGAACGTACTTAGGAAGAAGAAATACTATCTAAAAAAAAAAATTGCATTTTTCATCTTTTTTTTGGCACAGTTTTGGCGTCTGCAACTTGTTCTGTCTGCGAAAATTGACGTCTGCGAAAATCCGCGTTTGCGCAAATCGACATCTGCAAAAATCCGAGTCTGTGAAAATCGACGTCTACAAAAATCCGCGTCTGCAAAAATTGACATCTGCGAAAATCCACGTCTGCGAAAATCGTTGTCTGTGAAAATCCGCATCTGCGCAAATCAGCGTCTCTGCTTGTCACCTGTGTTCTGTGCTGCAAATCTGTTTTGTCCTCTTCATATTTTGGCATCTCTATATTTTAGCGTCTTCGTATTTTGACAGACTGTCTTCTCTACTTGCTTATGTTCCATTTTTGCTTTATTATTTTAGTGGTTCCGTAGGATTTAGACCATTTTAAGCATTTTTACGCATAGAAAAAACAACAAAAAATGTTAAAAAAAAATTTCCCATAGTTAAGCTCTCATTTTTGAAGATTTTGGCTAACTAACTAAATTGCTTTTTTTTTTGTCTCATTGCAGGTTGGAGCACATATGGAACCACTAACCATGTTTCTTGCAGGTTTTCATGTTGCTAAAAAATGAACTTGAATGTTTAACCATTTGTCTTTGAATGCATGTTGCTAAAAAAAAAAATGAACTTGAATGGTTAAACACATTTTCCATTGAATGAATGTTGCTCAAAACACACTCTTGAATGTCATGGATTAAAATCAACTTTCTTTAGAATGCATGCTTAAAACAAAAAATCCAATCTTGAATGCCAAGGATCAATTAGCCATTACGATATCAAACACTTCATTTGGAGCTTCTAAAATTGAACAAAACAAATCTCTTTTTCACATGCAATCTAGGTAAAGTTTGATTTTTGGACATTTAAGAAACTTTGTTAAGTTAAAATACAAATTTACAAAAATCAATTTGAGTAGTTCCTTCGACTCACCTCTTTTCTAATCGCCCATCAAATATTAACCATTGGTTGCAATCTCAGTGCCATTTATGGGGATGGGTCTACTTGAAAAAGGTGTTAAATGTTCCATAATCTAACTCACTCACTTGGTCTTTGAACGTTTGCTTTAACTTTATCAAAATTCTTAAATGGCCAAAACTCTAGATTAAATCAATCACACTTCAAGTTTGGGCACTAAAATTGAACAACAACTGACGTGGAGAGCCTCTGGGCGCGCGCTTGAAATCGAATCTCACACACTTTTGTTTTGGGCTTAAAACAAACTCACACTCAATCTTGAATGCCTTAAAGAAAATTAATGGATACTTGACGTGGAGGGCCTCTGGGCGCACGAGTTTGCTTTTGTTGACCCTAACTCTTCTTATTGTTTGCATTCTTCGATCGATTTACTTTTGTTGGCACTTCAAGTTGGAATTGAACATTGTCTCTTAAACATGAGTGCTTGCAAAGTCTAGATTAGCACACATAAGAGTCAGTTGGTAAAAGAACAAGCGTGTTTTTTAGCCCAAGGTCATCCGAGTCTTCTCTCCCCTTGTCGTCTTTCGAGGCCATCTTGGGTGCATAAGATTAGGATCCAAAACCTTGTTTCTTTTTTAGGAGGCCTGCTTGGGGATTTCATCACCCCTTGGACGACCTCAACTCCAGCGTTCCAGCGGAGTATAAGAATCGGGAGGTGAATCGAAAGACACCTCTCTTGGGATCAAGATTTTGTCATTCGGGCTAAGCCTCAAGGAACTTTATACCCTTGAGAAGTGAAAGAGGAGAAGTGGGTTACCTCTCCTCTCGGCTGTGTGACATCCTTTTGGTCTCATCTACGGATTTGGGCCTCACGTACCTTGCGTATATCGAGGACTCCCTAGCTAAACCAATTGTCAGCCTTGCAAAAAACCATCTAGGATGTTAATGTGTTTGGAGTGACTGATCGAAACATTTGTAGAACATACACACTCCTTGGCACAAGTATCACATTCTGAGAACCACAAACTTCTATCTGGGTGTTCCTATCTATTGCTTGTTTTTATTTTACTTGTTGAATGAATGTTTGCCAAACTTGGTGAATCCTAGCTTAGGGCACACTTAGCGTAGTCACTGCCTATTTTGGAAGTTGAACAAGTTGAAGCAAAACAATTGAGATTTTTCCCAAAGCCAAGCAAATTCAGGAATTTATGTCGGAACAACCCAAACCCAAACAGAAGTTTCACAAGGTCAAACTCAAGCCATCTCTAGCATACCAAGAACTTTCAGCCAAGAGAAAAGAAATAACACCAAGCCCACGAATTTCCAAACTCCACAAAGCAGAGGACAAAGCTATTGATGAAGCACTTCAAGAGGCCTGGTTAGAGCGCACCATCAAATTTAGCCAACATCCAAGAGTTAATCCTGCTTATGCCTTACCAACTAGGCATGATTTCTATGATTAGACACCCTTGTTTCTCCACATCTTCTTGGATAAGCTTCACTCTAGAGTCATCTTTGTAGAAAAGCCAACCATCTTAGGTTATCCCCTTAAGCATTGTTAGCTCATCCATCTCATTTAGAATCATACCATCTAGCTAGTAATCAAAAATCTACACATCTAAGATTTCAAAATTGTTGTCACCTTGCTAAAAGTTTTCCATTCCTAAAATCTTCCAAATCCACCAATCTCACCAAGGTTATCCCTTTGACAGAGCTTTGTCTAGGGTAATATAGCTTTGTCACTTGTTATCCCTCATCACCTTGAGCTAAAGGTTGGGATTCGCAAGTGGTCAATCTCGTGTTCTTCCCAAAGGATCATCAGTCTATCCTTAAGTTGACACAATCACCACCAAGCTTGCACATAGGAAAGCAGACCTTTTGTGCTTTGAAAACATATCTTTGAAGTTAGAATCCCCAACCCGATCCTCCTTAGGTTTTTTCATATAGCTTTTCCTCAACCTAGGAAATCATTTGCATAGAAAAGCCTTCCCCCTTTTGTATCCATCAGCATTATTGCATCTCATCTCTAGGAGCATTTTTCATGCCACCCGTCACTCGCTTAGCCAAGAAGAAAGAAACAATGGAGCCCTATCATTTGGATCGAACAACCTCACCCCCCTTGAGCACTCAGCCATCCTTTAGCCTAGAGCAAGCTATGCCATCACCTACTGACATTGAAGCTTTCATGAACCAACCAGGAAATGCAGTATTGGTAAATGCCATTATAGACAAAAACAAAGAGACAATCATGGCTAATTTTCGAAGGGACAATGTAGGAACCTTTGACTTTGGAAGACCCCCTCCATTATTAGATCCATCTCACCCATTGTTTGGGCAGCTGCCATCACCCATAGGTTCTTATGATCCAAATTATCCTCAATATATTCCAAGAGAAGAGCCTCCAGCCAATCCATATGACCCAATAGACCCAAACATACCATCATCCACCCAAGTTGAAATCTCCATGCCGCAAGCCAACCCAGCCACCACCACTCCATCCTTGGTTCATACCTCTCCGCTCCAAACCCCCTTTACTCAAAACACCTCACTGTTCACCCCCTTCACTATTGCTGCTGCTCCCCAACCCAGCCTTCCAAATCCACCCATCTCCCAAATTAGTGCTAGCATCTTTGGCCAACCTCAGCAATATACAACAGGGCTGCCACCCATGGGGCCAAGTAATCAACCTTTCATCACCCCTAGCTTGTTCACCATAGCCCAAAGTATAATCCCATCATTTCCATTAAGTCTTAGGAGCTCAATACCACCAGCCACAAATCCACAAGCTACTACCTTCACTCCACAAAGCTATCAAAACCCACAAGCTACTGCCAATCTTCTACCAAGCTCCCAAGTGACTCTAGCTCCCACCACCACTCTACCAAGCTTCCAAATCCAGCCACAAAGCTATTAAACCCCATCAGTTCCATTCCCAAGCTTTCAATTCCCACCACCTCCACCACCAACTAATCCATTACCTCCAATTACCAACTACTTTTCAATGCCACTTCTAGGAGGTAATCCACCACCCCAGCCAACCACCAATTATTTGCAGATACCATCCCAAATGGGGGCACAACCCACATATATTGGTCAAACCCCACAAGCCCTCTGATCCTTTCCCTAAGCCTCACAACCATCTTATACCTTACCTCCACAAAGAAATCCATTTATCCCACAGCCAGCTTATGTTCCTCAATCCCAACCTCAAATCCCATATCAACAGCAAGCCTCGCAGCACATGCAGCAATATGCGCCGCCTCCCCCTCAACAACCCGTCATCCACCATGCAGCTGCCCAAACAATGTACAATCCCTATCAGCAAATCCCTCACAACCATCCATATTCAGTGGCCCCATCCAGCACATACCTACCTCAAGGCACTCCTACATTAGGGGCACCCCAACCATCACCTATCAATTCAGTGTGGGAGCAAATGAAGACAGCTCTGAAAGCCATCCAAGAAGGGAATGATCCAAAGACATTCAAGTTTGAGAATGTGTTTCCTTACCCATTTGACAGAGCCATTACCACGTCACCATTTCCCAAACACTTTGAGGTACCTAAATTTGACAAATTCAGAGGAAAAGGAGACCATGTCACACATATCAAAGAATTTTACATGCATTGCTAGGACGTGGCATACAATGATGTCTTCCTCTTGCGCCTTTTTCCCAAAAGCTTGGCTGGACCAGCTCTTGAATGGTTTTATAGAATCCCCTATGGCACAATTAAAAACTTTGCTGAATTATCTAAGGCATTTCTAGACCAATATGCGCATCTTGTTGAAACAGAGCTATCAATAGTTGATCTTGTCCACACCAAGCAAAAAGGTGGAGAAAGCCTTGCCGAATACCTGCAAAGATGGCAAACCCTTACCACCCACATATCCTGCACCTTGCCAGAATGCCATGTGGTGAAAATGTTTATTGATAATGTGCATCCCAACTTGGCTCACCACATGACCATGAACTATTTACAGACCTATAAGGATATCAAAGAGAAAGGAACGATCCTTGAGCAAGGACTCATCAAAGATGGTGTGGTAAATATTTACAAAGAGGCCAACCAAAATCAATCACATTCCAATGAGAAGTCTAGGTATTGGAACAAAAACAAGCATGTTGCAATAGATGGGGTTACTGACACCAGACATGTGAATATCGTTGGTCCTTCTCAAAACCAATCTAACCCACCATATCAAACAAACAACCAACAAGTTATCAATTACCAACAATGAAATAACCAAAGCTATCAAAACCACAATACAAGACCCAACTTTCAAGGGTCTAACAATCAAGCTAATGCCATCAATGTAGCTGTAGGGCAAAAGCCCATATTCCAACCTGCACCTAGAAACTATACACCCCTTGGTGAGCCATTGGATGTTATTTTTGAGAAATTGGCTAAAGAAAACCTCATCAAATTTCCTCCTACCCAGAAAATTGATCTAAGCCAATCCAAAGCTGCATGGTACAAGGACAATGAGTATTGCAAGTTCCATAGGGTAAGCGGTCACACCACCCTCAGATGCATGAAACTGAAAGACTATGTGCAAGACCTCATTGATCAGAAGGAAATCACTGTTGGTGCCCAAACCTCTCCCAATGCAGGCTTACAGATTTATCAAAATGCTTTTCCTCCACACAACAACCAAAATCCTGGAAAAGCACCTATCCAAAACAACACCAACAACCGCCAGCCAAACCAACAGCATGGGAAGAACAATGACCACACTTCATCCTATATAGACTATGGTAGCCTTATAGGTTGTATATCTGAGAAAGAGCCTTCTGTCAATGTTATCAATATCCGAGGACCAGACAATGAGTGTGCGGTCACCACTCAAAGAGCACGACTTAACATCGCAAGCCCACCAGTTTCATCAACACCATCAGCTCCATCAAAAAGCCGGTACAATATCTTGGAACACCTTAGGAACATGCCAGCCCAAATATCCATTTTAGACCTTCTCCGCACTAGTCCTGTGTACAAAGACATCCTTGAAAGTGCTCTCATAGAATCCTGTGTCCCTTCTGATATCAATGCTACTGATTTTCGTAATCTTGTTGGACACCTTTCATCCTCATGTGCCCTATCTTTCAAACCCACCGACATACCCACGATTGAGCCAGATCACACCCTTCCGCTTCGCATAGCCATAATGGTATCCAATTTTGCCATGAAAAGAGTAATGATAGATAATGGATCAGCCTTGAACATTTGCACCCTAAAATTTATAAAACAAGCTGGGTATACTGAGGCAGATATGATCAGTCAGGTTATCACCATCAAAGCTTATGACAACTTGGAAAGGACCACATAAGGGACTATTTTGCTACCAATCAAGGTTGGGCCGGTCATCCAAGAGACAGTTTGCCATGTTGTTGATCTAAACCTACCATTTAACATCCTCCTCGGTCGCCCATGGATTCATGCTATGAAGGCCGTTCCATCCACCTACCATCAGTGCATCAAATTTCCACATCAGGGCACTGAGGTAACCATCCATGCCGATCCAGAACCCTTTGCTTACTACAATGCGGTTGAAGCTTCATATACAAACCATTGCCCTGGAATAGACATTGGCACAGCCATCGCCGGCTCATCCCACACTTGTAATGACACAGAAACCATCCTTGCCTCCACCCTATCTACTGTAAAGATCAACAACAAAGGTTGTGGAGAATATAGTCTATCAGATGCATTTGCTATAGGAACAATCCCACTTGATCCACATACCCATGGATGGCCAACATATCACAAAGCTAAGGAGATTCCACCTCCTCGATACAAACAGTTTGGCCCAACCACCTTTGTGTCCTCAAAAACCCCTCTTCATGAGGAGCTCACTCCAAATATCAACAATTGGCTACATAAGGATGCACCTCCAAGAAATCAAGCACGCCTTGATCACTTCAGCCAGAAGTATCCCCAACAACATAAGCTCGTCACTAAAAAATGGAACTATCAAGGAGGTGGAATAGGACCAGAAGAAAGGGGCATGCAATGTCCCATCGAAGCACATAATTGGGAAATAAAGTCAGGTCTTGGCTTTGGCATACCCACAACTGGGGGCACCAACGAGAACGGTCACACTTTTTCGAACATCCACCGCGACCTTGTCGAAATCAAAGACATTCCTGAGGAAGTTGAAAAGAGAGCCTATGACGATATCCCAGACCAAATCTTCCTAGGAGACTCTATTCTCCGAGAACTATCCATCCATCTCATTGACCTACCACTTGCTCATCCACAACTCATAGATTGGGACCAACCAAGTGTCATACATATTGATGAGTTCGCATTAGAGGAAGCGCTTCTAAGATTCATGGGAGCTGAAACTCCTCATAAGAAGACAAAGCCAGATTCTGCCTACATCTACAAGCTAGATCCCAAGGGGTATTTTGGAGAAAATCCCCAACCTAGTTTCGATACACCCAAAACTAGAACTAAGGTAAATCTGGGACTAGCTAAGGCAGCGAAGAGAACCCCTCAGCAAGAAAATCCAGAGCCACAAGCAGAACATGAGGATTTAGTATTGCCTCCTCAAGATAATCGACCAAAGGTGTCTTCTATTCTAATAGAGGATACTAGAGAAGTCAACATTGGTTCTTCAGAGATCCCTAGAATTGTTCACATTGCTGCATCCCTATCACAAGACCAAGCTGACCTCCTCTTTGAGGTTTTACGAGAGAACATTGGCCGATTTGCATGGTCATATCAGGACATGCCAGGACTTGATCCAAAGCTTGTAGTTCATCATCTTGCAGTCGATCCAAAGATCAAGCCCGTCAGATAAAAGCTTAGAAAAATGCACCCCAAGGTGGCATTACTAGTCAAAGCTGAACTAGAAAGAATGTTAGCTACTAAGGTTATCCGACCTATCGACTACTCAGAATGGATCTCCAACATGGTCCCTGTCACTAAGCCTTCCGGTGACATCAAAATCTGCACTAATTTTAGAGATCTTAACAAAGCTTGTCCAAAGGATGATTTTCCCTTGCCCAACATAGATATGATTGTAGATCTTACAGCTGGACATGAAATTTTGTCCCTTATGGATGGATTTTCCAGGTATAATCAGATCAAGATTGCAGAAGAGGACCAGCATAAGATGGCATTCACTACCCCTTGGGGAACCTTTTGCTACACCATGATACCTTTTGGCCTAAAGAATGCTAGGGCTACCTATCAAAGAGCTATGACAACCATTTTCCATGATCTTATCCATAGCATTTTGGAAGATTATGTGGACGATATCCTAGTCAAATCTCACACCTTCATGGATCATCTTGCTGACCTAGAAAAAGTCTTTGATAGGTTGGCCCAATATCATCTCATGCTAAATCCCAAGAAGTGTGTCTTTGGGGTCACATCTGGCAAGCTTCTAGGCTTCATAGTTTCTAAATGAGGTATAGAGATTGACCCCAAAAAGGTCAAGGCTATCTTAGACATGCCTCCTCCCCAGACACTGCGATAGCTTCACTCTCTTCAAGGAAAACTTCAATCTGTCCGGCGCTTCATCTCCCAACTTGCAGATAAGTGTACACCATTTTCACACTTGCTAAAGAAGAATGAGAACTTCAAGTGGGATCTTTTATGTCAGCACAGCTTTGATCAACTCAAGCAGTATCTCACCAATCCCCCTATCTTGGTTCCACCAGTTCTTGGTTGTCCTTTGATCTTGTATATATCAGCAACACCTACTGCTCTAGGGGCACTTCTAGCACAACATGATGATTATAGTAGAGAGAGAGCCATCTACTATATCAGTAGAACCCTAGTTGGTTATGAACTCAATTACACTCCTATGGAAAAAGCTTGTTTGGTAGTTGTTTTCTCAACTCAAAAGCTTTGCCACTACATGCTAAGTCATACCATCCAACTAGTCTCTAAGATTGATCCTCTCAAGTATATGCTCTCTAGAACAGCACTCACAGGTCGGCTAGCAAAATGGGTTATGCTACTAAGTGAGTTTGACATCCAGTATGTGGACAGAAAGGCAATCAAAGGGCAAGCTATAGCAGATCACCTAGCTGATGCACCTCTAGTAGACGCATATCCTTTGCTCACAGAATTACCAGACGAGCATATCTGCCTAATTGAAGAACAACCCCCATGGAAGCTTTATTTTGATGGCTCATACACCTCTCATGGATCAGGGACAGGAATATTATTAGTTACACCTCAAGGAGATTACATTCCAAAAGCCTTCAAGCTACAATTCCCTAGCACCAACAATATAGTAGAATATGAAGCTCTTGTAGCAGGATTAAAGATAGCTGCAGAATGGAATATCACTGAATTACAAGTCTTTGGTGATTCCCAGCTCATCATCAAACAAGTCTTAAATGAATATCAAACCAAAGATGAAAAGCTATTACCCTACAAAGAGCTAGTTGATCAGCTAACCCAGCATTTTACAAAGCTTTAGTTTACACAAGTGCCTCGAATGTAGAACAAGGCAGCAGATGCCATGGCCACTATCAGCTCGCTCTTGGAAATTCCCCAAGAAGCTACGCAATATGAGTTTTTAGTTGAGCAGCTCCTCACACCTGCCTATGCGAATGAGGATTCGAACCGTGTTTGTATCTTGGTTGGTCCCCAATCCCCTTGTTACCATGAAATTCACGCTTACCTTAATGATGGTATCATATCCCCTCACCTCACACGTACCCAACGCCAGAACCTCATTCGAAAATCATCCCGCTATGTTATCATAGCCAATACCCTATATCGTCGGGGTTATCACGATACTCTCTCTCGATGTTTAGATGAAAATGAGGCCGTGATGGCATTAAAAGAAGTACATTCTAGACTTTGCGGTGCCCACACGAGTGGTATTGTCCTAGCACGACAAATCCTTAGAGCAGGCTAGTATTGGCCTACCATTAAAGAAGACTCTTGTGACTTTGTCAGAAAGTGTCTCCCATGTCAGCAGCATGCAAATCTTGTGCACGCTCTAGCACAAGATCTACAACCCATTGCACCACCTTGGCCTTTCGCTTGTTGGGGCCTTGATCTAGTTGGAACTATCACCCCTCTCTCATCTGATGGACATAAATGGATAATAACAGCTACATACTATTTCACTAAGTGGGTGGAAGTAGTCCCCCTAGTCTCAGCTATAGGAGTTCAAGTCTCCAAGTTCATCTTGTACCACATTGTTTGCCGCTTTGGCATCCCATCCACCATCTTCACTGACGACGGAGGTAACTTTGAAAATCTCAACATGGAAGAATTATGCACTTCCCTCCACATCCATCACCGCTTTTCTAGCCCATATTTCCCACAAGGTAACAACCAGGCAAAGGTAACTAATAAAACCCTCCTCAAAATCCTAAAGAAAGTTGTCAATGATTCCGGCCGTGATTGGCACCTTCAAATAAATCTGGCTCTATGGGCCTATCAAACTTCCTTTTGTACATCCACAGGTACAACTCCATACTCCCTAGTCTATGGTGCCGAAGTGGTATTACCTATAGAAGTTGAACTTCCCTCACTACACATATCTTTGCGAGGGCAAATCTCAGATGAAGAATACAGAGTAGCTCGACTCACCCAGCTAGACCTCTTAGACGAGAAGAGACAACAAGCCTATGACCATCTCACAGTCTACCAAACTCGTCTCAAAAGGAATTTCAACAAGAAGGTGCTCCCACGAAACTTTCAGCCAGGTGATATGGTCCTCAAAGAAAATATGAAAGTCCAAGCAGATCAAGAAAAGAAAGGCAAGTTTGAACCTACATGGCTTGGTCCCTATGTGGTTACTGCCTCCTTTGGCTCCGGAGCCTATCAATTATCTACACCAGAAGGAGAACTCTTGAATGATCCCACTAACATCATTCATCTCAAGAAGTTCTATGCTTGAAGATCTTTGGTATACCCAGCTTTTGAAAAATACAAAAAAAATAGTAAAGAGAAATAAGCGTCCAATGGTGAAAACTTGGCAATTCAAGCGCCTTGGACAGGTACCTTGGTGAAAACCTGGTAATTCAGGCACCTTGTGTGCTAAAGACTAATCCATTATCTATCACTATCCTATCCCTCGTCCATCCACCCACCATCTCGTAAAACACCTGCTTGTTCCCTTGGTGTTCCAATCAAATATCCAAAATCTGATGGAGCTTGTCAATACCTCCTGTACAGCTTGTAAATCTTGTACCAAAGCTTGTATTATACCTTGTAAATCTTGTACCATACCTTGTATATATCCAAATCTTGTCCAAAGCTTGTACCATATTCCAGCTTGTAAATAATCTTATATCCTAGCCTGTATCCTATCACATGCACACACAGAATCCCATTTTCCTTAAGCTTTTCACAAACCATCTACCTATCCACCTATCAACTATTATAGACATCCCATCCTTCACAAACATTTCCATCTCACAAAAAACCAAAACATGAACAAACTTGTACATTTGTAACATATCTTGGTCTATCAACTTGTACATCCTCTTTAGCTTAGTATCATTGTATCTATCCGGCTTTCATGTTAGTTCATCCTTGGTCAACATCTTGCACACATCGCACACCTTGGTTAGATATTCCAATGCATCCTTTAGCTAGATCTCCTATCACCAAAGTGTTATCCTTCTTACTTTAGCTTGCCAGATGCATCACTCATCTAGATCCATCAGCTTAGGTGCTCTCTGATAGATCCTTGCAGGATATAGCTTTCTTCATGTCTAATCTTGGTCCGTTAGTACCTCATCCTACCCATCTCGTTGGCAAACAGTTCTCTTTTGGATTTTTGTTTTCTTTTGATTTGGGATCTTCCCTTTTGGGTCTTGAAATATCTTTTCCAAGAAATCTCCTTGTTCCCTCCTCAAGGTTGCCACGATCTTCCATATCATGGTATGCTGCGAATGGGGAAATTAGAGCGTAAGGTCTTGATCAGGTCTTTTGCTTGTTTTCTTTTTTTTTCTTGTGGGTTACCTAGTGTCGTTTCCACGCTGCTTCCTCTGGGATTCATGTGTGATACTGGGGCAATCCTTACGTGTTTTTTTTGAGTCAGTTCGTCAGTCCTCTGGACGGTTGGTGAAAAGGCCTTGATGTTCTTGGTAACCTTGGCAATTAACCAACAGTCCTATAGCAAATCTAGTGCTCAACTACATGGTGGTACTTCTCTTTGAAGTATCCCTCCGCTCAAAAAGCTTCAATGGATTCCCTTCATCTCCATTATCCCCCATCCATATCCTACATCTGTCGCTCCTACCCCAGCTTATGCATCAGTATCTCTTTGAATCACTCCTCACGCTTAGATTTAGGTATCCACCATCCTAGTCGTAGGGATCTCTGAAACCCATCTTTCGCCAGTCTAACTCTTTGAAATCCTGTTGCATCAGCTTTATCATTCTATCATCCATCTCCCTACTATGGATTCCTTTTATAGCGCTCTGCTCCTCCATCTCCCCCCCCCCCCAATCCTGGAAAGTCTTAAGCTTGCTTTACTATTGTACCTCTGATTTCCCTTTATCATTCTCTCGTAGTGAGAGTTTGAGCTAATTTAGCCACTTCTCTTTGCCAACCTGCATCTCAACTTGTCTCAATTTCTTGTACTTTTCAAGAAGTCATCGAGCCTCATTTCTCTCCCCGCCGCCTTCTTGAGGGGGCATCATCTAAGTCTAGTCTCTCCTCTTCTTATCCGAGACTGGGGCAACCTTGTTGCTAAAACATCTTCTTCGTGTCGTCTTCATTCAAACTTCTTTGAAATAGTGTTGTCTCAACACTATGTCAAAGAGGGGCAAAATGTAGACACCTAAATTTGATTACACTATTTTAGTAATCCTATTTAGTTATCTAAAAAGGCATTATTAATTAAATTTCTATTTAATTAATCCTTTGTCATCCCCTAGTTGATTAATTTAATTAATCATCTATAGTCATAATTGATAAATCAAATAATCTATTATTTATCAATTAAATCCTATTCTTCTATCTAATTCCAAAAATCCCCATTTATTAAATAAATCTATTTGATAAATAAAATCCTCAAATTCAAAAACCCCTAACCTATCTCTAATCTTCCATTTAGCCTAATCCACCCCATCCACCCATACTAACCAAGCTTAGCCACTAACTCACCCACCCTCATTAATGCCATCCACTTGCACATCTCGAACATCCCTAATCTAATCCTAAACCCAAGCCTAATCCACCCCCTAATGTTGTCACATTCCTTAAACAAGTTTAAGACTTTCCTAATCCGAACCAAAGTCTACCCTCAAAAAACCCAACCACTAAGTCATGAGTGCTCTTACAAAACATAAAAGACTCTTACAAGCCCACTCATGAATCTTACATCCATCTTACACACTCTTCCCTCTTCCACACTCATTCCTCTTACATCCCTCTTACATACTCAACCCCACTCATCATGCCTTTAACCAACCCTTTACCCTACCCTCTCACACTCATCCTCCTTGTGACAAGTGTCACCTTCCCATTGGTGCTAACACAAGCACAATCCATGTGCTCTCCTTTGAGTGCATCCTAGCCCTCCTTAAGTCTTCATCCATCCTTGCATCTAAGCCTTCCATCCCTCTACCCCTTAGCCTATAAATTGAATCCCATCCCAAGCCATTTCATCAACAATCTTTGAGCTAAAGTTACCATGCTATTTTGAGAACCAAATCCATCAACCATACCCTTATAATGCCAAATTGAGAGCTTACAAAGCTACCAATTTGCCATTACCCATCTCCATTGAAGCAGCTTTTGAGCATCTTGAGCATACATCCACAGCAAAAGGACACATCTATAGAATCAAGAAAGCATGGAGTGCTTTTTCTTGTGAGGTTTGCACTTCTTGTTTTCTTCCTTTGTCTAAGCATATATGTGAATTTAGTTTTTGGTTTGTGAATGTTTACTTTATTTGTTAATGTTCTTTGCATACTGATTCTGGTTCTACATGTTGTAGTTAAACATAATAATATTTTATTGTAACTATAGTAACATTCCATTTGCATGGTAGTGAAACAGTGTAGGAAACGTGTAAGTGGAATTCAAATATTCACATCCAACTAAAACACAAGGCAAAAACTTGGGGGTTAACTAAACAAAACACTAGCTCTTACAAAAAAGCTACATTATGTTTTGAGAGCTTGAGAGAGCTAATCTAACTGTAGTGTTTGTATCCCTTGCCTAGTTTCCTAGTTTAAATTGCAATCTGGATCACTATGAAATTTTCATATATTTCCTTTATTGTGAAAACCTTGCTCTTGGATGGTTTATCCTTTTCGAAGATGACACCAAAATAGCCTGGTTCAATAGTTGATGTTGAAATAGTTAAACTTAGAGCTCTATAAAATGAAATTGCCGCAAAAATCCAAGGAAGTTTGTTTCAAATGTCCTTTGTAAGCTAAAAGTTCTAAGTCTCCCTTAGATGTTAACCTTACTCTTGATTTTGATTATGTGAATACAAGAAAAAGAGATGGCTGAATTGTTGAGAATAGGATTGGCTGGATTGGTTAAATTGGCTATGCTCAGACCCGTCATGGACCCAGGCTCGAATCTAGACCTAGGCTCAAATCCAGACTTGGATGAATCCAGATTTGGACCCGAGCTCCAAGGTCCAAACCCAATAATTTAGTAAACAAACAATCTTTGAGTTGGTAGCTTTTTCCTATGTCAAAGTTGTTGGGACTGAAAATTGCATGCTTCATTTTTAGTCACATTTTGAAAATTTTGGAAAATCATGTCCTAAAGTGCCTTTTATGCATGTGGTCAGTTGGTAGCTTGAGGCCTAGATGGTGTTTGAGTGGCTTAACACCTTTCATTTGACATATGCATATGATCCACAATGTTATTTTGCCATCCTGAATCATTCTGTGAAGTCCCATTTTGAGCTAGTGTCAAAATTTGCAATTCTACCAAGTGTCAAATAGCAATCAGAGGCCTAGTTTGCATCTGAATATCTTTTACCTAGGACTGTTTCATGACTAGTCACTTTGGGGATGTTTAGTGTGTATAAAAAAGAACCTATGTTTCAATTTTCAAGTCTTTTCAAATCCGTTTGACTAGGTTTTGCACCCCGCAAAGTTGGTCATTTACTGTTTTGTGCATTTAACTAGTTGATCACAATTCTGGGAAGCCCTGTTCGACCAATCATATCTTTGACCCAGTTGACCCAAATGAAAAAATCCTTTTTGCATTGTGTTCTAGGGGTAAGACACTTCATATGTTCCAATTTTGAGATCATGTCGAATCCATTTGATTAGTTTGCTAACATGATCAAAAACCCAGTTTGCATTGTTTTGTTACGGCTACGGTATCCAGATTGATCCGTACCCCTGTTCGGCATGTTATAACTTTGATCTTGTGATTGGCTAGCCTAAATGGATTGTACCATTGTGTTGTGTCCTAGAAATTCTTGAAGCATGCCAATTTTCAAGTCTTGATGATTTTTTTCTTCACACTTTTCCAGGTCAGTTCCGTTTGCCAAAATCACTTTTCAGTCAGTGTTCTTAGTTGCAAAATTCTGAGTAGCCTACTTTGACTGATCGCCATTTGCGCCCTGTGATTCGTCATGAGTCCAAAATTGCTTAGTCATATTCACCTCATGACAGAGTTTTAACACCCCAATTTTCATTTTCCCCATGTGCTCATTTGCCCAGTTTTCCAAGCCAAATTCGAACCAAATTTGTTGTTTCCTGATGTGTTTACTTGTAGGTGATTCTGAGAAGGCAACTTTGACAGCAAGTATCTTTTGACCCTGATGTTGTCATGCAATGAGATCTGGCAAGCCTGTTGAACATGTCAGAAAGAACAGAGATCCTGAGTTTCAAAGCTTAGTCAGAGGTTTGCGTCAGTTTTCAAAGGCAGTTAACGGACCTCTTGATATCAATTTGACAATTTGCAAATCAGTGACACAAGCTTTAAAGACACAAACCATTGTATTTATGGTTCATTCCATGGGAGGTGTTGTTGCAACCCTAGCCACTCTTTGGTTTCTGCAAAAGAAGGTATGATATTGTCCCTAGAATGCTCCTCACACCATTTGAATCAATTGTCAAGCCTTTGAATACACTTGTGCCTCACTGGGGGAGCACGATGAGGATTGACAATGTTGTTGTAACACATCTCTCTACATTGGGGGGGGGTTTGCAAAACTCTTGTTCAGAATGTCCTACAGTGCACATCTACAATAGGAAATAATTACCTAGGAGGTTCTGATCAAAGAAGCCCTTATAGACCCTTTGGTACTTACATATTTTGCTCAACGCAAGGTGGAGCTTGTATTGATGACTCTGAAGCTGTCCTGAAGATGTTGCACTTCACCATGCAAGGAATGCCTCCTGATCAACTTGCAGTCACTTGTGTTTCAGATCGCACATCTTATGGCCAAATGTTGGAAGCTATCATGAAAAACTTGCTCAACACAACGCTGATTGTAAACTTCTCTGTCGACTCCTTTGAGATAGGAATAGCACTAGAGTTAGAAGCAATTGGTGTTGGAGCTCAGAACCTTCATGCATCCCTTGCACTCGAAAAAAGCTACAGAGATAAAAAAATAAACAAGATATGAACATTGAAGTGCTCAATAAAAATTTGTGCGAAAGTCAAAGTAAAATGGCAAAGGTGGAATGGTACAAAGCACGTTGTAAGGAGGGCTATAGCTATGAAACAGGGAATATCATGCAAACGGAGACCCTGCACAAAAATAAAATAAAATGAAGTAGTTGCTTGAGATAAGAGGTTCTAGGCAGTCAAGATGAAAGTAAGCCTCACATTCATAAAAAGAAGCTCGCAGCATTGAAAAGAGCTTGCGTGAGCTATACTCAAAAGGGAGCTATCTTTTTATGGTTTCACGCATTAAAAAGAAAGGGGGAACCAAGATCATGCAAAGAAAAAGCCGCACAGTCAACTCAAAAAAGTAAGAGAGGAGCAAACATGATACAAACAACAAGAGGAATCCATCTGTAGAGGAGTCAATGCTCGAACAGGGGAGGAGTTTAGGAACAGACCAATAGACCCTACAGAACCATAGCGATCATAAAGAAGCAACAGTCGATTCTATTTGTGTAGTGGATTCAGTCGATCTTACAAATGTTTTGGCAACACCATGTGCAGTACATGAAGTAGTTGATTCCGTTGAGCAGTAGATCCAGCGATTGGAGCAGCAGGTTTGGTATGACCTGGCATAAGTGTACCCATTCCCTGATTGAGAAGAGAGGGCTTCTAACCTTTGTGAGTGAGATCCATATGTTCATGGTAGTGGTCCAGAAGCGAAGGTGGCACCACCACTTCTTGCAAAAGCGAAGGGAATTGGGCTTCTCACCTGATCCAATCAACGCAATCATACAAGAAGCAAGTCACTTTGGCGGAGGGTTAAATTGTTGGTCGAAGGCTAAGTGCACGGTTTGAAGGAACAATAAAGCTCTTAATCCCACATTTACTATGGAGGGGTAAACTATAATGTTTAAATACTACACAACTCACCATACAATATGAATTGAAGAATCAGCTTTATTAAAGACAAGGGTGCGCTATGTAGTGGACCCTCCAATGATGTCAGCTGGCACGAAGATTAAGTAGATTTTTAAATGAGAATGCATCAATGCTGATGTGGCACCAAAACTGAAGATTGAACAAGTTCGTGCCACGTGGCACATCCTCGCTATCTCGCCAAGTAGAAGTTGTAGGGAAGATAATATGGTGAAATGGAAAGGATCGATGCAGTGATGACATGTGGCGGATGGTGCAAATCAGGCAGACCAATCAGCAAGTGACATGTGGCACCGGTCAAACCAAGGTTGACCACGGATTCAAAGGGTCAGGAAAATTTGTAGAGTTAAAAATAATAATATTTTATTATTATTCTTTGTTAAAAATGCCCACGTCAAGTTTTAAAATCAAATGGGACATTTTCTAAAGTATATACTTCAGAATTTTTCGAATTTTATAAAAAATCAAATGGCAGGCGTAACTTTCAGTCAGAAGAGTCATTTTCGAAATGATTTTTTTTGGGGTTTCCTGGAGGCAAAATAGGCGATGTTATATATCGTCGGAATCGGAAGAAGACGAACTTTCCAAATCTGGAGTCAATTTTTGCACAGGTATCAGTCAGTTTGAGCTACACGAGGTTTTCTATCTGGTACCTAAAGTGTAACCATATTCATACCAGGAAGTTCAGATTTTTTTTTTGTCAAGATAATGACTTGGATATCAGTAGAAGGTAATGGAAATGCAATTTGGGTCGAATTTTTTCTGATTTACTTAGTAAAAACTCATTTTCACTGGCTTTTTTCATAGGGCAATCAGATATTTTAGCAAGTTTGTTACAGATTAATGATGAAACAAAATCAGGTCAGAAGGGATGAAAGAAGAAAGAGGTTTTTCAGTTACAGAGGATTGGATTTCAAGTGGACACCTGGCAATTGCATATCAGATCCGGGAATTCATTTCTTGCTATATCTTTCTTTCTTTTTTCATTTGTAAGGGTTCCAGTTTTTGGAGAAAAACCAGTCACTATTGAGATACCAAATTTTGGATTCAGTTTTGATATGTTCCCATACTATGATACCACATAATTCTTCAGCATTTCTTCTTGTATTGAACAACATTTTAAGTTTTACAGATAGTTCTTTTCTGTTGGGTGATCTATGAGTTATTTTCTGTACATTTCATGTATTTGATTTCAAGGAAAACAAATAAAGTGCAGCAAAAGTTTGAAGTTCAGTTTGAATCTTGTCTCCTGATTATGGCTCTGTTATTTCTTCTAATTTGTGATCAAAGAGCATGAATTAGGTTGCATTACATTTTGAAATGTATGTGGTTAAAATGTCTTGCTTATGGAACAAAGAACCATGTAATTGCTTGATATTTGTCACAGGGTTTGCAGATTTCATGATAGGATTTTCTGAGTATGAGATTCATTCTGTAGCAGATGTCTATTCACAAGGTGAAAGATAGATCAGGGATCTTAATGTAGAGATACATTTGAGGTTTTCAGGAGATGTATGGTTATGATTCATTTAATTGCCCAATAGATAAGGCACTGGTCAGAGATAGGATCATTAAGTTTTGTTGTTCATACTTGGGTCTTGCTGTTATCAACATATTAAATCAATTTTCCCTTTTATGTTGAAAGCTACTCAATGTTAACTCACACTTAGCTTGCCAGTTTCATGAGTTATGTTCTTAGCTATTTCATGCTTATGATTCTTGGTTGAGTATAGAAGAAATAAGGGTTTTATCTGCTTCATATTAGATTCAGTGTATGCTTTGACAACTGGTACCATATAAAGAATCTACAGGTCTACCCGCCTAGGTTTTGCAGAGCTTGAAGTAGAAGAAGGGTCATGCCTTATAGTTGGCCTGGTGTCTGAATGGATGTGTTGATAATGGGAGTTAGCTTCCCCTAGATGCATCTTGTTCTCATTAGGGTAATTGGAAATGGGTAACATTTTCAAACACCAACAAAAGTCACATTTTTTTGTGAAGTTTTCCTCCAATGCAAGTTTGTTGTATAAGAGTAGAAATTGCAATATGTTTTTCATTAACTAATTATCTTGACAACATTACAGTTTTTGTTTCTAAATACTATTACCTTGTAGGAAAATATGTTTTTTTCTCTTTTATCTAGAGATTTTCAATCAAGCATTTATGAACTCTTTTTACCCTAGTTACTACCTTTTTCCTCATGTTGATCAAATGGTATAGCTATTCTTAAATGATACACCTTTTTAGGGAAGTGATGCTTGAAAAGCAATGGATGGGGAAATAGGTGGATAGATCTATATGTGTTTGGTTTTGGGAACAAGTTTTTCTCGTGACAGATTCTTTCAAGGTATGTATCTTCTATCATAATATTAATCATGAAAAGTTAAATGGTTCTCTCTATTTTTGATCATATACATGAATTTTAGAAAGCCCTCACACAAGAAGTAGCAGAAATTGATCTTTTGAATAGTAATAGGGCTCCAGATGCAGGTCTGCTATTATTTTTAAACAATCATTCTCTAACGATATCCTGCCACTTAGGTTCACTTCATTCTCATGTTGTAACTACTCCAAGAAAGTATATTGCACCTACAAAGTCTCACACAATTTGAAATAATGCTTGTTGATTAAGCTTAATGTGATGGCTCCACAGAATTATCTAGGAACACTTCTGCGAATGATATTTCCATGATTTTTTTTTCCTTTTTTGCCCCAAATATTTTCCTTCTCACTTAGAAACCTTTGATTAGAAACATCAATGGTGTGCCTAGCTTCCGAGTTTCAACATTGATCTTCCATGCCAAAGGAAAAACTTGTGAATAGGATTCTCTCAAAAAGAAAAGATTAGGGCTAAATCAAGACACCCACTATTGAAAGGAGCTACACCCAGCTCACAATAGTAATTCCACAAATTGAAACATCTAGCGTTTGGCTACTTAAAGTAATTAACACTTCTAATATGAATGAAAAAAGATTTCTTAGCCATGAACAACTTCAGATTCTGCATTTGATATCTTCACAAAATGTTGGAAGTCTCCAACAACTTATAATATATCATAGAAAGGTATTATTGCTCTTTACTAGGTGATTACACATAAGAAAACTCTCATCTCAACATAAGTCATCTGAACTCTATATATCATTCACGATGCCATTGCTTCTCCCACATGGTAATTGTGAATATGGGATGCATTTCAAGTACAAACAAGAAACCCGATATAAGTCTTAGTTGGAAATGTTGTTTAGTGTGGAGCCTGATCAGTCCCCAAGTGGGAGATTGTTAGATTGTGGTGACTGATCAGGAAAGTACTGTACATACTTCATAAATAGTGAGAAATTTTTTTTTTGGAAGTAGCCGACATGGTAGCTGACATATTATGGCCGACATATGGCCGACATGTTATAACCCTAAAGCGGTTTAATACTTATATAAAAAGGGCTTAGGGTTGGGTATTTTTTATGTGTGGTGATACGAAATTGGTTCTTCGGCGGTATTGAGCTGTAATGGATTATGGATTGTAATCAGGTTGTAATCACTGAATTGTAATAAGATCGGATTTGTTGTTTGGTGGATGTAGCCCAGGGATTGGGTGAACCACGTTAAATCTTGGTGCCTTGTGTTCATTTCTGTGTGTTCTATTATTTTGTTATTGGTTATATTTGCATGTAGTTTTTATTTATGTCCATGGTTTATCCTAAAAAGTGGTATCAGAGCCTGGTTTTGGCCTGGTCATGGGTTCAAATCTCCCCAGTGCCTTCCCGACTTGCGTAAGCACCTAGTATGCGCGTCGAAGGGGAGATTGTTGGGTGATGCGACGTGCTCCCCTTCCCACAGGTGGTTAATTACGTGGTGTTCCATGTTCACTAACAGTCATGGCTTTTGGTGCAACGGCAAATGGGCCCTACAAGTGGTATCAAAGCTTAGTTGTTTCTCAGTTATCCTCTGCAGGAAAGTCTCACGATTAAGTGGGAGTCTCACGGTTGAGTGGGAGCAATGGCAGATGATGGTAAGCTGAGGGTTGATAGGTTTAATGGGCAGAACTTCCAGTTATGGAAGATGCAAATGGAAGACTATTTATATCAGAAGGATTTATGGAAGCCGTTGGAAGGAAAAGCCAAGAATCAGGGAACTATGTCAGAGGCTGAATGGGATCTTTTGGACAGAAAGGCACTCAAAAGCATTCGGTTATGCTTGGCACCATCGGTGGCATTTAATATTACAAAAGCAAAGATGACAAAAGATTTGATGAAAACCCTAGCGACACTGTATGAAAAGCCCTCCGCTTCAAATAAGGTATTTCTCATGAAGCGTTTATTTAATATGAAAATGGCAGAAGGTGGATCTGTTGCAGATCATTTAAATGAGTTTAATACTATTACTAGTCAATTATCTTCTGTGGGTATCAATTTTGATGAAGAAATTAGGGCTCTCTTGATTTTGTGTTCTTTGCCTAAAATTTGGAATGGCTTGGTAATGGCGGTGAGTAATTCTGTTCCTGGATCAAGTACCCTAAAATATGATGATGTGCTCGGTGTTATTTTAAGTGAGGAAACTCATAGAAAATCCTCAGGTGGATCTACATTAGGAAGTGCTTTAAATGCACAAAGCAGGGGTAGAACGACTGAAAGAGGAAGTAACTTTGGAAATCATGGGAAATCAAGAGGAAAATCAAAGGGGAGGAGGTCTCAATCGAGAGGACCAAATGATTGCTGGTACTATGGGAAACCAGGGCACAAAAAGAAAGATTGCTGGACTCGAAAGAAAAATGAAGGAGATAAATCAGATGGAGACAAAGAGGCAAATGTGGTAAGTAATAAATCCGAAGAGGATGCTTTGCTTCTATCTTTAGAGAGTGTTGATGATTCATGGGTTTTAGATTCTGGTGCTTCTTTTCATGCTACACCTCATAGAGGTTATTTCATTGATTATGTCCAAGGGGATTTTGGGCTTGTTTATTTGGGGGATAATGAACCCTATCAGATTGTTGGAAAGGGAAAAATTAAGATTAAGTTGCAAAATGGGAATCATTGGCTACTACATGAGGTAAGACATGTTCCAAAGCTGAGTAGGAATTTAATTTCAGCAGGGCAACTCGGTGATGAGGGTTGTGTAATTACTTTTAATGATAAAAATTGGAAGGTTTCAAAAGGTTCCCTTGTAGTAGCAAAAGGTGTGAAAGTAGGCACCTTATATCTTTGTACAGGTCATATTGTTCCTTCTACTTTGATTGTTTCAGAGAAATATGAATATTCAGGAACAATTACTGCAGTTGAGCAGGGAGAACAAATAGCTGCTATAGATTCTGATACAGCACTGTGGCACAATAGACTTGGGCACATGAGTGAGAAAGGTATGAAAGTACTTCATTCAAGGAAAGTTTTACCGGGTCTAAAATGTGTGAATATGGATTTCTGTGAAAGTTGTGTGTATGGAAAACAAAAGAGAGTGAGTTTTGTAAAGACAGGGAAGGAAAACAAAAAGGAGAAATTAGAGTTTGTGCATACAGATGTATGGGGACCGGCTCAAGTATCTTCCCTTGGTGGCTCTCATTATTATGTTACATTTATTGATGATGCAACTAGAAAAGTATGGGTTTATTTCCTTAGACAAAAATCTGATGTATTTCAAACTTTTAAGAAATGGAAATGCTTGGTTGAAAATGAGACTAGTAAGAAATTAAAATGTCTCAGATCTGATAATGGTGGTGAGTATTGCAGTCATGAATTTGAAGATTATTGCTCCACTAATGGTATTCGTAGACAAAAAACTATTCCAAGGACTCCACAGGAAAATGGAGTGGCTGAACGCATGAACAGGACTATAATGGAGCGCGCAAGAAGCATGAGGTTGCATGCTGGGTTGCCCTTACACATGTGGGCAGAGGCTGTCAATACTATAGTATATTTGATTAATAGAGGTCCCTCTACTCCTTTGGGCTGTGGTATTCCAGAGGAAGCATGGACTGGTAAGAAGGTGAGTTATTCTTTTCTCAAGACCTTCAGTTGTGAAGCTTTTTCTCATATAGACTCTGAAAATAGAACCAAGCTAGAAGCGAAATCAAAGAAATGTGTCTTTGTTGGATATGGCATTAATGAATTTGGCTATAGGCTTTAGGATTTTGAAAATCATAAAATTATAAGAAGTCGGGATGTCATATTCAATGAAAAAGTGTTGTACAAAGATCTGTTGTAGCAACATGAGAAGAAAGAAGATGATTATGTAGTGTTGGATGATACTCCAAAAGCTGATGTTCCAGCCATTCCTCATGATGTGAAACAACTGCAACAACAAATACCACACACACCAGTGAATGTTAGACGGTCAACAAGGCCAATTAGACCTCCACAAAGGTTTTCTCCCTCTTTGTATTCTATTTTACTTACTGATGCTGGTGAACCTAAAAGTTATGATGAAGTTGTGCAGGTGGATACTAAGATTCAGTGGGAGTCTGCAATGAAAGATGAAATGGACTCTTTGCTGAAAAATAAGACATGGGATTTGTGCAAGTTGCCTGCAGGTAAAAAGGCTTTACAGAATAAATGGGTTTACAGGTTGAAAGAAGAGGAAGGAGGTAAGAAAAGATTTAAGGTCAGGTTAGTTGTAAAAGGATTTGCACAGAAAAAGGGAATTGATTTTGATGAGATATTTTCTCCTGTTGTTAAAATGACTTCTATTCGTACTGTTTTAAGTCTTGTGGCTACTGAAGATTTTCATTTAGAGCAAATGGATGTTAAAACAGCCTTTCTTCATGGTGATTTGGATGAAGAAATATATATGGCTCAGCCACAAGGTTTTGAGGTCAAAGGTAAGGAGAACTTAGTGTGCAAATTGAAGAAAAGTTTATATGGCCTGAAGCAAGCACCTCGGCAATGGTATCTGAAATTTGACAGTTTTATGCATGAGCATGGATATAACAGGTGTCATTCAGATTACTGTGTTTATTTTAAGAGGTTGGATGATGATAGCTACATTATTTTATGTCTATATGTTGATGATATGCTTATAGCTAGGTCTAACATGCATCATATTAAGGGGCTAAAATGCCAGTTAGCACATGCATTTGCTATGAAGGATTTGGGGGCAGCAAAACAAATCCTTGGTATGAAGATTTGCAGAGATAGGAAGAACAGAACATTGACGCTATCTCAAGCTGATTATGTTGAGAAGGTGTTGCAACGTTTCTCTATGGAGAATGCTAAAGCTGTCAACACACCTTTACCTGGTCATTTGAAATTGACTAAGGAGATGTGTCCCAAGACACATGAAGAGGAGGATAAGATGTCCAAGGTACCCTATGCTTCAGCTATAGGAAGTTTGATGTATGCTATGGTATGCACTAGGCCAGATATTGCACATGCAGTGGGAGTCGTTAGAAGGTATATGAGTCATCCAGGTTTTGAGCATTGGAATGTTGTCAAGTGGATTCTCAGATATTTGAGAGGAACATCCAATAAGTGTTTACACTTTGGGGGCACTACTACTGATTTACAAGGCTATGTTGACTCAAATTTGGCTGGGGATATTGATACCAGGCAGAGTACTACAGGTTATGTCTTTACTGTTGGTGGGGCAGCCGTGAGCTGGGTTTCTAGGCTACAGAAGATTAATGCTCTCTCCACTACAGAGGCAGAGTATGTTGCTGCTACAGAGGCAGCCAAAGAGATTATATGGCTTTAGTTCTTCTTCGAAGAATTGGGACATCCTCAGAAGGATAATTATTTGTTCACAGATAGTCAGAGTGCCATTCATCTTGCTAAGAATTCAGCTCTGCATTCTAAGACCAAACACATACAGTTGTGGTACCATTTCATTCGGTCAGTTTTGGTGGATGGACAGTTAAAGCTGGAGAAGATACATACCAATGAAAATCAAGCAGATATGTTGACAAAGGTTGTCACAAGGGAGAAGCTGAACTCCTCTTCAGCTTCAGTTGGTCTTTTAGACTAAATGTGAATAAAAGAACAACAAAGTCCAGGGTGGTTTGATCCAGTGGGAGCCCCCTGCGATAGTTGTATTGCTACAGGATCAGTCTCCAAGTGGGAGATTGTTGTTTAGTGTGGAGCCTGATTAGTCCCCAAGTGGGATATTTTTAGATTGTGGTGACTGATCAGGAAAGTACTGTACATACTTCATAAATAGTGGGGTTCGGGGCATCACCCCGAAATTTTTTTTTTTTGGAAGTAGCCAACATGGTAGCCAACATATTATGGCCGACATATGGCCGACATGTTATAACCCTAAAGCGGTTTAATACTTGTATAAAAAGGGCTTAGGGTTGGGTATTTTTTATGTGTGGTGATACAAAATTGGTTCTTGCGGCGGTATTGAGCTGTAAGGGATTACGGATTGTAATCAAGTTGTAATCACTGGATTGTAATAAGATCAGATTTTTTGTTTGGTGGACGTAGCCCAGGGATTGGGTGAACCACGTTAAATCTTGGTGCCTTGTGTTCATTTCTGTGTGTTCTATTATTTTGTTATTGGTTATATTTGCATGTATTTTTTATTTCTGTCCATGGTTTATCCTAACAGGAAATACATGCCATTCCAACAATAGAGCCAATAATATATTGCAATCATCCGATAATATATTTTTTAATGTTCACACTTTGCAAATATAATTACTTTCCACTACAACCATTATATCCAATGACATTTACCATGGAAAATATAAAATATTTCCCTTTAGAAGGTATTGGAAATCACTTGCCCAACATGGGTGCATATTATTGCAATTATATTCTGAAGTAGACAGTGAAGCATGCTGGTGAATTTTGAATGAATCCACTCTAATGATAAAATGGGTCTCCATCAAATCCTTAGAGAAATCTTGAAGGGTTTCTTGTTAGTCTTAGAATGGTTTTTGACACTTGAGTGCCAACACACTTAATCACTTTCTACATTGGAGCTAAGTACACTACATATGCTAAGCCACAACATGAGCCAAGTTAGGAAATCCAATAGGTGCCGAGTGATCTTCAAGTGTTGAACAACCTTCAGGTGCCAAGTGAAGATTAGGTGCTAAGTGAAGATTAAGTGCCAAATGACTTTAGGTGCCGAGCATGATACAAGTGCTGAGTGACATTTGAGTGTCGAGTCATAGATGATGCCGAGCAATATAGAAATGCAACAAGTGCCAAGTAAGCTAGTTTAATATAAGTGTTGAGCATCAGAGATCAGTAAGTGTCGAGCAACACAGAATGCACATATGAGTTTGTCACATTACAAATTCAGATGTAAACCATTTTTATGGCCAACATATGATGAATCTCGAAGGATTAAAAGATAAGATTGAATCTTTTGTTTTTCCCATGCAATCAACATGCAGCCAATAAGAAAAATGGAGAAGGCATGTAACCAATAAGAGAAGTGCAAGGAATGAGTGGGAAACAAAGATTCAATATGGATCGTAGATCCATACCTAAACCTAAGTCTTCAAATGTCTATATAAGGAAGACATAATTACATTGAACACAATGATAGATGGAAGAGGGTGTTCAAG
This sequence comes from Cupressus sempervirens, assembly GCA_028749045.1. NCBI lineage: Eukaryota > Viridiplantae > Streptophyta > Pinopsida > Cupressales > Cupressaceae > Cupressus > Cupressus sempervirens. The sequence goes on from CM053789.1 coordinate 656,193,519, forward strand.
GGAAAACTATTCTCAGAGTGAAGAGTATCAGATCACAAAGGATCAAGACCAGGGAAAGCAGATCAAGTGCCTGTATTTAGCAATCGAAGGATTGTAATCTATCAGGTTTATTATACCTATTATTCTCTAGCAATTGTATTAGAAAGAAAACCCTATGGTGATAGGTTAGCTTAACAACTATTTTGTAGAATCCTTTAAATAGGTGATTAAATCCTTTAATAGGGTAACACTTCATGTAAAGTGTTTGAAATCCTTTAACCAGGTCACTATTGATATAGTGTAAAGCCTTTAACAGGCAGACAATCAAAAGTGGTTACACTTTATTACTGTAGTGATTTTGTGGGTATCATCCCCACCCCAGTTTTACCTTCTTATTTTTGGAGGGTTTCTGGGTTACCAAAATCTCAAGTGTTATGTGGTGATGATTATGTGTTTTTCATAATTGTTTGATATGTTTATATTCATGCAATCTACTTTCAGTTAAAAAGTTTTAATGCTAAAATTACAGTACTTCTGATTCACCCCCCCTCTTAGAAGCATTATTCCTATTTGAATATTCCAACAATTGGTATTAGAGTGACAAGGTTCTCACAAGAAGAAGTCTAACAACTTGGAGAAAAAAAATCTAAAGATGGAAGTCTACAAACTTGGGGAGATTATTGACAATAAAGTGATTGATGTGCAATTGGCTCTACACAAAGTAGAGGAAGCAAGGGAGGAATTGAGAAAATCCTTGAAGAGAAGGAAGGATATAGCCATAGCTGAAAATGATATAAACTACAAGGAGATTGATACCACAAAATTGTGTACCAATGGAGACAATAAAGAGTTTGATGCAGCAATAGCATAACTGATGGAGAAAAATAAAGTTCAAGCAGATGAAATAAGATCTCTCAAGATGGAACATGAATCTCAAGCAATAATGTTATGTGAAATCACTGAACAAAAGAAAAGAGTAGTTGAGGACAAATTCATGATGGAAAATGACAAAAGAAATCTTGCAAACAGGCTTGAAGAAAAATGTATTGAATTATCAAGGATCTCAAACATGCAGATGGATACACTTGCCCAAATAATGAATCTTCATCATGAACTCAACATAAAAGATATCGAGATCTCCACTTTGAAGATGCAAAATGAACAACTATAGAATGAATTGAATAGAGAAAAAGAGGTAGAAGAGAATCTCAACAAATCAAGTGAAGTCATCAAGTACTTTGAACAATTGATGAAATTTCCAAGATCAACCCATGATACATCAGGACTTGGATACAACAACACTAAAATTGGACAATCATCAAAGATCATTGAAAAAATAAGTGACAAAGGTAAGGATTCAAAACCTACTTGTCATTACTGCAATAAAAGGGGGCATACTGCTAATGTTTGCAGGAGTAGAAGAATCAATCAGAAAAACACACCCAAAAACAAAAGTTACTATCACAAGTGCAACATGCAAGGACATATGATACAAGATTGCAGATCCAGAGTTACAAGGACACAAAGATTTGATGGACATTGTTATAATTGTAAGAAGTATGGACACAAAGAATTTGAATGCAAATCAAAGCCTATGTGGACATCAAATCATCAAACTAAAACAAAAGAAAATGGAAGTCAATACCATTGGGATTACAACACCAGGCATAGCTGTCATTATTGTTAGGAATATGGACATATACCCCAGAATTGCATAAGTGCACATTTTAGAGGGAATTATAACAAGTGGCTAAGCCAAACCACATGTTTTAGTTGCTTGAAAACTAGTCACATCAGTAGAAACTATCCTACAAGGTCAAAAGTACCAAAAATTGAATCAAACAAGGGCAAAGAAAAGATTGATGAGGAATACATTAGAATAAACATGAAGAAGACATGGTAGAAAAAGAAAGAATCAAATACATCCAATGAAAGGGTCACTTCACCCACAAGGTCAAGTGATCATTTCTCATGCAATTAATCTCAAAGATGAGTCTATGGGGTTGATACATACAAAGAAGTATCATACATCAGCCCTAAATCATGAAGAAGCAATATAAAGTACAAATCTGCATGAAACAAGATGCCAAGACAAAATGATGGTGAGATAGTCTTTGGATGCCAAATAAAATCCTATTGGAAGTCGAGTTCCTAATAGTGACCGAGTTGATGACTGATGTTGAGTTAAGAAACTCCTATGGAGTAAAATAAGAAAGTAGTGCAAGCTGAGTAGTGTTAAAAATCCTTCATAAGTTGAGTTTGCAGTTGAGCATTTAATGCGATGAAAATAGGGTATATTATCACAATTTCTATCATTTTTCCTCATCACGATCAAGAAGTAGAGGAGATAAAGAGCACAAAGTGACTTCATGATAAAGAATCTAGTATTCCAAGCAAATTGCAACTTCCTACAATAAGTTTTCATCGATCTTAAGGTATTTTCATTTGTGCCGAGCTACGCAGTTTTGTATTTCTATAAAAGAAACCCTAGTTTACACAAATGGCTTCAAGTTCCAAGAAACCCTAGAAAAAGAGTCATTTGAAGTATAGCTAGTGTCTAATAAAGTTAGGCAGCCTGATTCTTTCCCTATTCCTAAAGTGGCATACAAAAATGACCCAATCGGAGCCCTTTCTTGCATACCCCCAAACATTGTCATGGTTCAGGATGTAAGAAGATGTTACAATTGCAAGATAGGAGCCCTAGGAGACATGGAAATTAGAGAAGCTTTTGCAAAGCTCTGTGTCAATGGAGTATTAAAAGATGAATACAAAATTGTTGAAAGGAAGGGTTTGACACAAGTTTTAAGTTTTCCCACCGCATTCAAGACAGAGTGGATCAGACTTGTATTGAGAAAAATTCATGATGGTAGTCTATGGTTAGAAGATGTCCATGTCAAACTAACAAAAAGAATAATTCATAGGGTAACTGGATATCCTACCCTAGATCGAAAAAAGACCTTGAGAAGTGAATCCAAGGAGGTCATTGAAAAGAATATAGGTGCTCAGTGGAACAAGAGAGGAATGACTATTCATACCATTCAGGATCCTCTAGTTGAGATTACTGTTAGAGTTATTGCCCACAAATTCTACCAATCCAATAGAATCAATAGTGTTCCATGCATAGCAATAGATGTAGGTTATAAATTGGTGAAAAAGGATCATACTTATGATCTTGCTGAACTAAAACTACAACAGATAAATGAAAACCTAACTACAATAAGAAAGACAAAGGGTGCTCAATGTAAATTTGGAGCAATTTTGGTTTGTATATTCTTTCATGTTCAGAATGAATTTCCTTCTTTCAGAAAAGTGACATGGAGGAGTGATAAGACTATCATATCCCAAATAAATGAGTATATAGAACAAATGGGAGAAAATTTTGATACTCTAATGACAAGCTATTTTGATAATTTCAAGAAATCCATGAAGCAAAGGGTGAGAATACTAGTTTCTTTAGTAGGAAAACATATTAATGATATATGTTTCTTAGTTGATATTGACTTCACCTACATTCAAGCTAAAATTCCAAGGGTGAGATGGCTAAGGCCATTTGGTTATGAAATCAATGTTGATGAAGCATCTACAACAATAACTACATTGTTGGTAGAAGAAACAGATAAGAGTGCCCCACATTTTGTCACTTATGATGTGGTAAGATAAAAAATAAATATGGAATTAAAAACTGCCTCCACATTGAAAAAGAAAGATAAATTGATGAAATAAATTAAGAAGCAATTTGGTGAAGGGGTAGAGGCTGAAGCTGAAGATGATGATGATAATAATGATGATGAAGAGGATGAACAAGATCAAGGCCCAATGGAAATAACTCAAGGCCTAGATGAAGAAAAGGAGGAAGGTGTTGAGGAAGAAGAAACCAAGGAAGCACCAACCCAAGCTGAGCCAAAGAGAAGAAAGACAAAAGATTAGCTTCCAGCTCATCCCAAACCAAAGAAAGCTACTATGCCATCACCCCAAAAGCCAACAACTAGAGCTGCAACAAGGGCCTCAACTCAAAAAGCAAAAGAGAAATAAACAAAGAAGAAACCAATCAAGAAAACATAGGATGAGCCTAGGAAAAGAAGAAGATATGTAGCTCAACCTAATACTGATGAAGAAGATCAATCTGAAAAGGTAAGTCATTCTTCAGTTGATATAATATGTAAAAAGATTGGAAATGGAGATTTAAGCAATATAAATAAAGTTGATTTTAATAATTTCACTAAAGAAGAACATAATAGAATAGAGGAATCAATTTATGGAATGATGGCATAGTTCAAGTACACCCCTCTTGAACTAGATGGACAATTGCCAGATGAACTGTCAAAAATTGTAGAAGACAAATGGCATTTCTGTTTAAGAATGGAAAAAGAGATGAGAGAATCAAACCTAGCAAGCATACTACCTAATTTGACTAAGGAGCAAGTAGGAAAAGTAGTCAAAAGGAACAATGCTAGGTTTACACCTAAATACAGGGCATTCTTCATTCTCCAAAACAAAATGGAAGATATTGTACAAAGAACAACCAAATCATGGAAGAACTTGTACAAAAAGATTGAAGATCTTCTTGAAGAAGAATACAAGGAAGAAGCTTCTGCTCCACCAAAAGAAACAAGAAAAAGGATAGAAGAGAAGACAAAAGTAGAGCAAGGTAGAGAAAAGAAGAAGGAAGAAGAAAAAGAAACAAGAAGAAGAGAAGAAGGAAGAAGAAAAGAGAGAAACAGAGCAGGAGACAACAAAGCAAGATATAATGACAACAACTGAGCAAGAGCAGCAACAAGATCAGAGTGTGCAAGACACACAAATGCCGCCTTCTAGTCCTCCTCATGTACCCATCACACCTACAGAAACAATAACTATATAGGATGTTCTTGATACTTCTACTCAAAAAATCAATCCATTAACTGTAGAGGATCTCAAAAGAATCCTTGACCAATCCACACAACAAGAAAGATTATGTACAAATCCAGTATTGGTCAGTGTGGATGAATTGCAAAAACTAGTAGAAAACACTATTAGAGATAAGGTGAATCCACAAGAACCACCTTCCAACATCTCTATAGCTACTAGTGGTCAACTTCAAATGCCAACAATCATTTCAATGGGCATAATTGACACCACAATATAGAAGCCAAGTGCAGTAGGAGAAAAAGCAATAGAACAAACATGATAGACTATTACATCTGATCCTATAGCTCAAACACAAGGTGGGCTTCCTAAAATTACAATAATTGATCAAGGTAGATAGTAGGAGGAGAAAACAGAGGAAACCCCTAAAGAGAAAGAGGCAATACAAACATTGATAAATTTGCCTACCTTGGGAACTCCTTCACAATAGCCATTGCAAATATTAGCACCAAGATCAAGTTCTACCAAAGTTGCAAGGGTACTTCACTATGGAGACCCTAAACTAGATGAGGATATAGTCATACCAATCTATGACTCAAAAACAATAAAAATTGATCAAATCAATGAGGTACAGGAAGGATTACATAGAAGGAAGAGGCAAGAAATACTCAGGAAGGAGTATAAACAAAAGAAAACAATGCATGAGATTAAAGAAATCTTTATGGATGCCTTTAGTATTCAGTCTCTAGATGAGTCAAAGCATATTATGGAGCAATTATCAGATATTGTTGAACAGGTGACAAATGCAGGCCTAGAAACAAATGCAAAACTCAAGGAATGGTCTAAAATAAAATTTCAAGGAAAAGTTAATGAGAAAATATCTAGTGAAATAGCATTTTCTCAGATAGAATTGGCAAAGGTCATAGACAAAGTCAAAAAGGTACTTGAGAATATATTCTCATTATACAAAAAGTTGTGTGACTTTTCATATTTCACACAAGAGACCAGCCAAAAGATAAAGAGCCTGGAAAGAAATTTGAATATTTCTACCATGCAGCTACCTAGAGATCTAGCTCAAAGTGAGAAGCATTTTGCTCAAACGCTTCACACTCAGAAAGAAATGACTGTATTAACAACAGAAGAGGCCACCATCAAGGTCAAACTATTATAGCTCCAATCTTCTATAACCCCACATTTGGAAATGCTCCATAAAGAACAAGTCTATGCTAAAACTGTTCTCAAGAAAGATCCTCATCTTTCTATTTCAGAAGGACTTATTCATCTTGCTACAGAGACTACCCTCCAGCATAAATCATTGAAAATTTCTTTACATAATTGGGATGCAGCTCTTAGGATGATTATGGAGGTAAACAACACATTTTTGGTGAAATATGGTCTTAACCCTTAAAACCCTCTGACATAAGTGTCAAAAAGGGGGAGATAATAAAAAAAAGGGGGAGATAATAAAAATAGGGGGAGACAAGATAATAGGGTAAATAAGACAACAAAGGCAAAGCATAATATATAGTATCAAATTTCGTTACCAAGACAACACTGATAATGGTACAATCAACTCAGTGGGAGTTACAATAATTTTGAGGTATATATATTGTACATTACAAATTTTGACTTTATATACCAAGTAGATTAGTGCATGTACTCATAAGGGTAGTTAAGTGTTTTTGTCACTCATGTCAAAGGGGGAGATTGTTAGTCTAATTAGAATGGTTTTTGACACTTGAATACCAACACACTTAATCACTTTCTACATTGGAGTTGAGTACACTACATATGCCAAGCCACAACATGAGCCAAGTCAGGAAATCCAATAGGTGTTGAGTGATCTTTAGGTGCTGAGTGAAGATCAGGTGCCAAGTAAAGATTAAGTGCCAAATGACTTTAGATGCTGAGCATGATACAAGTGTCGAGTGACATTTGAGTTCCAAGTCATAGATGATGCCGAGCAATACAAAAATGCAACAAGTGCCGAGTAAGCTATTTTAATATAAGTGTCGAGCATCAGAGATCAATAAGGGTCAAGAAACATAGAATGCACATATGAGTTTGTAACATTACAAATTTAGATGTAAACCATTTTTATGGCTGACATATGATGAATCTTGAAGGATTAAAAGATAAGATCGAATCTTTTGTTTTTCCCATGCAATCAACATGCAGCCAATAAGAAAAATGGAGAAGGCATGTAACCAATAAGAGAAGTGCAAGGAATGAGTGGGAAACAAAGATTCAATATGGATCATAGATCCATACCTAACCCTAATTCTTCGAATGTCTTTATAAGGAAGATAAAATTACACTGAACACAATGATAAATGGAAGAGGGTGTTCAAGGGAAAACTATTCTCAGAGTGAAGAGTATCAAATCATAAAGGATCAAGACCAAGGAAAGCAGATCAAGTGCCTGTATTCAGTAATTGAAGGATTGTAATCTATCAGGTTTATTATACCTAATATTCTCTAGCAATTGTATTAGAAAGAAACCCCTATGTTGATAGGTTAGATTAATAGTTATTTTGTAGAATCCTTTAAATAGGTGATTAAATCCTTTAACAGGGTAACATTTCATGTAAAGTGTTTGAAATACTTTAACTATGTCACTATTGATACAGTGTAAAGCCTTTAACAGGGTAGGCCTTTAACATGGCAAACCATCAGAAGTGGTTAAACTTTATTATTGCAGTGATTTTGTGGGTATCATCCCCACCCCAATTTTACCTTCTTATTTCTGGAGGGTTTTTGGGTTACCAAAATCTCAAGTGTTATGTGGTGATGATTATGTATTTTTCATAATTGTTTGATATGTTTATATGCATGCAATCTACTTTTAGTTAAAAAGTTTTAATGCTAAAAGTACAGTACTTCTGATTCACCCCCCCCTCTCAGAAGCATTATTCCTATTTGAATATTCTAGCAATTGGTATCAGAGTGACAAGGTTCTCACAAGAAGAAGTCTAACAACTTGGAGAAAAAAAGATCTAAAGATGATAGTCTTCAAACTTGGGAAGATTATTGACAATCAAGTGATTGATGTGCAACTGGCTCTACACAAAGTAGAGGAAGCAAGGGAAGAATTGAGAAAATCCTTGAAGAGAAGGAAGGATATAGCCATAGCTGAAAATGATATAAACTACAAGGAGATTGATACCATAAAATTGTGTATCAATTGAGACACTAAAGAGTTTGATGCAGCAATAGCAGAACTGATGGAGAAAAACAAAGTTCAAGCAGATGAAATAAAATCTCTCAAGATGGAACATGAATCTCAAGCAATAATGTTATGTGAAATCACTAAAAAAAAGAAAAGAGTAGTTGAGGACAAAGTCATGATGGAAAATGACAAAAGAAATCTTGCAAACAGACTTGAAGAAAAATGTACTGCATTATCAAGGATCTCAAACATGCAGATGGATACACTTGCCCAAATAATGAATCTTCATCATGAACTGAACATAAAAGATATTGAGATCTCCACTTTGAAGATGCAGAATGAACAACTGCAGAATGAATTGAATAGAGAAAAAGAGGTAGTAGAGAACCTCAACAAATCAAGTGAAGCCATCAAGTACTTTGAACAATTGATGAAATTTCCAAGATCAGCCCATGATACATCAGGACTTGGATACAACAGCACTGAAATTGGAGAATCATCAAAGATCATTGAACAAAGAAGTGACAAAGGTAAGGATTCAAAACCTACTTGTCATTACTATAATAAAATGGGGCATACTACTAATGTTTGTAGGAGTAGAAGAATCAATCAGACAAACACACCCAAAAACAAAAGTTACTATCACAAGTGCAACATGCAAGGACATATGACACAAGATTGTAGATCTAGATTTACAAGGACACAAAGATTTGATGGACATTTTTATAATTGTAAGAAGTATGGTCACAAAGCATTTGAATGCAAATCAAAGCCTATGTGAACATCAAATCATCAAACTAAAACAAAAGAAAATGGAAGTCAGTACCATTGGGATTACAACACTAGGCATAGCTGTCATTATTGTTAGGAATATGGACATATACCCCAGAATTACATAAGAGCACATTTTAGAGGGAATTATAGCAAGTGGCTAAGCCAAACCACATGTTTTAGTTGCCTAAAAACTAGTCACATCAGTAGAAACTGTCCTACAAGGTCAAAAGTACAAAAAATTGAATCAAACAAGGGCAAAGAAAAGATTGATGAGGAATACATTATAATAAACATGAAGAAGACATGGTAGAAAAAGAATGAATCAAGTACATCCAATGAAAGGGTCACTTCACCCACAAGGTCAAGTGATCATTTCTCATCCAATTAATCTCAAAGATGAGTCTATGGGGTTGATACATACAAAGAAGTATCATACATCAGCCCTAAATCATGAAGAAGCAATGCAAAGTACAAATCTGCATGAAACAAGATGCCAAGAGAGTCTTTGGATGCCAAGTAAAATCCTAGTAGAAGTCAAATTCCTAACAGTAACTGAGTTGATGACTGATGCTGAGTAAAATAAGAATGTAGTGCAAGCCGAGTAGTGATAAAAATCCTTCATATGCTGAGTTTGCAGTTGATCATTTAATGCAATGAAAATAGGGTATATTATCGTGATTTCAATCATTTTTCCTCATCACGATCAAGAAGTAGAGGAGATAAAGAGCACAAAGTGACTTCACAACAGAGAATCTAGTATTCCAAGCAAATTGTAACTTCTTACATCAAGTTTTCATCGATCTTAAGGTATTTTCATTTGTGCTGAGCTACGCAATTTTGTATTTCTATAAAAGAAACCCTAGTTTACATAAATGGCTTTGAGTTCCAAGAAAACCCTAGAAAAAGAGTTGTTTGAAGTACAGCTAGTGTCTAATGAAGTTAGGTAGCCTAATTTTTTCCTTATTCCTAAAGTGGCATACAAAAATGACCCAATTGGAGGCCTTTCTTGCATACCCCCAAACGTTTTCATGGTTCAGGATGTAAGAAGATGTTACAATTGCAAGATAGGAGCCCTAAGAGACATGGAAATTAGAGAAGCCTTTGCAAAGCTGGGTGTCAATGGAGTATTAAAAGATGAATACAAAATTGTTGAAAGGAAGGGTTTGACACAAGTTTTAAGTTTTCCCACCGCATTCAAGATAGAGTGGATTAGACTTGTATTGAGCAGAATTCATTATGATAGTCTGTGGTTAGAAGATGTCCATGTCAAACTAACAAAAAGAATAATTCATAGGGTAACTGGATATCCTACCCTAGATCAGCATAAGACCTTGAGAAGTGAATCAAAGGAGGTCATTGAAAAGAATACAGGTGCTCAATGGAACAAGAGAGGAATGACTATTCATACCATTCAGAATCCTCTAGTTGAGTTTGTTGTTAGAGTTATTGCCCACAAATTTTACCAATCCAATAGACTCAATAGTGTTCCATGCATAGCAATAGATGTATGTTATAAACTAGTGAGAAATGATCATACTTATGATCTTGCTAAACTACAACTATAGCAGATAAATGAAAACCTAACTGTAATAAGAAGGACAAAGGGTGCTCAAAGTAAATTTGGAGCAATTTTGGTTTGTATATTCTTTTATGTTCAGAATGAATTATCTTCTTTCAGAAAAGTGACATGGAGGAGTGATAAGACTATCATATCCAAAATAAATGAGTATATAGAACAAATGGGAGAAATTTTTGATACTCTAATGACAAGCTATTTTGAGGATTTCAAGAAATCCATGAAGCAAAGGGTGAGAATACTATTTCTTTAGTAGAAAAAAAATATGATATATGTTTCTTAGTTGATATTGACTTCACCTACATTCAAGCTACAATTCCAAGGATGAGATGGCTAAGGCCATTTGGTTATGAAATAAATGTTGATTAAGCATCTATAGCAATAACTACATTGTTGGTAGAAGAAATAGATAAGAGTGCCCCACATTTTGGCACTTATGATGTGGTAAGATAAAAAATAAATATGGAATTGAAAATTGCCTCCACATTGAAAAAGAAAGATAAATTGATGAAGAAAATTAAGAAGCAATTTGGTGAAGGGGTAGAGGCTGAAGCTGAAGATGATGATGATGACAATGATGATGAAGAGGATGAAAAAGAGCAAGGCCCAATGGAAATAACTCAAGGCCTAGGTGAAGAAAAGGAGGAAGGTGCTGAGGAAGAAGAAACCAAGGAAGCACCAACCCAGGCCAAGCCAAAGAAAAGAAAGACAAAAGATCAACTTCCTGCTTAGCCCAAACCAAAGAAAGCTACTATGCCATCACCCCAATAGCCAACAACTAGAGTTGCAACAAGGGCCTCAACTCAAAAAGAAAAAGAGAAAGAAACAAAGAAGAAACCAATCAAGAAGACACAGGATGAGCCTAGGAAAAGAAGAAGATATGTAGCTCAACTTGATACTAATGAAGAAGATCAATCTAAAAAGGTAAGTCATTCTTCAATTGATATAATATGTAAAAAGATTGGAAATGGAGATTTAAGCAATATAAATAAAGTTGATTTTAATAAGTTCACTAAAGAAGAATAGAATAGAATAGAGGAATCAATTTATGGAATGATGGCATAGTTCAAGTACACCCCTCTTGAACTAGATGGACAATTGCCAGATGAACTGTTAAAAATTGTAGAAGATAGATGGAATTTCTATTTAAGAATGGAAAAAGAGATGAGAGAATCAACCCTAGCAAGCATACTGCCTGATTTGACTAAGGAGCAAGTAGAAAAAGAAGTCAAAAGGAACAATGCCAAGTTTACACCTAAATACAGGGCATTCTTCATTCTCCAAAACAAAATGGAAGATATTGTACAAAGAACAACCAAATCATGGAAGAACTTGTACAAAAAGATTGAAGATCTTCTTGAAGAAGAATACAAGGAAGAAGCTTTTGCTCTACCAGAAGAAACAAGAAAAAGGAGAGAAGAGAAGACAAAAGTAGAGCAAGGTAGAGAAGAGAAGAAGGAAGAAGAAAAAGAAACAAGAAGAAGAGAAGAAGGAAGAAGAAAAGAGAGAAATAGAGGAGGAGACACAAAAGCAAGATATAACGACAAAAATTGAGCAAGAGCATCAACAAGATTAGAGTGTGCAAGACACACAAATGCTACCTTCTAGTCCTTCTCATGTACCCATCACACCTACAGAAACAATAACTGTACAGAATGTTCTTGACATTTCTTCTCAAAACATCAATCCATTAACTATAGAGGATCTCAAAAGAATCCTTTACCAATTCACACAACAAGCAAGATTATGTACAGATTCAATATTGGTCAGTGTGGATGAATTGAAAAAACTAGTAGAAAACACTGTTAGAGATAAGGTGAATCCACAAGAACCACCTTCCAACATCTCTATAGCTACTAGTGGTCAACTTCAAATGCCAACAGTCATTTCAATAGGCATAGTTGACACCACAATACAGAAGCCAACTGCAGTAGGAGAAAAAGCAACAGAACAAACATGATAGACTATTACATCTGATCCTGTAGCTCAAACACAAGGTGGACTTCCTAAAATTACAATAATTAATCAAGGTAGATAGTAGGAGGAGAAAACAGAGGAAACCCCTAAAGGGCAAGAGGCAATACAAACATTGATAAATTTGCCTACTTTGGGAACTCCTTCACAACAGCCATTGCAAACATTAGCACCAGGATCAAGTTCTACCAAAGTTGCAAGGGTACTTCACTATGGAGACCCTGAACTAGATGAGGAGATAGTCATACCAAGCTATGACTCAAAAACAATAAACATTGATCAAATCAATGAGGTACATGAAGCATTACATAGAAGGAAGAGGCAAGAAATACTCAGGAAGGAGTATAAACAAAAGAAAACAATGCATGAGATTAAAGACATCTTTATGGATGCCTTTTGTATTTAGTCACTAGATGAGTTAAAGCATATTATGGAGCAATTATCAGATATTGTTGAACAGGTGACAAATGCAGACCTAGAAACAAATGAAAAACTCATGGAATGGTCTAAAAGAAAATTTCAAAGAAAATTTAATGAGAAAATATCCAATGAAATAGCACTTTCTCAGATAGAATTGGCAAAGGTCATAGACAAAGTCGAAAAGGTACTTGAGAATATATTCTCATTATACAAAAAGTTGTGTGGCTTTTCATATTTCACACAAGAGACTGGAGCGAAAAGATAAAGAGCCTAAAAATAAATTTGAATATTTCTAGCATGCAGCTACCTAGAGATCCAGCTCAAAGTGAGAAGGATTTTTCTCAAACACTTCACACTTAGAAAGAAATAGCTGTATTAACAACAAAAGAGGCCACCATCAAGGCCAAACTATTACAGTTCCAATATTCGATAAACCCACATTTGGATATCTTCCATAAAGAACAAATCTATGCTGAAACTATTCTCAAGAAAGATCCTAATCTTTCTACTTTAGAATGACTTATTCATCTTGCTACAGAGACTGCCCTCTAGCATAAATCATTGAAAATTGCTTTGCATAATTGGGATGCATCTCTTAGGATGATTATGGAGGTGAACAACACATTTTTCGTGAAATATGGTCTTAACCCTTAAAACCCTCTGACATAAGTGTCAAAAAGGGGGAGATAAAAAAAAGGGGGGGGAGATAATAAAAATAGGGAAAGACAAGATAATGGGGGAAATAAGACAACAAAGGTGAAGCATGATATACAGTATCAAATTTTGGTTACCAAGACAGCACTGATAATGGTATAATCAACTCAGGGGGAGTTACAATACTTTTGAGGTATATATATTCTACATTACAAATTTTGATTGTATATACCAAGTAGATTAGTGCATGTACTCATAAGGGTAGTTAAGTGTTTTTGTCACTCATGTCAAAGGGGGAGATTGTTAGTCTAATTAGAATGGTTTTTGACACTTGAGTACCAACACACTTAATCACTTTCTACATTGGAGTCAAGTACACTACATATGCCATGCCACAACATGAGTCGAGTCAAGAAATCCAATAGGTGCCGAGTGATCTTCAGGTGCCGAATAGCCTTTCGGTGCAGATTAAAGATCAGGTGCCAAGTGAAGATTAAGTGCTGAATGACTTTAGGTGCCGAGCATGATACAAGTGCCAAGCGACATTTGAGTGCCGAGTCATAGATGATGCTAAGCAATACAAAAATGCAACAAGTGCCAAGTAAGCTAGTTGAATATAAGTGTCAAGCAACACATAATGCACATATGAGTTTGTAACATTACAAATTTAGATGTAAACCATTTTTATGGCTGACATATGATAAATCTTGAAGGATTAAAAGATAAGATCAAATCTTTTGTTTTTCCCATGCAATCAACATGCAGCCAATAAGAAAAATGGAGAATGTATCTAACCAATAAGAGATGTGCAAGGAATGAGTGGGAAACAAAGATTCAATATGGATCGTAGATCCATACCTAACCCTAAGTCTTCAAATGTCTTTATAAGGAAGACAAAATTACATTGAACACAATGATAGATGGAAGAGGGTGTTCAAGGGAAAACTACTCTTAGAGTGAAGAGTATCAGATCACAAAGGATCAAGACTAGGGAAAGTAGAACAAGTGCCTGTATTCAACAATCAAAGGATTGTAATCTATCAGGTTGATTATACCTAATATTCTCTAGCAATTGTATTAGAAAGAAAACCCTATGGTGATAGGTTAGCTTAACAGCTATTTTGTAGAATCCTTTAAATAGGTGATTAAATCCTTTAATAGAGTAACACTTCATGTAAAGTGTTTGAAATCCTTTAACTAGGTCACTATTGATACAGTGTAAAGCCTTTAATAGGGTAGGCCTTTAATAGGGCAGACCATCAGAAGTGGTTAAACTTTAATATTGCAGTGATTTTTTGAGTATCATCCCCACCCCAGTTTTACCTTCTTATTTGTGGAGGGTTTCTGGGTTACCAAAATCTCAAGTGTTATGTGGTGATGATTATGTGTTTTTCATAATTGTTTGATATGTTTATATACATGCAATCTACTTTCAGTTAAAATGTTTTAATGCTAAAAGTACAGTACTTCTGATTCACGCCCCCTCTCAGAAGCATTATTCCTATTTGAATATTCCAACATTTCTATCCTCAAGTTTCAGAATTGAAAGAAAGATGCTCTCAAATTTTTCCAAGAGAAAAAAATTACCAAACTAAGCAATCAAAACGAGTCTCTCATTCTTCTTTTATAACCAATTGCAGAAACTATTGGTCTTTCCTTTGGTGGTCTCTTCAATTTCCTTTCTTGTGTCTTTTAATTTCTCCTCTTTTATTTGATTTAGATGCAGTGAAATAATAATAAAGTGACTTAATTAACTTTACATTTAACTCACGTGGAAGTCACTTACAATATTTCACTAAATTAATCAAATGATATTATCCTTATGATTTACTTTTGACAGATAATATTTAACTAAATGAACTATTGACTTTCATGACTTTATTAAATATTAATTGTAGTGCCTATCCTTGTTCACATTCTTCTAGACACATTGTTTCTATTATTATCAAACTATGTTAGACTAGTTTTATGTGGATGGATTAGTGGTATTGTTTTGAGACTATCAGACATTATGTTATGGATTCAGTTTATATATGATGAGATCATTTAGACTTTACATTTCATGTATGCATGATGATCATTATATTGCTTTCAGTTATTGATGATGATTAGTTAGATGATTTATTATCTCATGTGTTTTATTATGGATACTTACCCCATACTTGCATGTGTATGGTGTGCGTGTTTTTTCTTATTGTATGGAATTTCTAATGTGGTTAAGGAAGGGAGTTGTAGTCACCTACTAGTCAGGATCTACACGATGCACCACTTCTTGTCATTGCCTATTTAGCTTAGCATTATATATATTGTATATACATGCATGGTTTTTATGCAGGTTGCAGGTATCGTGTATCGACTTCCTTGAATTGCCAGGATGAGCGTACCCTATTACACTATCTCAATGATAAGAGAAGGGAGATAAATTCTCAAGTCCAAATCCCAAACCCTTAAACCATTTTTCCTAGTGAGGTAGGACAAGTATCTAGATATTTTACCTTCTGAATGTGTCGGATGACATAATTCGTGATTTTTAACCCTTTAGACTGATTTTGTATGAATTGTTCCATGTTGGGTTGTCATATTTTATCTTGAAGGTCTATGGTGAATTTTCTACTAATTAAGTCTTAATAAATATATTTAATTAATAAAATTAATTATTTGGAGAAAATTAATATAATATCATGATCTTTGATATTTTGACTATAATTAATTAAATGAGAATTAATTGAGAAAAAGAATTAAATAAAAGAAAATTAGAAATTAAAATTAATAATAATTATAAAATAATAATAAAAGTTATAAAAATTAAAATGAAAATTATAAAAATTAAAATAAAAGTTATAAGCTTGCCTAGGAGTTAGTGCACCTTTTTATTTTTCATATGTCAACAACACAGGAGTTAGTGCACCAAATTAAGCACATGGTGTCTACAACCTTATGATTCATCTAGAAGTTTGGAAAAAAAAGCTCATGCTTAGTTGTCTACACCTTCTAGTTGTTTCTAGAGACATTCTAGGTGCTTCCTGAGAGTCCTTTATATTCGGGCACTCCTAGGGGCTTAGGGAGAGTGTTTGGAGAGCATTTTTGGAGCATTGGAGGACTCAAGAATGTGGGAGAAGGAAGGAGTTTGCTCTGCAGTTTCTGAGGAGAAGAAAATTAGCATCAAAAGTCGGGTAGACACTTGTGATTTTGTTTATATTATTTCTACATCTTGCACTTCCTATCTTCTTTGTGTCTTCCATATGCTTTCTGAGGGTTTTTCCTATTTTGGTTGTATGCATTCTTAATATGGGTAGTAAAATTTTGTTTTGAAAAATATTATATCCGTAGATCTAAAGAGATTACGGGGCTAGGGTTTAAATTATAGCCAAATCCATTAGAAAATTTATTGGGTAAATTTGGAGAACAAATATTTTATGGAATTTCTTAAAATTGAAAGCCTTTAAAATTGTGTAGATATAGACATGTTTCAGATTTGCATATATATATATATATATATATATATATATATATATATATATATATATATATATATATATATATATATATATATATATATATATATATATATATATATATATATATATATATATATATATATATATATATATATATATATATATACATATGTTATGCTTAATAAATCTCTGCATATATTTATATATATATCCACACACACACACATATATACATACGTATATATATAATAATAATCTGCATGTTAAAATCGTTGCGAAAATTTACCTTTTTTAAAAATCCAAATTCACAGTGATTACAAACATTTTTAAAAATGTTATTATAAAATTTATTTCATACTACATAAGTCGGGGGGGACGAAACCTGCACCCCATACTCACTGATGCCATGGGTACCTGCGATGACAAAGGGTACGCAGTACCCATAGTCGCCGTAGGCCCTGCAATCGCAAGGTACCATGTGCTGGCAGCGGTGTTAATATATATATGTGTATGCATTTCGGTGGTTACGAAATTGAATTTCTCCATTTCATTTTTCTTAAAATATTTTTTAATATTTATCATTGCATATTAATAATTATATATATATATATGTATATATGTAAGTATGTATGTATGTATGTATGTTGTTAGTAAATTTAAATTATTAAAATTGATAAATGATTTGTATTAAAGGTTGATATTTTATAATAGTGAAATTACTTGCTAATATTACAATTTAACTATATAGATTTAATTAATTGAATTGAATTATGAAAAGAAATGTTTATGGAATTTAATTGGAATTTTGATGGGGGGATGTTTTCAATATAACATTATTTAAATAATTGGAAGATCGATTGTTAGAATTATAAAGAAAAACCTTTATTCACCAAACATACACATGGGTTAGAATAAACGTGCAAAACATTTCTTCCATTCAATATCTAAAATTGGAAACATAAACTAAAACCTCCACACTTAATTCAATTATGTAATTTTAGCAAAACCAAAACATGTGCTTGCACTATGTATTCTTATGCTTTTGTTTTGGGTTTTGGGTTGACTAGTGTTGGCCAGTTATAGGACGTTTACTAGAGGCTCGAGGGTTATGATTGTGATGTCATGATGATGTCTTATTTCTGATCTTTATAAACCCAACCATGGTTATGTGATGGAATTCTCTATGAAATGTTTGTAATTACTGATTGTTATTGTCTTCTTGTGGGAAGCTGAAATTCTTATGTATGAGACATTTGACTTAACCATTT
Organism: Cupressus sempervirens; assembly: GCA_028749045.1. Taxonomy (NCBI): domain Eukaryota; kingdom Viridiplantae; phylum Streptophyta; class Pinopsida; order Cupressales; family Cupressaceae; genus Cupressus; species Cupressus sempervirens. The sequence goes on from CM053789.1 coordinate 656,211,636, forward strand.
TTGAGTCATCGATCAGTTATCCTTGGGTTATTTTCCAGTTGCCATGATGGGACTGAAATGTTGATTTATGATGTCATGTTGTGACATGTTTGACTCAAACATTTTGGAGTCTTTGATTAGTATGATTTGTGATATATTTTGGTTATTGAGAACCAATGGATACTTTTGATTATTAGGGATACCTTCAGTTGCCAATAGAGAACTGTTGTGGTCATGATTATCTATTATGCTTTTTAGTTGACTCGTGAAGAATTGATGTTTATATTGTGGATTATCTTTTGTGATTTTGAGATTTATGATTCCATGAGCTTAGGGTAGGTTATCTTCTTGTAGTTTCAGGAAGTGGCTTGCAATGGGGCTCGGGGCCCTAAGAGGTTGCCAGGGTAACTCATTGTAAGTTGTTTTAATAAGTGAAAACATTCACACCTAATACTAACTAAATGAACCTAAAAAGATAATTTTTTTGTTCTCACCCATGCCTCGAGTGCTAGTACAGACTAGGATGGGAGTAGAGAGAACACTTGGTTGCAACCTTGCATTCCATAGTATGCCTTGTAAGTATGAGAGAATACTAGTGGCCGCATGAGGATCAGTAGGGACCCGTGGAGTTGTAAGCTAATTGCTAGGGTAACTTCTACATGATATATGCGATGACACTTTCCCGCTTGCATAGTAGGTTTCCTACATGTCATTGTGTGCCTCTGGGAATTAGATGTCAATTTTTTTATTGGAACCTTGAGTTAGTATACTTTTAGGATTCCTGTACTTAGAGAGTATTTATACTTTTTGATTGTTAACCTATTTGGGACTTGCGATTATCTCCTCAGCATGGTGGGAGTGGACCACTTAGGTTCCACACGGTCGGGTGGTAGTTTTTTTCCACTCTTATCATTTGAGATCCATTTGAGACATCGTGGCTGATGCGTCCTTTATGATGGTGGACATGTATCCTTATATTGATGATTAGCATATGTTAGATGATGTTATCTTATGCTTACATTTGCATGTTAGATTACTTTCTGCATATGATGTAGTATGTATAGGTGTGACATTCCTATTATGTTAATACCGATGATCTCTTCGGTAGTTTGGAATGTTATGCACGGAGGGATGGCTAGGATCCACGATGGTCTAATGATGCTATTTATGGTTGGGAGGAACTGTGCTCTTAGTTTATTATGTTTGATCTTTTATGATGGATGTCTATATCTTCTATGATGATGTATCATGTATGACAGGTGATTATCTTTACTTTTTTGCATCATGGATTAGAATAGGATGATGTACCTTATTTCATATATGTATATTCTTTAAAGCTTTTCATAACCTATGACATGTATAGTGGATGATTGAACATTTAGAAATGTAATGTATAAACATTGGACTTATCATTATTATTTCATGTGGTTGTTGTATTAGATGGATTTAATAATGTTAGTTGATTTAGATATAATTCAACATTCAGGGATCCTTAAAGAATGTAACCTATTATGTATGTTATGTTTACTTTTAGTTGGTTATTGCTATTGCTTTTGTTATTGTGTATAAGTTATATGTGGTATTTACTTTCATGTTAAAAAAAAAAAATGCTACCAAACTTAGTAAAACTTTAGGTTTATTCTTTGGATCCCTTGGTGGGGCATTACATTAATATTTCAAGGTAGCATTGGAAGAGAACATTACATTTTCTACCTAGGATAGCCAAGCTAGGGTTCAGAATGGCAGCCCCTAGCAGGTTCATGTGGGGTCTAGGTGCCTCCACAACCAAGCCAAATTAAGGTCTTTAAGACCACAGTTCTTCCTGGCCCATTCTATTTTTCATAATTAATTATCTCTAACCAAGCTCCAAACTCTTAAAAAGATGTTGCCTTGAAGCTGTAATAACCCTTGTCTATTTTTTGAATTTTCAAAGTTTGCCTCAAAAATTTTCTATCAAACACTATCTCTTTTCAAATGTAACATCTGTTCACTTAGATCACAATATCTCAAGTATTAGAAGAAAAATATTTACACTCTTCTAGTTGTTGTAGGATTTTATTTCTCCCATATTATTCTAATAGCTAACTAGCATGTGCTTCACATAATATGGTCTTCCTCGTGGTAGCTCGAGGACAGCACAATTTCTTTTCTTTGGAATAAAATTGATCATGCATCATGAAGTCCAAATGGGAACTCATAATGCCTATATTTGATTCTTTACAAGGATTATTAGTGGCTCAAAGGGCTAGATTTTAGTGTAATAGATCTTTGAGATGCTTCAAACCTACCACCTCATTAGTCATAGCTGTACATGAAATCCTTTGAGAACCAGAGCACTGGTAACCACATTTATCTTCCCTACCTTCTACTTGATTATAAATGTGAAAGTCCAAAAATAACTAGACCATTTAATATGGGGAGCATGTAGTTGTTCTTGAGTTTGAAAGCATTGTAAAGCTCAATTATCCATATTTAATGTGAATATAAATGTATATTGATGCCTGAAAGCTAGATTTTTTGGCCTCGCCTGCAAATGATTGATATAGATTATGTTCATTGGGTTCTTTGTTAGGAGGACATCACTTGGAAATGTTCAATATTTGGATCTATATTGTGTGGTCCTCTCATGGGACTTAAGTTTAAATGTGTTTTTTAGAACTTTAAAAAAGCTTTAGCTTGATCACTTTATAATAGTCAATCATAGATGTTCTTAGTTATGGCCCTTATTATGTCCACAAATTTTTTAGTTATTGCTTGGACAAAGGATTTTCTGGTCTCTGATCTATAAGCATGAAATGCCAATTTTGACTTGAATTTTTACACCAGCCACTAGTATATAGGCCATTCCTATCTACAATGCCACCTCTTTTGGTTATGTGGTGTAGGTCGAAGTGGATAAATTTTAATTATCTTTTTCTTATTGCCAAGTTTGCACGAAGCTTTATATTTCATAAGATCTCAAAGACTTCAGTAATATGTAAATTGATGGTAGATACCATATTAAAAGGCTTTGGATATTCATATTATGTGGCAATGAACTCAAATCTTAATTGTATATTTGCTCAACTTAAAGCAATCTCCTTCCACAAGGTTTCACAACTCTCAATGCAAGTTGTTGATCCTTATGTTGCTAAAGGGCTCAAGTCAAAGCCAAACATAATTGGTTGAAGATGGTGGTATAACCTCTGGTGAAGTTTTTGAAGCCATGCACACTTGATGTTTTGTGCAACATTAGGGCAATTTAGGAGTTGAATTTTGACCATATATAACTTAGTGTTATGTGTGCTTTTCTGCAACAACATAAAAAAAATATTTTCAAAATTTAGGTAACCCTCTTAGGCTTAGATGTTTCAATGTAAACTAGTATAAGTAATGCTAAATTTTCTAAATTGCCAATTCTTAGTTTTCAACATCTCCACATATTTCTATTCATCTTATTTCACTCATTAATAAATAGACAAAACATGAATTTTTTAGCATCTGTACATGAAAGATTTTGTCATTTGTTGAAAGTCCAATAGTTTGATGGTCGAATGTGCTAGAAAAATAAAATATTGTGAATTTCTATTTTAAGATTCATTGGTTTGTAAATGATAAATTCATAGATTAGCAAAGATTTCTTTGGGGCAAGTGTAAATATAGCCTCAAAATGTTTTCACCAATTTTAGTCAACCAATACGATTTTACTTGTGCCCACTGATTGTAAGTGAAGTCTTTTGAACATTACAATATCAAAATTTTATTGCATATAGAAATAAAATATTGAGCCTATAATATATGTTTGACAAAATGCTTGTTAGTTGGCTAGATAGTGGCCCTGGAACCCTTCGTGAAGGCTATAAATAGAAGGAACCTCTGTGGATTGTTTTTGAAGTGTTAGGAATGATTAATCTTTTATCTTATTTGAGAGTTTCCTCATAGAAGACAATTGATGGATGTGGGCATTGAATAAAGCTAGTGGACAAGGGCTTACAGTTAAAAGAGTGTGAACATATCATTATAAACAATTTAGAATTTGAAGGTGGTTGAGGGCCTGATGTTGATGGAATTCAAATAAAGCCAAATTCATGGCATATATGGATAGATCACTGCAGCATTAGTGATTATGATGATGTACTTATTGATATCACACGCCAAAGTACTAATATAACTATCTCAAGGTAAAGTAACATTTTTTTAGTTTAGTCTGATTCAAGTAGTGCTTTAAAGAGCTATCAACTGGCATAGGACCTTGAAAATAACATATATATTAATAGTCTTAATTATGTAACAAGCATATATAACTACATTTCTACTATGCCTCTAGTTAATTCATAGATGCTTGTCTTGGACTAGACAAACCTATAACTGGATCTTTGTTTGAGAAAATATTTTCTCTTATCATGATCTAGCTTGCTTCCAAAATACCCTGGGATATAATTATCATTCAGTCTTCTTACAATCATAATTGATTCCTACTTTCAATAGCCTATAAGCTATATGCTGATATGATTAGTATAGAAAAAAATAAGGCCTTAGAAAAAAATATTTACCTACTTGGCTTAGTTGTGGCTTGTGGTTGTACACTTATGATACTATTCAATTAAGTTTCACAACTTTCATGGAATCATGTCTGTATAATTGTATTGTTCAAGGAATAGTGGCGGTGGATTTGTGGGGTTGTGATGTAGGCTGGTCCAATACTGAGATTGTTCTTTCAGATTTGAGTGCTGCATTATTTTATAGTCAACTCAAAGCTTAACATGAAATTTAATTGATTCCATTTGACATGAATTGTCATGGGAAGGATATGTATTCCTTTATTGCACTCTTAATTTTGCAATTGTTGAGCACTAGGCTAAAAAGGAATATTTATACTATATGGCCATTTTATTCAATGGCCTGCTATCTATGTCACATGGGCATAGATATAAGAAGGGCATTGAACATAGATAGAACAATCTTTTATAAAACCTCAGATACAATACAACTGACATACAACATATGCCAAAAAATAGACGAGTGTAGACCATTTGATTAATTCAAATATAACCACTTCCTCCCCACCCCCCAACACACCAAATACAAAAACAAGCATATCAGATATGGATTCATATATGAATTAGTAGAGCTATCTACTTGCCTGACAATGAGCTCTCATCTGGGCCAGATCACAATATCCTGATACAGGAACAAGTTGTTCGTGTGTCAAACAAATAAAGCATTAAAAGAAAGTAACTTTGTTGCAAACAAAATACATATAAAGCTAAAAAACCAAACAAATAAACAATAAATTGTTATTTAATATAAGTCTCACTAACAACAAGCCTCACTGGCAATACAAGAGTCTTACTAACTACAATCAGGCCGCCAACCCCTACCCATTACTTAAAGAAGAATGAATAAAACACAGAGGGATACTCTATTTCATTTCAAAACAATAAATATACTGTCTCATATTTGTAACAGTCTACATAATCTTCTTCTATGTATTCATTGTTACTTGACTCCTCTACAGTTTTCAATAACCACTGGGATACTAAGAGCATATCTTCTTGGAATGTTGGTATCATGACGTGAACTTTCTATTATAGGTAATGTGCTTTGGTGGGGTGACTTGATGAGCAAAATCAAAGTCAACTTGGCGAGCATACTTGAATAGTCGACTTGGTGACTTGACTTGGTGGGGTGACTTGGTGAGCCCACCTAGTAAGTGTACTTGAACAGTCGACTTGGTCAACTGACCAAGTGAGCTGACATGGTGAGTGAGCTTAGAGAAGAAACTTAGTGGGACAACTTGGCAAGCACACATAACGAGCCAACTTGCCGAGGCAAGGTGGTAAAACTACTAGGTGAGTTGACTTAAAGAGTCGACTCATTGAGGTGACTAGGTGGGGGTGACTTGGTGAGTTGACCTAGGGGGTAGACTTGGTGAGCGAACATAAAGTGTCGACTTGGTGAGCATACTTGAATTGTCAGCTGGTGAGCTGACTAGGGGAGTCGGCCTAGCAAGTTGACATGGAAAGTCGACTTAAAGTGGCAAGTTGGTGGGGCAAGTGGGGGTGACTTGGTGAGTTGACCTGGAGAGTTGACCTAAGGGGCAGACTTGGTGAGCAAACTTAGAGAGTCAACTTGGTGAGTGTACTTCAATTGTCAGCTTGGTGAGCTAGCCTAATGATCTAACATGGTGAGTGGGCTTAAAGTGGCAACTTGGTGGGGCAAGTTGGTGAGCCAACTTAGCGAGGCCACTTAGAGATGCGACATGGCGAGCTTAATTGGTGAGCAAGCTCGATGAGCGGACCTAAAGATTGACCTTGATGAGGCACTTTTGTGGGGTGACTTGATGACTGAACTCAAAGAGTGAACTTGGTGAGCATACTTGAACAATCGACTTGGTGGGGCAAGTTGTCAAGTTGACTTAGTGAGGCGAGATGGTGAGTCGACTTGGTGCGACAACTTGGTGAGCTGACTTAGTGAGCAGACTTAAAGACTAACCTTGATGAGGCACTTTGGTGGGCTGACTTGATGAGTGAACTTAAAGAGTTAACTTTGTGAGTGTACTCGAACAGTCGACTTGGTGACATGACTTGGTGGGCTTGCTTGGAAATCTGACTTGGCATGCATACTTGAATAGTAGACTTGGTGCACTAACTAAAAGAGTCAACTCATTGAGGTGACTGGGTAGGAGTGACTTGGTGAGCTGACTTGGAGAGTTGACCTAGGGGATGGGCTTGGTGAGCAAACTTAAAGAGTCAACTTGGTGAGTGCACTTGAATTGTTGGCTTAGCGAGAGGACTTGGGGACTTGGTGGGACATGTGGGACTTGAATTAAAGAAACTAGAAAGACATTATGTATAGATGAAGGCATGAAATGGATGGTTTTGGATCACTCAATAGAGAAAATCAACATTCAGTACATATCATCATTCGAGATCAAATGGGTGTATGGGATTATATGCATAGTGAATTTAATAAAGGAGGGAATTAAACCCTCCCTGAGGCTCATAGTTGTTGTGGTCCACTTTAGAAATGGCCCTTCCTGTGAAATTTCCATCTAAAACCTTTCTAATGAGATAATGTGTTATGAGCTCTTCATCAGTGGGATGGAACGTGAATCCAGGAGGCAGTTGTGCATCACCTAGATGCACAACTGCCTCCTGGATTCACGTTCCATCCCACTAATGAAGAGCTCATAAAAAATTATCTCATTAGAAATGTTTTCAATGACAATTTCACAAGAAGGACCATTGCTGAAGTGGACCTCAATAACTGTGAGGCTCAAAAAAAATTTGACCAAGCATTGGTCAAAATTTTGATCAATGCCTAATAGTTTTCTACCAAGCATTGGTCAAAATTTTAACCAATGCCCTATAGTTTTCTACCAAGCATTAGTCAAAATTTTGACCAATGCCTACAATTTTCTATCAAGCATTGGTCAAAATTTTGACCAATGCCTAACAATTTTCTACCAAGCAGTGGTCAAAATTTTGACCAATGCTTGGCAGAAAATGAGCTGCCAATTTCAAAAGTTTTCGACCAATGTATTGGTGAAAATTTTGACCAACCAGTAGGTTGGTCAAATTTTTGACCAAAAAATTTTAGACCAATGTGTTGGTCAAATTTGGTCAAAAATTGAGTCAAAATTTTGACCAATAAAGGTCAAAAAATGAGCCCAAATGTACTAGTGAGTGATGGAAAATCTTTAGGGTTGGGGGCCTTAGATAGGCTCATTTGGAAATGATGCAGGAGCATCCAGAGGTATAAGGGCAATCCTGTGTCACCCAAAAAAAAAGTACTTAGACTTAGTTTCTATTTCATGTCTTTACATTTTTGGATACCCATTTGGCTCAAATAAAGGTTCCAACTCTCATAGTTCAACTATCAGTGCATTTAAAAATCCCAAAAAAATAGGAGCATGTATTTGGGCCATCATTTTGGTAAACTAGAAGGTTTGAATTGGCCAGATGAATGTAATCATGATTTAGAGCATTCCAGAAAAAGAATCAGGTCAATAGGCCCCATGGTTTGAAAGTTATTGCAATTTTTTGAGTTTTGGAGACCTCCTAAGAATGCTTCAAAGTCAAGTTTGGGGCATTAAATGACCTCGAAAAGGGTCAAAAAATGGGGGATGAGCAAAGCTCCTCCATAGGGCTATAGAGAGCTTCAAGAGCTTTCTAAAAATGTAAACAGTTCGTCAATCGGAGCTACGGTTCAAAAGTTATGCCTCCCGAAAGTTCGATTACCGTTTCTAGATTCTTCTAGATTTGCACCAACTTCTAATACAGCTTCCAGAACCTTCTATTTCATCGATGGATGCCTACTAGCACTTTCTAGAATGTAATTCTAGTCCTTAACCCTTCGGGGTCTATTTATGGAGATTTTTGGCATTGTAAAAGGCAGTTCGGAGTGGAGTTTGAGAGGAGGTGCTAAAAGGAGAAATATTCTCCGGATTTATGCTATTGTAAGCCCTTAGGGCATGTTCTGAAGTTTATTTTCTCTATACTATTTGTACTAGCTTATTTTCTTAGTTAATATAATTTCCCTTTTTTGTTATGTCCATTCTATTCTTGGGTTGTGTCCCCATCAAGTGGTATCAGAGTGGGTTTTCCTGAGTGTGTAGACAGAGCGCCGACTGTGAGGCAATTTGCACCAGGACTGTGTGGTTGTGGGTTCAAGTTAGAAGATGTCTCCATGAAGAGAGCATGGTGGAAGGACCAGAGCTATTGATCCTGAGGAGGTTAGAGCCCTCCAAAGGCAGGTACAAGCATTGTAAGAGGAGCTTCGTAGAGGAGCAAATGTTGCCGCAGGTGACAATAGTGAGGATGACAATGAAGAGGAAGTAATGGGACCAGAAGAGGAAGTTGAAGGGGAAGTTCTAAATCCTGTAGAGGAAAGGCTTTTTAGGGCCATTACTAAGTTTGGGAAAATACCTACAATTGAAGTGGGTATATTTTTAAGAAATCTGAAACCAGATGAGTTGATCGATTGGATCAATGAACTGGAAGAATACTTTGAGTATGAGGATATAAGGGACCCAGATAGGGTTAAGTTTGCAAAGGCCAAACTGAAAGGCCATGCCAAAATCTGGTGGCAAGAGGTTCAACTGAAAAGACTTAGAAGAGGAAAGGAGAAGATCACAAGATGGGATCGCATGGTGGACAAATTGAAGAAGCAGTTCATTCCTGTGGACTACAAGCTTGTCTGTTTTAGAAGATGCATGGGTTAAAGCAAGCAGGAAGATCAGTCCAAGAATATACAGAGGAATTTTACCAACTCTTGATTAGAGCGGGGCATGTAGAAGAAAATAAGGAGAAGGTTGCTTGTTATATCAGTGGGTTGCGACCTAGCATCTAGGAGGAATTAAGTCTGGTAAGAATGACCAGCGTTGAAGAAGCATACCAGTTTGCCCTACGAGTTGAAGAGAAGTTGAGTAAAAGGTTTGAAGGAAGACAAAGAGAGCACGGTCAAGGAGGAAGGGTAAGTGGTAGATCATCTAGAGGCCGCAATGAAACGCAAAAGAAAAATGAAGATGTGGGTACTAGCAGAAACCAGAGGAATGAGGGTTTCAACCACTCCCATGATCAAGACTTTGGAAATCAAAGAGGAAGAGGTAGAGGATGTGGACAAGGAAGAGGAGGCTTTCGTGGTACCTATTTCCATTGCAATGAAGAAGGTCATCGTGCCTTTGAATGCCCTCAACAGCAAGGAAGGATAGATAGGAGAGCTGAGGGCCAAGCTAGGGTTGCTCATGTGGATGAGGATGCACAATCATCACATTCAGAGGATGCAGAAAGAGGAGAGACCTTGGTAAATGAAAGAGTCCTACTAAGTGGTGAGAATGAACCAAGAAAATGAAGGAGTTTGTTTTGTACCAGATACAAGTGTGAGGGTAAATGTTGTGACGTGATCGTTGATGGTGGTAGCACTCATAACCTAGTATCAGAAGAGATGGTCTCTAAGCTAAAGCTCAAGAGGGAGAAACATCCCCAACCCTATCGGATTTCTTGGGTAAAAGATGATCATAAGGTCTTGGTAAGTGAAAAATGTTTAGTAAAATTAAAAATTTGGAGTTACCATGATGAAGTTCTCTGTGATGTTATTTCGATGGATGTTTGCCATCTATTGTTGTGTAGACCATGGCAGTTTGATAGACATGCAATACATGATGGACATGCAAACACATACTCTCTGACAAAGGATGGAGTTCGCCACAAATTGAAGCCCATGAAAAAGGAAGGTGAAAAGGTATGTAGCAGTGCTAGGATTTTTCTTGTTGATGGAAGGAAGTTTTTAGATGGCATGAAACATCAACATATGTGCTATGCTTTGATTCCTAGGAAAGATAAAGAAGGTAGTAGTGAAATACCATTTGAAGTTTCAGATTTACTAGGGGAATTTGGAGATATTATCTCTGATAATGTTCTAGATGGATTGCCACCAGTAAGGAAAATAAGTCATTAGACAGATCTGATTCTAGGAGCTAGTTTTCTTAACAAGGCTGCTCACAGGATGACTCTTGCTGAAACAGAGGAGCTAAATAGACAGGTTCAGGAGTTGCTGAGGAAGGGCTTGATTTGAGAGAGCCTGAGTCCATGTGCAGTACCTACAGTACTTGCACCAAATAAGGATGGAGAGTGGAGGATGTGTACAGATTCTCAAGCTATAAATAGGATAACCATCAAGTACCGGTTTCCTTTACCAAGGATGGATGATCTTATGGACTACTTGAGTGGAGCTCAGTACTTCACAAAGATAGATTTGAAGAGTGGCTATCATCAGATACAGATTTGAGAAGGAGATGAGTGGACAATAGCCTTCAAGACTAAGGAGGGTCTTTATGATTGGTTAGTCATGCCCTTTGGATTGACGAACGCCCCAAGCACCTTCATGTGGCTCATGAATGAGGTACTTAAGAAGTTCTTGGGAAAATTTGTTATTGTCTATTTGGATGATATTTTAATTTTCAGCAAGACTTTGGAAGAACATTTACTGCATATTCGTAGTGTCCTTGAAAGGCAAAGGGAATAGAAACTATTAATTAATCTAAAGAAGTGTGTCTTTGCAAAAAGGGAGTTAGTCTATTTGGGATTTGTTATATCACCTGAAGGTCTCAAAATGGATCCAAAGAAGGTAAAAGCCATCTTGGAATGGCCTACTCCAAGGTCTGCTACTGAGGTAAGATCATTTCATGGTTTGGTTAGTTTTTATAGGAAGTTTATTAAGAATTTCAGTGGCATATGTGCACCCCTAACTGATACAATAAGAGGGGATAGAAAAGAGTTCAAATGGACTGCAACAGCTATGAGAAGTTTTGAATTGCTAAAGAAGAAGGTGATTGAACAGCCTATGTTGGCACTTCCAGATTTTAGAAAAGTATTCTAGGTGGATTGTGATGCTAGTGGTAGCACTATTGGGGTTGTATTAAGCCAAGAAGGTAAGCCTATTGCATATTTTAGTGAAAAATTGAATGATGCAAAGAAGAAGTATTCTGTTTATGATCAAGAGTTCTATGCAATAGTTTAGGCCTTAAGGAAATGGAGGCATTATTTATTGCCAAAGGAATTTGTTTTGTATACTGATCATCAGGCATTACAGTACCTAAACAACCAAGGTAAATTGAATCAGAGGCATATGAAGTGGGTAGAATTCTTGCAGAGTTATACATTTGTGTTGAAGCATAGAAGTGGAAAATCTAACAGGGTTGCAGATGCACTAAGTAGGAGACAGTCACTGCTTACAGTAATGCAGGTTGAAGTAGTTGGGTTTGATGAACTCAAGAATTTGTACCCCGAGGATCCTGATTTTGCTAAAGCATGGAAAGCTTGTAAAGAGCCTGTTGTTGTAGATAGAACAAAGTGGTTAGATTATTTGATTCAGGATGGCATGTTGTTTAAAGGTAGTCAATTGTGCATTCCAAGGAGTTCCATGAGGGAAAATCTAATTAAGGAGAAACATAGTGGAGGGATGGCAGGACATTTTGGTCGAGATAAGACCATTTCCATTCTTAGCGAACATTATTTTTGGCCTCAAATTTCACAGGATGTGAAGAAGTTTGTACAAAGTTGCCAGGTTTGTCAAGTTGCCAAGGGGTTTAGTCACAATACGGGTCTTTATCAGCCGTTGCCTGTTCCATCAAGGCCATGGGAGGACATAAGTATGGATTTTATTCTTGGATTGCCAAGGAAACAAAGGGGTAATGACTCAGTATTCGTGGTGGTTGATAGGTTCTCCAAAATGGAACATTTTATTCCATGCCACAAAACTCATGATGCTGTCCATATTGTAGACTTGTTTTTCAAAGAGGTGGTAAGACTACATGGTCTTCCAAGGAGTATAGTTTTTGACAAAGATACTAAATTTGTGGGGTATTTCTGGAGGACATTGTGGAAGAAGTTGAGAACAGACCTAAAATTCAATTCCACACATCACCCATAGACTGATGGTGAAACAAAAGTGGTAAATAGAAGTTTGGGCAATTTGCTAAGATGTTTAGTTCGGGATAAGCCCAAGGGATGGGATTTGATTCTACCACAGGAAGAGTTTGCTTATAATAACTCTGTAAATAGGAGTACTGGAAAATCACCATTTCAAATTGTATATGGGAATAGCCCAAGGACTGCACTAGAATTGAGGAAGATAGAACAAGGGGAGAGGACAAGTGCTGAAGCTAAGGAATTTGTTGAACACATCAAGTGTCTACATGAGGAGGTTCAAGTACACATTATCAAGATGAATCAAGAGTATAAAGCTAGGGCTGATCAAAGGAGAAGACATAAGGAATTCCAAGTAGGGGATCTAGTCATGGTGCACTTATGAAAAGAAAGATTTCCAGTTGGTACTTACAACAATCTGAAAATGAAGAAATTTGGCCCCTGCAAAATTTTGAAGAAACATGACTCAGGAAATGCATATGAAGTGGAGCTGCCAGATGGTATTCACATTTCTCCCATTTTCAACATTGTAGATTTAATAGAGTATCATGATGATGGTGCAGATGAGGAGCTGGTTTTAGAGCCATGTCCAATTCTTGCTTCTAAGAAGGAGGAGATAGAAGACATTCTAGATCATCGTGTGGGTAGGAGTACCAGAAACAGGCAGTATGAAGAGTATTTGGTCAAATTGAAAGGACGATCGATCGAGGACTCAACTTGGATTTCAGCAGCTGAGGTTTCCCATTTGGGATTTCCTCTACCATCCATAAAGTGACAGTGTCACTTTTCAATCTACCTTGGGTGTCTGATGTAGGAACATCCAGAGGTATAAGGACAATCTTGTGTCACCCAAAAAAAATGTACTTAGACTTAGTTTCTGTTTCATGTCTTTACATTTTTGGATACCCATTTGGCTCAAATAAAGGTTCCAACTCTCATAGTTCAACTATCAGTGCATTTGAAAATCTCAAAAAAATAGGAGCATGTATTTGGGCCATCATTTCGATAAACTAGAAGGTGTGAATTGGCCAGATGAATGTAATCATGATTTAGAGCATTCCAGAAAAAGAATCAGGTCAATAGGCCCCACAGTTTGAAAGTTATTGCAGTTTTTTGAGTTTTGGAGACCTCCTAAGAATGCTTCAAAGTCAAGTTTGGGGCATTAAATGACCTCAAAAAGGGTCAAAAAGTGGCGAACGAGAAAATATCCTCCATAGGGCTATAGAGCGCTTCAAGAGCTTTCCAAAAATGTAAACGGTTCGTCAAACGAAGCTACGGTTCAAAAGTTATGCCTCTCGGAAGTTCGATTACCGTTTCTGGATTCTTCTAGATTTGCACCAACTTCTAACGTAGCTTCTGGAACCTTCTATTTTGTTGGTGGATGCCTACTAGCACTTTCTAGAATGTACTCCTAGTCCTTAACCCTTCGAGGTCTATTTAAGGAGATTTCTGGCATTGTAAAAGGCAGTTCGGAGTGGAGTTTGAGAGGAGGTGCTAAAAGGAGAAATATTCTCCAGATTTATGCTATTGTAAGCCCTTAGGGCATGTTCTGAAGTTTATTTTCTCTGTACTATTTGTACTAGCTTATTTTCTTAGTTAATATAATTTCCCTTTTCTATTGTCTCCATTCTGTTCTTGGGTTGTGTCCCCATCAAGAAGATTGATTTCCGAAACTCCTCTTGGCTTATACTTTTATATAACTCCTTGTTTTCTTCTTTTTTGATTGAGCTTGGAATGTTGTTCAACACCACATCTATAACATAACCACTGTGTTGAATGACCTAGTTTAGGAGGGAGGGGTAGAACCTTATTGCTTCGATGTAGATGTCCTCCTTGCTACATATTATTGTCCCATCATCCAATTATAAATTTTGGTCCTATTCTTATTTACATTCGCAATGGTGGACTTTTGGAAGAATTTTGAGTTTTTGTCCTCTATCAACCATACTCCCCTCAATTTTTGTAACTAATGGAACTCTTCTCTAGCTAGTATTCCTACTTGATTTGACTCAAGATCCTTTTCTTTCTAGTACTCTTCCCAACCCCCTTTTCAATAAGTAGCTCATTTAGAGCCTTAAGTTCTTCTTCTATTAAGCCACTTTCTTCAAATACAATCTTAAAATGTTGCTTGCTCCATACCTTTAGTTCAACTTTCATATAAACATTTTTTTTGCAAGACTGATTGCCAAAATAGATTTTGATCCACCATTGTCTTACTAAAATTGGCATATTAGGATTCACCTTAGTCCATATTTTTTCAAACCAGAAGCCTCCCCTTTCCCCCTTATACCTATAAAAATCTATTATGATTTAGGAAGTGGTCTAAACCAAGTTAAAAGGTAGAATGTTAGCGGTTATCAAATTAGTAAGAATGACATTGATATTTATGCTTCCATCCATTGATCAGTTGCCAACAAATTTTTTCATGAGGCCTCTATATTAGAATTCCATGAAATATATCAACATACAAGAATTACATATTACCATAATTAGTATACAAAGCCTATAATTAGGTATAACCTTATAATGAACTTGTTGTTTTTCCTACATCTTTTTTTTCTAGATTGTGCATAAATTAGAACAATGAATTGGTAGAAATGTAGAGAAATTTGATGGAAGATTCTAGTGCTTGACATTTCCCTCACAATGATACACATACACCTAGTAATTTCCCAAAATTCTATTTGCAATGGGTGATTAAGGAATGTAACTAAGGAATCACATTAGATATACTAGAGTTTATGCTAATTTTTATCTTAGTATATGAAATTCTATGTCGACTTCTTAAATCCAAGGGATTAGGTCTACATTGACTACCTAAATGTAAGGTGTGAATTGTACTATTTTATGAACTATTCTCTTGGATGGGAGGTGAAGAGGATATATTAACCCATGAATCATTGACATCAAAGCCTCTGCAAGTGTAGTGCAATAATAATAATGATTCTAAGTATATGTTTACGATTTAAGAGTAGTGATCTAAGTATAACATTCTAAGGTGACTCTAGATAAAAGTTTCAATTTAGTGAGGATCATGCAACTATTCCAACAACCTAAATAGGTCAATCTTTTTAACAATTGTCAAATTTTAGGATTTAAAAACTCCTTTTCTTAGATCACTTGATATAGTTAAGTAGCCAAAGAAATCCTCCACCAATATATCATTATTATAAATTCTAGTTGTCCCTAAGTAGAAGTCATTACTATAAGAAGATCTTGAAGGGTGTGATAAAGTGACTCAAGTAAAAGTATGTTGAGAGTTCACACAAAGAAAAGGAGAAATGCTTAGCTATCAAAATGTAAGAAAGTTGGCCACAAACTTCACAAACTCAAGTAAAGAAGAAAAGGAAGAGTAGCCAAATAAGTCCCAACCCATGCCCTTCTTTTTTATCCTGATTGTAGGAGACAAGCCACTTCATAAATCCAAATAGACTTTAAAACTAGCACCATAATATGCCTAAGAAAATAGTTGAGACCCTAAAATTACAATATGAGCCTCTAGAAAGAGGAGTTATATACTTGGATGGAAAAAAAGTCCAAGCCATAGGGAGTATTAAGGAACTCTCGCTCACTGTATATGTTTGTATTAGCATTAATATACCCCAAGAGATCATACTACTTAATATCCTTCCCCATTTTGGCCCCTATTTGCAACAAGATTTTATTGAGAAAATAATATCTAGCTAATTTTATTATGATGACTTACTCAAACTTAGATAAAGTTTCATCATGATCTATCATGATGAAGTTAGTTCACATAGTTTGTATCCTAAGTAAAAAAATTACATGGAACCACACTTCATTGTGATGCATTTCCTTTAGTCAAGTCATTTTTACATAGACATCCAAACTTGAATAATGATTTATACACTAGTGTTTGGTGAAGATGGCCAATTTAATGAGTTTAACTCCATTTAAAATTCTTTGAATTGATTCAACATTTGAATATCTACTCATTATAGAATATTATAAAACTTACACTTACCTTCTTTACACTTCTCTGGTTGGAATAAGGTATAGTATGTTGGTAAATAGATTGTTCTTTTGATTTAACTCTTAAATGCCCAAATTTGTGAACAACATCTAGTTGTAACAATTGAAAAGTTGTTTTGAAATGACTAACTTTCCTCTAAATTCCTAGGTACAACTCCCTATTGCATAGTGATTTGCAATGAATTATGTTTGTTTCTAAATCTAAAATAGGGTGTGTTTTTAATCTGAGAACATTAAAGGAAAACCAAGCTAGGTCTAAATAGGAACTAATTTAGGTAAGAGTTGGTATTTTAAGATTAACTAATCCCATGAATTCACACATGTTATGAACCAACAAGGCATAATGATTTGATAGTGCATGCTAACTAAAAATAAATTTATACCAGCATGAAACTAACTTCAGAGAATGAAAGACTAACTTGAAAGAGAACACAAAGTGATTTCTCTTGAACCTATTATAATAGTACTATTATCTTTGGTTTGCTACTTAGAAATAGGGGAGTGAAACTTTGTTCATTCCTTGATTAAATTCAGATGAAAGAGAAAATGTAAAACTAACATAAAGTAGAATGGAATAGAAAATAATTGACACAAAATACCATTCAATTGTCTCTACGACTTCTAGTATTTCACACCAAAAATTAGTCGACCTTTTATTAATCTTTCAATCTAGTACATATAGGATTCTGAGATTATCATTATAAAAGGAACTTAAATCGGTTAATCTCCTCTGAAATGAAAAATGGTAAGTAGCCAATTTGTCCATTACAATCATTACATCAAATATGAAAGGGGTAGAATATGAATCACTTCACCTTCTTTCCCTTATCTAATTTTTTCCTATAGGCCTTGGCGGAAACAATGATTGGAATAAATTCCTCATGCCTATGCACATGTACATTAGTGTATCTTAAGAGCCATTTAGAATGCTCTTTGGCTAAATCTTTGATAGCATTTAACCAATCTTGTATTTCCTCATTGGCCATGTGTACAAACCTACCAAGTTTTTGGAGCTCAAAAAATCTATTCTAGTGATCGGAAGATATCCCCATCAAACTATCTATGTAATTGGAGAAGTTTGTTTGCATGAAGACTACTCCAATGATTCTATTGGTGTAAATAATTATTTACTTATTAGACTTAAGTTTACTAAGGTTAATGCATTATTTTGCATTATTTTATTATTTATTTAGGTGAGACACTTAGGAGTTTGTGTACTCTCATACAAGTACGCAACTCTAATTATGCACATGGTGTCTACAACACAGGTGTTCATGTCATTCACTGAGTTGTCATGTTGACAACATAGTTATCTACACTCCTCATTTAGCACATGTTGTCTACACCACTAATTTTCTTGCTACACCATTGTAGGCTTATCCTCACATCATCGTACTTAATTTTGTGCTTAATGGAGGATAATCCATATCTAGTGGACATGTGCCTATTTGTATGGCTTATCATGTTGCTAACTTCTATGCATTCTAGAAGCACTCCTGAGCCCTTTATATATAGGCACTCCTAGTGTACTATCAAGCTGGCATATTAAATGAATATCATCATTATGATCATACTATCTCTATTTTGGTCTATTGTGTGCTTGTGTTTGAGTTTCTTGGTCTTGGGTGAATTTTGGCCTAAGCCAAATTCTTACAGATAGTTCTTTGGGACAAGCTCTTTAGCTAGTTGAGTAGGTTTTAGAGACATCACTTATCCATGGGATTCTTTCCACACATAGAAGAAGTGTCTTATTTGTACCTTTGGCGTTGTTTCTTCCTAAAGGGAGGAACACCATTCTGCAGTCTTGGATCAACTTCTTCATTAGAGCAGTCATTGTTCAACATTCTTCTTTGGGGGGGGAGCCTATCCTATCTCTCTTCTTCTTCTCATCATTCTCTTATGTATATAGTGGATATATGTCATAATGGGGGGGGTCTTGATTACTCCATCTATCCATGCATCCCCTTTATCTCTCTTTTTGGGGGAGGGTTTTACCAATGAGCTTTTCCCTCTTTCTCCACTTTATTAGAGATTGCATATCATTATGTACATGGGTACCTAACATGGCCTAGTAGCCAGGATCCATCTTGTATATCATCTTAGATTTCATAAGATTAAGGGCATTCCCCTAAGTCACACTTAAGGGGAGGTGTTGGTGTAAATAAGTAATTACTTATTACACTTACTTAAGTTTACTTAGGTTAATGCATTATTTTGCATTATTTTATTATTCATTTAGGTGAGACACTTAGGAGTTCGTGTACTCTCATACACACAACTCTAATTATGCACATGGTGTCTACAACATAGGAGTTCATATCATTCACTAAGTTGTCATGTTGACAACATAGTTATCTGGACTTTTCATTTAGCACGTGTTGTCTACACCACTAATTTGCATGCTACACCATTGTAGGCTTATCCTCATGTCATCACACTTAATTCCATGCTTAATGAGGAATAACCCATATTTGGTGGACATGTCCCTGGTTCTATGACTGATCATGTTATTGACTTCTATGCATTCTAGAAGCACTCCTGAGGCCTTTCTATATAGGCACTCTTAGTGCACTCTCAGGCTGGTATATTGAATGAATATCATCATTTTGATCATACTATCTCTATTTTGGTCTATTGTGTGCTTGTGTTTGAGTTCCTTGGTCTTGGGTGAATTCTGGCCTAAGCCAAATTCTTACAGATTCCATTCCCTTGTCCACTAGTCTATGAGTTTGTATGTAGACCTCTTAGGAGTTTATAGTCTCTATCTTGATCTTTTTTTACTTTAGCTTCTATTTCCTTAAGTCCTTCCTCTGCTGCCATGGTCATCTTAGACTTGAATTGCATGCTCTAGAGCCACTCAAATAAAGGCTCATCTCCTTTAGGCAAGATCTTTGCCTCCACAACCTCCTTAGCTTTCATATGGATAATCATTTTCAGCAAAGAGACACAATCTTCACTTTTAACTTTTTCTACTACCAGAGTAGCTCTATTCACTAAAATGTTGTCCTTCTCTATCTCGAGCCTTAGTATTGCATTACCAATCTATTCTATAATGGCGAGTCCTTCTAACTTGAGTTTCCTACTCCACTCTCTACCTATTTTCCCAAAATGTTTATCTTCTTGGAGTTGAGAGATGAGTGCCTGGACATCCATACTAGTAGGATCACTAGTGATTGACATTCTAGAGATGCTTGCCAATGGGGTAACCAATGACCTGATGAAGGCATTAAGTTCATGGATTTTTTCCTTTATTCTGACTTTTGATAATTTAAGGCTTTCAAGATGTCCCTCTATTACCTCATTTGTTGACTTCCATAGCCAACCTTGGTGTCATGTATGACCTCCCTAAGATCCACCTGAATGTAGGGAAAAATCATTTGCAAACATATCTTCGATTCTTCCTTCTTTAGTGGGCTTTGCAATTTCCATTGTCAGATGCCCTATTTCAGGATCTTGTTCGAGAATGGACAAGGTCTTCTACTTTTTGACTTTGCTCAGTGCTGATCCAGAGCAAATAGCTAGAGATAAAGTCTCTTTGTTAGGAGCTCCTTCATCTCTCCTCTTTCTTTTTCTATCCAAGGTGTCCTCTAGCCATGAATTTTTGTTGATCACCTTGGAAGCACTCTTAAGAGTGTCTATACTAAACATCATTCTTTTGGCTAGAGTGAGTGTCTTCATGGCCAAAGAAAAATGGTTCTTTGGGGCCTATGAAATAATCTTTGAAAAATCTAGGCCTTTCTCTACCTCTAAAGTCTTCTTTGTTGCCTCATCAGATTTGATTGACTCACTCTCACTCCTTCCACCATCTCCGCAATCTACTACTTACACTTGGGGACTACTTGGAAGGAGTAGTGCAACACTTACAAATGGGATTGGACTGCTATGAGGCAAGAGGGAAAGAGTGACTGCAGCAACTTTTAATTCCTTTGCCTTCTTCTTCTTAGCCTCTAATGAATTTTCAATCATTGGAAGGGAACCATCTTGACAAGTCTTAGTTAAGGAAATACCTTTGTCAAGAGGTTTATCACCTCCATCTAATGGTTGTGCTAGACCTTGGGTAATGGCCAACATTGTACCTAATGTGCCACCCTAGGAGGAGTACGTCACTGCAATCATTGGAGAAGCTTAAGTGATTGTGCTTTTTCTCTGACTCCTTCTAGTTGTGGGCCATTAGACCCATTTTTTGGTCCTTTTATAGATTCAACTCATCATTATCTCTAGCTCTTCCTCAAAATCTTCATAAGGCTCCAAACTTATTAGAGTGCCTCTTAGCTTGGTCAGGTAAGTATTGTTGTATATTATCTAGCCATCATCCTCTACTACTTCCACATCAATATTGACTTTGTACATTTTCACCTGATCAAATACCAGTTTGGAAAATGCACAATCATTGATCTCAAACTCGTTCTTGCAATTGGACCAATAGTCTTCAATGGTGGTAATGTGTTTGACAACACTTTCAATTTGCAAAATAGACCTTTCGTACCCATTCAAATTGAACATGGGCCTCAAGACTTCATACATCTCCAATTTATACTTTGTTTCAAACACCCTCAACATGTTCTTGGCATCTAAATGGGTATTAAAGTTGAAAGCCCCCACCTTCATGGGGAATTTGTACCCTTTAATCTTCAGACTCCCACTCAACATATTCACTTGAATATCTTTTCATATGATCTCGATCACCACAATCATATCATTGGGATATCTTGGTAGCTTCAAGGGGAAACCATCAAAAGCTACAAGATGCAAATAAGAAAAGAGAATTGGATGAAATAACTCCCAATTTGGCTAATGGTTTCCATGGCTTTAGGACTGAGTCTCCTTTTTGGACATCCCTATAGCTCCCTGCAAATCCTTATAGTTAA
Organism: Cupressus sempervirens; assembly: GCA_028749045.1. NCBI lineage: Eukaryota > Viridiplantae > Streptophyta > Pinopsida > Cupressales > Cupressaceae > Cupressus > Cupressus sempervirens. Next base: position 656,232,886 of record CM053789.1, read on the forward strand.
TCCATCATTAACTTTTACATATTTTGCATAGCTATTTTCCAACTATAAGTATGGATAAAAATCATAAGATTTCACATCATTAGGAAAATTTTCCACTCTTGGGAGGCCTAACCATAGTTTTAAGGAGGCCAACATATAGATGAGGAAAGAGGACATATAGAATGCATTGTAAAACTTTGCGGCACAAAGAACATTGGATAGAATTTTTCTTACCTCATGAGCCCAATCAATATATTGGGTGTTAGAGAAAATGACTTGCACTAAAAAGAAATATTGCTCAATGAAATTCAAAGCTTCTACCTCACCTTTTAATCTATGTAAGAGTACCAAGATATCAATGATGTTTGATTTGAGGTTGGTACCAAACAAGGTCTTAGGAACCTTACTCTTGGCACTTCGTGGTTTTTGGAACCATGTCTGCATGATTTCTTTCCTCCATATCATCATCTTCATGGAGAAATTAGAAATAAATCCTCTAAAAATCAAGTATAAGAATTCCTCTTGTTCTGGTACTTGTAGGCAATTCACCACAGTTTGCCTATCGATTGAAATCAGCACTGTGTTATCTAGTAGTACAATTTTCCTTGTCTCTGTGTTGTAATAGTGCATACATTCATAGATCAATTTCGGGGCATGAATTGCAACTAAAAAACTAGCTACCTTGACTAACTCACATCCTTAGAGCTTCTTAGTGATGGGATGAATCTCCTCAGAATTCACTCTTTTTTGAAAATCCTCCATGTCATAGAAATAGAGAGAGGTATCTGTGAAATTTTGCAATTGAGATTTCATTCCATTCAACCCATCAAAACCCATAAATATGGTTGCCATTTTTTTGAGAATGAGTTTTGAATTAAGAAAGTGAAAAGAATAGCTAATGCAATAGATACCAACTTTTGAAAAATTTAAGCACATTAATAGAATAGCAATTCAAAGAAAGATTGGTAGTTTGTTCAACTATTCATGTTTTCCATATATATGGAGCCTTGATTCGTCAGTTGATCTTTAGAATTCATGCCACATGAATGAATTGAAGAATAAATTTGTTAAAATAGTAAACACAAGGGTTTAATGGATATCTTGGGGTCTTTTTACTATTATGTTGGCTCAATAGTAACTTTCTATCTTCCCATAACTTACTCTCCCATTTTCCTTAAGTTTCAAGAAGTTACTAATAGAGTACTCCATGGGAGAATGTTTGCTAAGTTGAATTCTGATCATAGAATCTTTTACACAATGGTTAGATTCTTTCTATTATCATTCCAAGACATTTTATGCACAAATTATGGATCCAATCTGATTAGTAGCTTGATTTTCTTTAAATTGGGAAATTTTCTTCATGGGTTGAAAACTTGTCGAGGAGAAGACAATTTTTATTTCTTTGACAACACTTCCTTTCTTAATTGAACTTTTGACCATTATCCTTTTTGGGATCAAAAATGCCTAAATGAGGTGCAAAGATTCTGTAGGATCCCACTTATGATTTATTTTCACTCTAAACTACCTTTTCAGAATACTAAATTCATGGGTTAAAAACCCATCTAGGAGAAGTTCGTTCTAAGTTTTCTGTCGAGGATGATTATGAGAGCTGTGAAAAATCTTAAACATTTTTTGAGGTCATAATTGCAAAGGGAACATGGATTCACCATAGGGTACCTTGCTATTTTTGCATTTTTGATCCATGTGTATTATTTGGTGCCTTTTGCGAGAAACCATCTTCATGGGTTGGAAACCCATCAAGGAGAAGTTGATTTCCAAATTTTTGTAAGCTTATGTTTCTATTGAAAAAGTGATAGGCCAAAAGTGGGCATAACTTGTAATTGACCATTTCATGAGTAACATGGATCTCCATTAGACCAAGCAATACCCTACCCATAAGATCACTTCAACAAAAACAAAAACCACCCAATTATGAAATGGGGAGAAGGGATAAAGGGGAAATCTAATGGAGATTCGTTCCACCTAAGGGGATTGGACCTAGACTCAATTACAACTATCAACTCACTCATCTCACTATAACAAAGGCATTCACTTTTGTTAATCGGTTAGAGGATGAAAAGTGGGGCAAGACACTAGACACTAATAAATTCACATTATTATACATTAATTAGAAGAATACATGATCACAATTCATTCAAAAAGACTCCCAATGGTTTATGATTTATCAAATATTAAGAACATAAGCAATATATGGGCATGATGCATGAGATGAATTAAATATGGCTGATTGTGTTAATTAAATGAATATGACAAGTGGAGAAGATGTTGCTGATATAAGATTTTTTTGAAGAGAAGAACCTATAATGTAACAATCATTATTTTTTCAATGATGTCAAACCTACTACCTATTGGTGAGAAAATTTATTTCTAGTCTGAAAGCTATCATTTGGTTGATTGATGAAGATGATTTGAAAAGAGGAGATAACAATAGCACCTAAAGAAAGATTGAGTTATTTGGTATGTAAAAGAAGCTCTAAGACCAAGTAAGATTTTGATAATATAGTGTATTGTTTATCTACTGAAATTTTGAAATGAAAGGATACTCAATTCAATACTGGAAGAAGATCAAGTAAGAAAAGTGTCTGCCAAGCCTTGCTGAGCAGTTAGTGCAAGTTGAGCAAAAAGCAGTAGAAGCTAAGTGAAAAACAAGATGTGTTCAACAAAGATGAAAAATAGTGCAAGCTAAGTGGTTGTTAAAATATGTTGAGTAAAGTTTAGTTGGTGTCGACCATCAATAAACTTTAGTATTTTCTAATTGAACTAGTGTTTACTGAGTGACAGAATAGTATAAATGTCAACTGACAATAAATAATGTAAAATCAAAGATTTGATGAATATGAGCTGACTATTTTATTTTCTTGATTTTTGTGAAGCATGTGGAAGATAACTATGATGAGTTGGTGGCACAAAATTCAAGGTAAAACTATTTTGAGACAAATTCAAGAAAGATTGTAGAAGAAGTTTATAGAGGAACCAAATGGAAAAGTGGTTAGATTCTATCCTACCTAATCCCACCTAACCCTAAAATGGACGATTGTAGTTAAGCGAAAAAAGATATGAATTTTCTATTTATAGAGATAGCTAGTCAGAAGAAAAGGTTTTTGTGTGTGAGAACATAAGAAAGACAAGGAGTCTAAGGTATTGCTTCATTCAGTAATCAAACATAAGTGATTGCACTTGGTATGCAAAGCAAGAATGCTTAAGAGTATAAATTCTTGAAGGGTGAACAAGCTATTAGAGCTAAATTATATGAATGCCAAGTAGAATGGAGGACTAAAAAAAAGCTCTATTATCTGCTAGTGAGTTCTAATTTTTTATCAGATCAAGTCTTACTTTCTAATCATTGTATCAGTCTAGGGTAAATCCTTTAGATTAAGGCTAACCTAACAATAATTTGTAAATTATTTAATTGAGTGATATTCTAATGGAATGGTCTAAAGTCCTCAAACAAGGCTCACTCTTAACAAGGTGATTGAAATCCTTTAACCATGTCACATTTAATAGTGTGTATTGTAACCTTTAACAGGGTTGGCCTTTCATAGGACATCACTTCAGAAGAGTGAGAATTAGTAGCATGTTACTGGTGGTTTTTCCCTAATTCAATTTTGACATAAAATCCTTGTGTTGAATTGTGTGAATGTTCTTATGTTTTTGCATTTTTATATTTCTGCAAAGTTCTTTTGACCTAGGAAAATAGCCTAAAAAGTTTTAAGTATGGTATAATGTAATAGATGCATGCATGATAAGGTTTTATGGATATGGGTCTCCTAAGAATTGAAAAGTTTTATTTGTATGTCTGGACCTTGGATAACTAATTCACCCCACTCTCAGTTATTCTAAAGAATTCCAACAATTGGTATTAGAGCCACAATGCTTAAGAGGACTAGTTTGAAGGTACTAGAAGAAAAAGATCAAGATGTCCAAAAGAGAGGTACCCAATCTTAACAAGGATATATTCATTGCATGGAAAATTCTAATGAAGCTACACCTAGGAGGTCTTAGAGACCATTCACAATTTACCATCACCACTGATCATGTTGACCATGTTGGAGCCCCAACTACTGATGATCTGAAAAAGAAGAAAAAACACAATAAGAAAATGTTGGAGATTGCATCTACCCTAAGTTATTCTGAGTTTGATGACATCAAGGATTGTGAAAATGAAAAGAAGATGTGGGATACTCTTCACACCATTTATGGAGGAGATAAAAATGTTTTGAGAGCCAAATATTAAAGTCTAAGAGGTAAGTTTGATGACATGAGGATGCAAGAAGGTGAGAACATTGTTCAATATTTCTCTAGAATAAAAGATGTTGCTGATGCTATTAGAGGAGCTAAAGGCATCATTGATGATGATATTGTATTGAGAAAAGTATCAAGGACACTATTCCCATCTATGCTATTAGAGTTTCTACCATACAAGAACTAAGATGTATACCTAGTACTAATCTGCCTCTTGAAGGTTTGGTAGGTAGGCTCACTACCTTTGAACTCTCTAATTTTTATAACTTCAAATTTGAGAATGTTGAATCTACTTTCAAAGATAAACTATCATTAAAGGAACCCAAAAAGGAAAAAAAGAAGAAGGTCAAATATGTTTCTAGTGATAGTGGTATAAATGAGGAGGATGTTTTCAACTTGAACCATTGCTAGCAAGGAGATTTCATAGAGGAAAATGAAAATTCAAAGGTAAGCTACCTATCATATGTTTTAATTGCAATGAGGTTGGTCATATTGTTGATAGATTCCCAAAGAAGAGAAATAGAAGTGGAGACAAATACATAAGTAAAAGAGATGAGGACAACAAAGATTACAAAGACAAAGGCAAGAAGTCTTACTACATTGCTAAAGAGGAAACCAAAGATGGATTTGACAGCCATGATGATGAAGTGGTGTATGTTGCAATGAAGGATGATTCTGATGGGGATGGGACAATTGCACTAGTATCTTATGTGAATAAGAGTGACAGATGAATCATTGATAGTGGGTGTTCATGTCACATGAATAGAGATAAAATAAATTTTATTACCCTTGATTACTATGATGGAAATAGTGTAAGGTTTGGTAATAATGCACCCTGTTTGATAAAAAGAAAAGGATCAATCAAAATCACATAAAAGATCATGTGTGACAATGATTATTATAAAGGACTTTTGAGTGTGTCACAACTGAATAGTTTAGGTTGCAAAGTTGAGTTTGAGAACAAGATAGAAAAGATCTATGACATTGATGGGAAACTAATTGGGAAAGGTGACCAAACTAGAGGTAATCTATTTTATCTTGATAAGAATTATGCTACTTGTCTTTTTGTAGAATTTGATGATGTGTGGTTATGTCACAAGAGGTTATGTCATGTTAATTTTGACAACTTAGTCAGTATTAGTAACATGAAAAGAGTAAGAGGTTTTCCTAAATTGAAGAAACATGACAACATGAATTGCAAACAATGTTAGTTAGGAAAGATGCCAAACTCTAGTTTTAAAAGTAAGACTCACACCTCTAAAGAAATTTTGGAGATTGGTTAGACTGATTTGTGTGGATCAAATGATGTACAAAGCTACAAAGGTGACAAGTACACTATCCTATTTGTTGATGATTATACTAGGACAATGACAATTATGTTTCTAAAACATAAATTTGATTATTTTAAAATGTTTAAGTGGTACTTAGCTAGAGTTCAAAAGGAGACATGCAAAATCTTGAAATGTTCGAGATCTGACAGAGGTGGAGAATTTACATCAGATGAGTTTGAAATGTTTCTAGTAATAATCGAGGAATCAAAAGATAAATTTTTCACAAGGACCCCTCCACAAAATGGAATTGTTGAAAGAAGGAACAAATCTATAATGGACTATTCTAGAACACTCATGATGGAGAAGAATGTCTCTTTGAAATATTGGAGAGAAGCTATAAGTACAACTATCTATACCTTGAACTGTGTGTAAGTCAAGAAAGGTACTCATTCAACACCTTTTGAATTATGGTATGGATACTCACCTAATGTAAAATATTTTAAGGTATTTGGAAGCAAGTGCTGCATTTTTAAGGATATCAAGAATGGTAAATTAGATGCTAAAAGTGAAGAAGGTATATTCCTTGGCTATTCCAAAAGAAGTAAAGCTTATAATTGTATAAATACTAACGCTAACAAAGTTGTGGAAAGTGCAAATATCAAGTTTGATAAATATATAGAGGTACATGAAGCTGAACCTATGAAGGAACCTAAAGAGTAAAAATAATTTGTATACCTTTATGAAGGTATGCCCATTGATGAAGATGCTATAAACCAAGTTGAAAATCAATAACAAGTTTCAATGACTACTGATTCGCATACAATGAATGCTGAGTTGCATTCAGGAACCAAGTTATAGTCAAGAACTAACTTGTAGATAGAAGCTATGGCAAATTTTGATTCTAAAATAAGTGTCCATGAAAGAGATGATGAGTTATCTAATAGAGAAGTATACAATGATTATGAAGTTGATAGACCTATTGAAGAAAGAAGAGTAGAATCAAGATTGTCAAAGTATGTCAAAAGACATCACCTTGCTGAATAAATTATTGGAGATAAAGATGTTAGACCAATGACAATAAATAGGATGAGAAGTGATACATGTTTTTTGGGCATGTATGAACCTAAGACAATGATAGATGCCTTAGAAAATGAGGATTGGAGTAAATCCATGTAAGAAGAGATTGAGCAGATTGAGAAAAACAAGATATGGACTCTAGTTCCCAGACTAGACGATAAGTTTGCAAGGGATATACACAAGAAGAAGGAATAGAATATGGAGAAACATTTTCCCTATTGCAATATTTGAAGGAGTAAGAACTCTGCATGCTTACTCTAAATACAAAGGTTTCAAAGTTTATTAAATGGATGTGAAGTCAACATTTTTGAATGACATATAGAAGAAGAGGTTTACATAAAACACCTAGAAAGATTTGTTGATGCTAACTACAAGAACATGACATGTAGACTACACAAAGCTTTATATGGTTTAAAGCAAGCCCCAAGGGCATGGTATGAAAGGCTTCACAATTATCTTGTGAAGATTGGTTTTGAAAAGACTGATGATAACAACAATCCATACTTGAAGATAGAAGGAGGTAAAGGTATTTTACTAGCTAAATTTTTTTTTGATGATATCATTTTTGGAGGTCAAGATGCATTATGTAAGGCATTTGCAAATTAAATGAAGAAAGAATTTGAGATGTCCATGTTTGGAGAGATTAAGTTCTTTGTTGGTTTGCAAGTATATCAAATAAAATATGGTATATACATCACTCAGTCTAAGTATGTGAAAGAACTATTGAAATTTTTTGTGTTGGAAGATTCCAAACTAGTTAGCACACCTATGGTGACAAGACACAAATTTTCAAAGAATGATGATTCTTTCGATGTGAATCAAACATTATACACGTCTATGATTGGAAAATTGCAATATGTAGTACATAATATACCTCACATTGCATTATTTTTTGGGATTGTTGCAAGATTCTTTGTAAATCCTAATGAGAATCATTTGAAAGGAACATAAGACTATGGTCTATACTATAACAAAAATGAAAATGAGATGTTGATTGGGCCAGATACATTGATGACAAAAAGAGCACAAGTGGTGGAGCATTTTTCTTAAGAAAGAGATTGGTCACCTAGACTAGCAAGAAAAAATTGCATATCTCAATCTACTACTGAAACTGAATATATGGCTACTATAGTAAATTGTACAAATGTGGTATGGATCAAACAACCATTCAAAGGTATGAAGGAGGAAATCATTGAACTTTTGGTACTCTATTATGATAATACATGTTCTATAAACATATCAAAGAACCCTATGATGCACACAAAGACTAAGCACATTGCAATCAAGTATCATTACTTTAGAGAGTTAGTTCAAGACAAAGAAGTGAGGATGGAATATGTGAATACAAAAGAATAGATAGCTGATAGATTAAAAAAAGTTGTACCTAAGGATTCTCATGAGTATATTAGAGGTAAAATAGGCGTGATACCCCTATCTAAAGCTACTTAAGAGGCATAAGTAGTGCCTTGCATCAACTAAGTTGAATGTTGTATCCTATAACTTGATGTGGTGGATATTACTTTAGGAGCTGCCTAAAGTAATGAAGGAGATGAATTAGAAGACTTATAGTCACATGAAAGGTGACAAAGGGATAATCTAGAATTGATTATATCTGTATATAGAGATGAAAACTCTTTGGTGAAGGATTTTAGCAATACAAATCCAAAGAGAACAAAAAGAAAAGCGGAGGTTAGGGTTTTGCTCTAAAAATATGCAAATAGTATTCTCAAAAATGAAAAAGATATGAGATAATTAAAAATGATCTATCCTTATAAAAGGAGATTGAAACCTAAAAAGGGTAACCTACAAGGTAAATGCAGTTTAATAATTACTAATTAATTATTAAATGAGAATACAAAAGGTGCATAAAGTGAAACCTTAAGAAGGGAGAAAAGGTAATTTAATAAATTAAATTAAATTAACCTTTTTCTTTAACACCCCCCCTTAAGATGAGAAAAAATGTAGTTTCAAATAATGCAACAAGAGAAAGGAAACTACAATGCAATGTGGAAAGCAAACTTGGGTCCCAGCAGCAAGGCCTGATGAGGTACCCAATCACAATCAAATCTCTATGAAATAGAGAAATAGAGAAACCCCAGTGGAAAAAAGTCTACTCCAAAAAGAGATAGAAAAGAATGCACAAATAAAACATCTCAAAATAATCTCTCAAGACCATAAGTACAATGAAAGCTTCCATTATAGAATCTTGAGACTCCATAGCCCCTTCAAAATGGCAGAACTCCTATGTAATGAACATACCAATGTGGCTCCAATCTGAAAGAAATAAAGGCAATGGATAAGGATAATAAAACCCATTTATGTAGGGTGTAGTTGGAAGTCCTAGCTAATGCTCAAAGGAGAAAGCATGAGAATCCTTAAATGGAGTCTCCAATGGAGGTGAAATAACATGTGTACTGAATCTATCATCTAAGAGGAGATGTGTGTCCTTTGATATATCCTCGACAATTGAAATAGGTGGCTTGATGATTGAAGATGCAATAATAGGCAATGCTAAAGAGTAATCCTATGTAAGAGATGGAATTTGAATAGGAGGTGGAGGTTTAGAAGTCACAACACTAGTGTCAGGGACAACACATAAGTTCAAACGACCTAACTTCACCTCAGTAGACTCTCATGAAAAAAGAGAGTGAGTCTTTGATAGTGGAGATGGTGTACCAAAATGTGAGAAGGAATATAGGTGGGAATCATGATCAATAGTCCTTGCAAAAATAATATTTTCTGTCTCACTATCTCTGATGTGCATTGAATCCTGTGCAAACTCAACTGTCTTCCTTATCCCATTGTGTGTAATTTGATAAATAGATAGAAGGTTAGGGGACAAATATGGAACACAAAGTACATCATGAAATGTACCATAATCAATGTCAATAGAAATTTTCCCACATATAGTCATAACAGTATTGTTCCCCATCAAAATGTGTGGAGTAGGAGAAGACTCAAAAGAAGATAACAAATCCTGAGAAGATGATATATGGTGTGAAGCACTCAAATCCAATAACTATCTAGAAGAATGAGGAATAGTACTTGCACATAGTGCATGACCATTTCCTATATCTTTACCATCTAACTGAAATGGTGATGATGAAGAAGGTCTGTAATAAGTAGAAGGAATATCAATGTTGCTCTTCTGAAGGAGACCTACCAAATTTGAAACCTATTTGGCATAACCATCTAACTTCTTCTCATAGCAATGTGACTCATTATGATTAGGCTTATTACAATAAGCACATTTTTATCTTTTTGGCTTTAATTTACCCCCTTTAGGAGGAGGTGGCCCTAATGAACTATGAGTGTTGGAATCAATCTAAGACTCTGTAGAATTATATTTTTGAGTCTTCTCCTTCGTCCTTGAAGATGGTCAAGTTACCAATGCATGAGTTTGAGAGCCTATGAGAGAATCCAACTGAGAGAGCTTAAATTTCTCTTGAGTCAAACAATCGAAAAAATCCTCAAAGGATGGCATGGAAAATCTATTAGCCATAGCATCTTTGGTGGAATGGAAGGTAGAAAAAAAAATCTAAAAATTTCCACAAAGCTTAGAATTAGGTAGGTACACTCAGCGTTAGTCTTTATTTTCCCACAACCTTTCAATAAAGATCTCAGTTGTTTGAATTTCATCAAGAAATTTTTAATAGAGGGAAAAGAATTTGGTATAAGAGAGGTAAACTCTGCCTCAATTTGAGGTGCCCTGAACTCATTCACAATACCAAATAAACCTTCAATCTTGGTCCACATAGCTAAAGGGATATTGCACCTATCAAGATGAAACTATATACTATTTGAGACCTATAAAGAAATCAATCCTATTGCCTTATCCATCTTTTTTCTATGTTGCATGACCACAAAAAGCCTCTATAAAATTGGTTGCACTATATCTAAACAAGACCACAACCCTTTTGACCAGAGAAGCTATGTCATCAAGGTCTTCCATTTGTAATAATTATGAAGGGTCAGAAGTTATAGACAAGAAGAGGTCTCGACCATTGTTTTAGAAGGTGTTGAATTATTTTTGAATGTAGTTCTAGTTTACATAAGAAAATAACATAAACAATATGACAAAACACCCTCCACAATGCAAAACATCAAACCCCTACTGCTAGAAGGAATAAGAAAATGAGAGAAGAACAAAAAAGCTTTAGAAATGAATAGAAATACTAGGTACAAAATACTAGCGAAATGACAAAGAATCTAGAAAATACCCAAGAAGATCTTTTCAATGCTTTTATATGATAAAAAAATGAAGCTATAATGAAGAAGTTATGCCCCCTAGAAGATAGAAGTCATCAACATACTTCAAGCACAATAATAGATACCAAAATGGAAAAAAAATATTCAAAAATCTAATCCATCATCCAATACTTCTTTCATATCAAAAAAAGACCCTTGTATGCTCAAGATATCACAAAACAATGATAGGGACCCCATATGAGCATAACTTTTTAAAATTAAAATAATAATAAAAGTAAAATAATTCACCACAAAACCATCGGTGGTGAGGTGGTGGCCAATTGGCAAAGCCACCTGTTCAAGTAGAGCATAGGTGGAGGTGGAGAAAATAGACAACAATGGGGCAAAACCCACAAAGATGGGCTAGGAATTGGAATCTGGTGGGAGGGGGTGATGGAATTCAGGTGATGCCATGAATGCAAATGTGGTAGTTGGAGAATTTTTGAGGATAAAAGAATGAAAAGTGGTGCTAAAAAGCACCTCTCTGACCTGGGAAAAGGGTTTGTGGGCCAAAAAATGGCATGTGGCCAATTTTTTTGATTTTATTTTTTTTAAATCATCTTAGTTTGCATGCAGAGGCTGTACAACCCTGCTATGTAAATTTATTTTTCCTTCTAGATCAATGTTGTCTAAAATTAACAAACTTTATATGAAAATGGGGGTTTTAACATCTTCTGAATCCAACCTTGAGGTTTGTTTGGCCTCAAAGTGCTCCAAAAATAAAAGACCCCCAATTTTCACAAGAAATACTTGAAAAACTCTAGATCTATTTTGTCAAACCCTTGTTCTCCTTTTTCTCCAAATACCAAACAAGTTACAATAGATATGGCTCTGATACCATGAAGGATTTAAGCAATACAAATCCACAAAACCTGAAGAATACCTACATGTAAAAACTTAAAGAGAAGAAAAAGACAAGAGGAGACAAGGGTTTATCTCTAAAAATGTATGCAAATTGTATTCTCAGAAATGCAAAAAATATGAGATAATTACAAATGATCTATCCTTATAGAAGGAGATCAAAACCCAAAAAGGGTAACCTAAAAGGTAAATATAATTTAATAATTACTAATTAATTATTAAATGAAAATGAAAAAGGTGCATAAAGTGAAATCTTAAGAAGGGAGAAAAGGTAATCTAATAAATGAAATTAATTTAACCTTTTTTCTCTAACATTTGGCATTGTTGTCAAAGAGGGAGATAACATTGAAGAGAGATATAAGTATAGAGAAAGATAGATACCTAAATATTAGAAAGAGGGATAGATACTCTAAAGCTCACATTACCCTATACAAAGGAAGGACATATACTACATTGATAGAGAGAGAATTTTCAAAGATTTATTTTCTTTTTGGTATTGATTTTCCATCAATGCCAAAGATGAAGATTGCTGATATAAGATTTTTTTGAAGAGAATAACCTATAATGGAATAGTCATTATTTTTTCAATGATGTCAAACCTGCTACCTACTAGTACAATAATTTCTTTTTGGTATGAAATCTATCATTTAGCTGATTGATGAAAAGGATTTGAAAAGAGGAGATAACAATAACACCTAGAGAAATGTTGAGTTATTTGGTATGTAAAAGAAACACTAAGACCAAGTAAGACATTGATACTATAGTGTATTTTTTATCTACTAAAAGTATGAAATGAAAGAATACTCAAGTGAAGACTAAAAGTTGATCAAGTAAGAAAAGTGTTTGCCAAGCCTTACCAAGTAGTTAGTGCAAGCAAGCATAAGTTAATGGAAGTCGAGTGAAAAACAAGAGGTGTCAAGAAAATTTGAAAAATAGTGCAAGATGAGTGATTGTTAGTATATGCTGAGTAAAGTTTAGTTGGTGGCAAGCATCAGTAAACTTTAGTATTTACCGAGTAAACTAGTGTTGGCCAAGTGACAAAATAGTATAGATGTCAAGTGACAATGAACAATGTTAAACTGAAGATTTGATGAATTTGAGTTGACTATTTTATTTTCTTGAATTGTGTGAATCATGTGGAAGACAACTATGATGAGCTACTAGCACAAAATTCAAGGTAAACCATTTTGAGGTAAATTTAAGAAAGATTGTAGAAATTTTTTCTAGAGGAACCAAATGGAAAAGTGGGTAGATTCATTGTATCCTACATAATCCTACCTAACTCTAAAATGGATGATTATGGATAATCAACAAAAGATCTAAATTCTCTATTTATAGAGATAACTGGTTAGAAGAAAAGATTGTCATGTATAAGAACCTAAGAAAGACAAGGAATCTAGGGTATTGCTTCATTCAGTGATTGAACATAAGTGATTACATTTAGCATGCAAAGAAAGAAGGCTTAAGAGTATGAATTCTTGAAGGGTGAAAAAGCTATCAGAGCTGAATTGTATGAATGCCAAGTAGAATGGAGGGTTGAAACAGAGTTTTGTAATCTATAAGTGAGTTGCAATTTGATATAAGATCAAGCCTTGTTGTTACTTTCTAATCATTGTATTAGTATAGGGTAAATCCTTTGGATTAAGGTTGATCTAATACTAATTTGTAAATCCTTTAATTGGGTGTCATTTTAATGGAATGGTCTAAAACCCTCTAAAAAGGCTCACTCCTCATAAGATGGTTGAATTTTTTTGACCATGTCACATTTAATAGTGTGTATTGTAACCTTTAACAAGGTTAGCCTTTGATAGGGTGCCACTTTAGAAGAGTGATAATCAATAGCATGTTATTGGTGGATTTTTCAAAATTGAGTTTCCATATAAAATCCTTGTGTCAATTTTTTTGAATGTTCTTATGTTGTTTCATGTTTACATTTTTGCAAAGTTTTTTTGACCTAGGATAGTAACCTACAAAGTTTAATTATTGTATGATCTAATGGATGCATGCATTGTGAAAATTAACACTATTGTAGTCACTGATTATTAATCTCCTATAATAAAATATTATTAAATTGCTGAAATTAAATTCCCAGCTAATATCAAAAAATAACACAACTACAACTTCACCAATAAAATATGAAAAGAAGTTCAAAACACAAAGAACACAATATTTTTAGACAAATCATCCCTAGAAAAACCCCTAAGGGAAAAAAAATTCTATAGATGAGGAATTATATTAACTTCAAAAAATCAAGAGATACAAAATTCCTTGCCTCTTACTAGTAGAATTCAAACAACCTCCTTATTTCTCTTGCTGATATTCTCTAGTGCTATCCCCAATGCTATCACTACACTCTTACTAACATTGCAAAACTATTTTATATCACTACAAACTCATTTGTTGACACTGCAAATGCTTCTACAACTTCTTCTTGTTATTTTTTCTATTTTGTTCTCTAAATGCCTCCCTTGACCCCCTTTTATACTACTTAACCAAGAGGTTTCTAGTTGCTTCTTGATTAAGACAACCTAACCAAGAAGTTTCTAGTTGCTTTTTGATTAAAACAACCTAACCAATAGGTTACTAATGGCTTCTAGAAGGCGTCAATTAATTAACAAATATTTGTCATAACTCTAACAATTATTTTCCAATTAATCACATATAGATGAACAACTATCCAAGCTACCTAAAACTAACACTCCCTCTTAGTGAGGAAGTTATTTTGCATGACACCCAACTTATCTTTGAAGAAAATGAATTTCACCTTCCCCAATGTTTTGTCATAATGTCTGCCACCTGCTCCTCTATAGGTATGTATTGTAGCTTAAAAAAACCCCTTGTTGTACACAATATCTGATGAAGTGATATTTGATGTCTATATGTTTAGACCTATCATAAAACACTGGATTGTTAGATAACTTGATGGAACTCTGATTGTCATAGTGTATCATAGTAGTCTCAACCTTTTGACCAAATAAGGCTACTAAAAACTTCCAAAGCCATATAGTTGTTATGTATTCTACTTTTGCTAAACTTAGAGCCACATATTTTTGCTTCCTATTGAACCAAGATACAACTCCTGATCCCAAACTAAAACAACACCATGAAGCTCTCCTTTTTTACATTTTACTTCCTACCCAATCTACATTAGTATAGCCCATCAGCTTGATACCTTCACCTTGAACATATCTGATCAATTTGCACACATGGGTCTCTTTGTTATGCGCTACAAAGTCTTTTGGTTGCTCTATGTATACCTCCTCCTTTAACTCACTATTAAGGAATGTTGTCTTAACATCCATTTGATGGATCTTCTATCCCATCTGTGTTGCAAACAAGATCATAGCTCATATAGAAGTATACCTGCTCACTGGAGCAAATATCTCCTCATATTCTATTCCCTCCTTCTAAGAGAACCCCTTGGCCATGAACCTTGCTTTGTATTTATTGATGCTACCATCTACACTATGCTTTATCTTATAGATCCAATGTGATCAAACTACTACTCTATCTATTGGTCTAGGAACTACCTCCCACACATCATTCTGCATTATTGAGGAATACTCCTCAACCATAACATCTCATGATTCTGATGCTCTATAGCCTCCTGATAGCTAGAAGGTTCACTATCTACCAATTGAATAACTAATGCCACATAGTCATTGAACTTGGTTGGTTGTCTTTACTGTCTATTACTCTTCCTAGGAGCTCCCACAAACTAATAAGTATCCCTTGGTGTCACTTGAACCTCATGGTTCTTGCTACCAACTATAGAGGATGAGATATCAACCTTTAAGTCTTTTAGGTACATTTCCTTTTGCACCTATTGCTCCATGCTCTATTAAACTTCACTACCTAGGCCTACACTTGTACTGGTAAATGTACTTGTGCTTTGCTGCCCTTGACTAGGCCTTGGAGCTTTTGCTGATTACTCACTTTGATCATCTATTAGCATATCTCTAGACCTTCTAAATGTCTTTTCCTCCATGAACTTAATATCACCTCTAACAATAACTCTTTTGGTCCCATGGATAAAAATCCTATATGCCTTTTAGGTTTCACTGTACCCAACAAAGTACCCCCTCTCTGCAGTCTGATCTAACTTGGTACATGTATCACGTGGAATGTGACAATATGCCAAACTCCAAAATATTCTAAAATGGATAACTTTAGGATTCCTACATTGGAAAGCTTCCTCTAGTGTCATCCTCCCTAGTACCTTTTGTGGAACCCTATTTTGAATATAAACTATTATACTACATGCTTTTTCCCATAAGTAGTAGGGCATATCCTAGTCATGTAGCATAGATCTTGCCACCTCTGATATAGAATGGTTCTTCCTCTTAACAACTCCATTCTGATATGGATTGTAAGGAATGGTCCACTCTCTCTTGATTCCTTCCCTGGTACAAAAGTCCTAGAAGTTATTTCATTTGTACTTACCTCCATTATCTAACTAAAGAACCTTTATCTTCATTCCTATTGAGTTCTCCATTAGAGCCTTAAACTCTTGGAACCAACTAAAAACTGCATCCTTGGTCTTCAAGAAGTATATCCAGGTCTTTTTAGAGAAATCATCAATAAAAGTAATATAGTACTCATATCTTGTGATAGACTTTGTTGACATCAGTCCACAAACATCTAAATGTACTAGATCAAGAACACCTTTAGATCTGGTGTTACTCCTTGGAAAAGATGCTTCCATAAACTTCTCCAACACACATCCCTTACATACATTATCATGTTTCGTACTCACCTCTAGAACACTTGTCACCATATCATGAAGCAATTTGAGTGCTCCATGATGAATATGGCCCATCCTCCTATGCCATATCTCTCTAAGATCTCTAAGATTAGTGATGCTCATGAGTACCTTAGGAGCATCAAAATGCAACCTATAAAGGTGACTACACCCAACTCCAATAGTTATGAGTGATTTCCAATCCTTGTGCTTAATCAACACATGTGTCCCTCTAAAGAGTACATTATACACCCTATCATAAAGAACAAATGCATAAATCAAATTCATACCTAAGCCTGGAACATGCAACACATCATGAATTGGAATTATCTTTCCATTCTCCCTCTAAAACTAAACAATCCCTTTCTCAACCAGGTTGAGTTTGGACAAGTTTCCCATAGAAATTTGGATATTGGTGTTCTCCTCCTTATAACTAGAGAAGTACTCTCTAAATCCTATCATATGAAATGATACCCCACTATCTATATGCCATATAGTTTGTGAGGTTGAGCTCACCATATAAGCTATAAACGCAAACTCATCTTCCATTCTACTAGAGAGTTATTTTACACTTACTGAAGTTGCCACTTGCTTCTTTACCTTCTTCCTTTTTGGTAAATCACTAACATAGTGCCCATACTTGTGACGTCCAAAGCACTTGACCTTAGAAAAGTCCTTCTTCTTCTTCTTCTTCTCACTTTGTGAGCTAGATCCCTTCTTTGCTTTCCCTTTCCCTGCTAGGGCAACATTTTCCTGTTCCACCTCACTTTTTTGACTCTTGTTGGCCCCATTTGCAAGACTTAGTCTAAAATCTTCCTAAGTGAAATTAGTCCATAGTTGATCCTAACTTGATAAGGTTTCTCATCCACTAACAACTTGAACAAAGACACTCCATTGTTTAGTAAACCCATTTAGGGCTATTCTTACTAGCACGACATCACTGGGACTATCTCTAATAGCTACTAACTCATCCTTGACAAGTCTAAGCCTGGTGATGTAACTTGTAACATCTCCTTTCTGGTTCATCTGAGTATTTTTTAGCTTCTCTCTGAGTATCATCTTCACGTTAGTGGTAACATTCTAGTATTGATTCATAATGGTGTCCCACATCTTCTTCATTGTATCTAGCTCCATGATATATGAAACAATATGATCCTTGGCACCATCAAGGATAATCCTTCTTGCCTTGGCATTTTCCTTCTTATATGTTGCAAGTTGTATAACATCTGTAGGTATAGGTACAACACTAGTAGCATAATCCTTGATACCATTCTCTTCCAACAATAAACAATTTCTGGCCTTCCAAACACCAAAATTTGAGGTACCATCCAATCTATCCTGATCTCTCAAACCACCTCAATCCATTTCAAGGGATTAAAGAAATAATTCTAAAGAGAATAAAATTTATTTCTTAGGGAAAAACTCTTCTACCCTCAACAATTCTCTGATACCATGTAAAAACTAACACTATTGTAGTCACTCATTATTAATCTCCTATTGTAAATGATAATTAAACCATTGAAAATAAATTCCCAGCTAATATTGAAAAATAATGCAACTACAACTTCACCAATAAAATATGGAAGGAAATTAAAAACACAAAGAACACATTTTTGGACAAATCATCCCTGGAAAAACCCCTAAGGGAAAACCAATTCTATAGATGAGAAATTATATTAACTTCAAGAAATCAAGAGATACAAAATTCCTTGCCTCTCACTAGTAGAATTTAGACAACCTCCTAATTTCTCTTGCTGATATTCTCCACTACTATCCCCAATGCTATAACTACACCCTTGCTAACACTACAAGATTGTTTGCTATCACTACAAACACATTTGCTAACACTGCAAATGCTTCTACAACTTTGTGTTGTTCACTATTATGTTTTTTTCTCCAAATGCCTCCCTTGACCCCCTTCATACTACTTAACCAAGAGGTTTCTAGTTGCTTCTTGATCAAAACAACCTAACCATGAAGTTTCTAGTTGTTTCTCAATTAAAAAAACCTAACCAATAGGTTACTAGTGGCTTCTAGAAGGAGTCAATTAATTAACAAATATTTGTCGTAACTCTAGCAATTATTTGCCAACTAATCACATATGGATGAACAACTATCCAAGCTACCTAAAAGTAACATGTATGATAAGGTTTTTGTTAATTTTAGATTAATTTTGACATATGAGGGAAAATATATTTAAGTCATTTACTTAGTTCATACCAAAAAAGTAATACATGCTGAGCATAAGTTGCCATATAGTATATGTCAAGTGAGAGATATTTAGAAATTGCCGAGTAACTAGTAAGTGTTGAGTGGCTCAAGTGCCAAGTAGCTAGTAAGTGCTAAGTCATTCATATGTCGAGTGATTAGTGGATGCTGAGTCATTTAGAGGTTGAGTTATAGCATTGAAGTTATAGTTAATGATAAACATCATGGACTTCAAGTGTCAAGTAATACAATTTTGACATAGTTTTTTGTAATGCCACAAGCTACTATGTAATCCATTTTGGAACTGACTTATGGATTTTTTAAGAATCTTGAACCTTTATTTTGAATCCCTATGTAGTTCATCTAGTCAACTAGAAAAAGGGAAGGATTAAGTGACAATATGGGTGAATCACAATCATTGATTCATACCTAACCCTAAGTCACCTAGGTCTTCTTAAAGAGAACAAACCATAAAATTTTTGGGAATGTGGAAGGATAAAAGAGAGAAGTTTGTATGTGCAAATAGAGCATTCATGGTGACTAGGAAATTGTGAATTGAGATAAATTGTAGGATCAATTAGAGGAGAATAGAGGAAAGAAGGTTAAATGATAGAATAGATATATCTGTTTAGTGAGGATCAATTACACATCAAGAGAGACATGATCTATTATCTAGCAAGAGAGTGCTAACTAAAGGATCATTTCTAAGACATTCTAATAGATGAATTAGTTAAATCTCTTAATAGAGTAGTCTTAACAAGCTATTGTAAATCTTTTAACAAGGTGCTTCTTCATTGTAAGTTAAAGTCATTTTACCAAGCATACTTTTAACAAGGTCCTGAAATCCTTTAACAAGGTAAGATCTAACAATCTTGTAAGCCTTTAACATGGAAGACCTTTCACATGGTAGATCATGTTTCATTATCAAACATTGTAACCTTCATTGGATACACTTTATTACTGTAGTAGTGAAGATTTATGGGTGTCATCCTAACCCCAATTTTATCTTCTCCTTTAAGGGATTCTGGGTAACCAAATATCAAGTGTGTCATACATGTATTGAATGTTATTTACTTTCAAGTTATGAATCTATGCGCTTAATATGGTATTTTAGTTTACATGCATAGATTATGAGATGGATGTGTGGTGAATGATTTAAAGGTTGAAGTTTTAAGTACTGATTCACCCCTCCCTCTTAGATTTTACTTCCCCTATTTTATTTCCAAAAATTGGTATCAGAGCTAAGGTTCTTTGCAAAGGAATTTTTTTCAGCTTTGAGGAAAGATCTTGAAGATGAAAGTCTACAAGTTGGGAAAGACTATTAAGAACCAGAAGATTGAAATATAGATTGCCCTACATTAGCTAAATGAAGCAAGGGATGATTTGAAGTGTTCATTGAAGAGAAGATAGATCATGCTACCAATTTTTGTAGGAGAAAGACTGCCAATCAGAATCCTAAGCAATAGTTCATGGGTCACTACTACAAATGCAACAAGTAAGGACATCAGGCACATGAATGCAAAACCAAGACCATAAACACACAAAGATTTGAAGGTTGCTGCTATAGCTATCAGAAGTATGGACATAGAACATATGAATGCAAATCCAAGTCCAAATGGTCATCAAACAAGAAGACAAAGGTAAAGCATAGTGGAAACTCTTATAATTGGGATTATAATACTAGGTATAGTTGTCACTATTGTTAAGAATATGGACATGTTGCTGAAAATTTCATAAGAACATATTTCAGAATTGACTACAAAAGATGGTTGAGTCAAACTACATGTTTTAGCTATTTGAAGATTGGTCACATAAGAAAGATTTGTCCAACAAGGTCAAAGGAGCCTAGCAGTGAATTCAACAAAGGAAAATAAAAGGTACATGTTGAGAATGTCAGAGATGAAATGAACAATACATGAAAGAGAAAGGAAGATTGCAACACCTCAAGTTCAGATGGGATCACTTCACACAATGGGTCAAGTGAACACACCATCTCCATTTAAGAAATCAAGGAGTATGTGTGGGATTGATATTTAAAAGATATACTATACATCAGTTCCAAGGATTTAGTTTTGAAAAGATCATATTTTCATGAAGAAAGGTGTAAAGTGTTGTTTAGAATCTAGAAGAAATTTTTTAAGTTTTATCAATTTTCATGTTACTACCGGGCATGAAAAGTTTTACTATGGTTGCCAAGTGAAATATAGTTAGTGCCAATCTATTGTAAGTAATAGTGTTGACCAAGCTCATACTAGTTTCCAAGCTTAGAGAAAACTACATAGAAGTCAAGTGAGTTGAAATTTCTATTTGAGCTAAGCTTACAACTGTTTAAGTATTGAACATTAATTTGAAAGTTTTAAAGTCTATATGATCAATTTTTTGACTCATTTGACATCATTCAAAACTAGAGAAAGCATGAAGAACTAAAGGTGAATTGAAGAGATCATTCCAACTATTTTCAGAGTGAATTCAACCATTGTTTGACGCCATTCATCAGATTTTTGAAGATATTTATTATGTGCTGAGTTACATTGTTTGAATTTGTGCAAACCCTATATTAAATATGGTTTCTAGTTCTTCTACTACTAAGGTCAAATAGGGAAAGAAAGTTTTAAATGTTCAATTAATCAATAATGAGGTTAAACAACCAAATTTCAAGGCAATACATGACATCTCTTATAAAAAAGACTCATCTGGTGCATTATCCATGATACTACCACAAGTCTTAATTATTCAAGATGTGATATGTTGTTACACATACAAGGTGGGTAGCATAGGTGACATGGAAATCAAAGAATTATATGAAACAATATGTGAGAATGGTGTACTGAAGGAGGAATACAAGATTGTAGAGAGAAAAGGGTTAACTCATGTGCTAGATTTTCCAAACATCTTTAAGACAGAGTGGATAAAGATTGTTTTGAGAAGAATTCATGAAAATTTGGTATGGTTAGAGAATGGACCTATCAAGATTACTAATAAAATATTGCAGAGTGTAACATGGTATCCAACCCTAGATAGACCCAAGCCTATGAGAAGTGATACAAAAGAGGTCATTGAGAAAAACATAGGAGCAATGTGGAACAAAAGAGGAATGACAATTGATACCATCATAGATCCCAGATCCCCTAATTGCTTTTGAAGTAAGGATTATTTCACACAAATTCTTTCAATCAAGTTGTTTGAACAATGTAACTTGCATTGTTGTTGATGTGTGATACAAGATAGTGAAAAAGGATCATTCTTATGACCTTTCCAAGCTATAGTTGCAACAATTATTAGTAAACTTGGGAGCCATATGGGAAACCTAGAGTGCACAATGCAAGTTTGGATCAATATTTGTATGTATATTTTACATTTTCTTCCTTTGGAAAAGTTGGATGGAAGAAAAATAGGTCTATTGTAGTGTAAATAGGTGAACTCATAGAGAAAATGGGAGAGAATTTTGAGTCTATTATGACTAGTTACTTTGAAGATTTTAAGAAATCTATGAAATAAAGATATAGGATTCCAATATCACTAGTTGAGAAACATTTTAATGATGTTCTCTTTATAGTTGATATTGATTTCACATATGTACAAGTTGTAGTTCCAAGGGTAAGATGGTTAAGAACTTTAGGATATGAGATTAATTTGGATGAGACATCTATAGCAATTACAACTTTTCTTGTAGAATAAGTAGATAATAAGGCTACTGCCTTCAGTAATTATGATGCTACAAAATCAAAGATAACTATGGACTTGAAGACAACATCAATTATGAGAATGAAGAACAAAATTGTTAAGAAGTTCAATGAAAAATTTGGTGAAGGGGTAGAGGAGGATGAAGAAGTAGAAGACAATAAAGATGATGATGAAGAAGATGTGCCTGATCAAGCACCACTTGCCCTAACCCAAGTTCAAAGAGAAGATAAAGGTTAAGAGGAAGTCAAACTTGAAGAAGGTGCTAAGGGAGAAGAAGCCAGTGAAGCACCTATAGCCACAAAAAAGAAGAAAATGAAAGGTAAAGCTCTAGGATCCAACAAACCAAAGATAGTTGTCAAACCTAAGACTACTATTCCACCCACCAGAACCAACACAAGAGCTACTACAAAGAAAGATCTAGAAATGGAAAAGACAAAAGAAATGAAGGCCAAGAAAGCTACACAAGATGATGAGTCTGAGAAGAGACCAAGGAGAATGTACATTGCTATAGAAAAATTAGATGAGGAGAGGACATAATTTGATGATAATAGCCATTTCAAAGTGGTAAGTCATAGTCCTTCTTTTGATTTGGATAAACTATGTGAAAATATAAGGAATAATACAGATTTGAGTGGATTTTCACATATTGAATTCGACAAGCTTAGAAATTTAGACATGGATAAGGTAGAAGAGTAAATATATGCCATGATGGAAACATTTAAGATGACTCCAATTGAGGTTTCCAACTCTCTACCAAAGAACCTATATGATAGAGTTGAGAAAAGATGGAAATATAGCCTCACAACAGAGAGAAATATCAAAGAAACTAAACATGCAAGAGTGATGCTAGATTTAGATAAATCTGAGATGACAAAGGCCATTAAGAAGTACACAGGAACATTTTCTCCAAAGTACCAAGATTTTAACATTTTACATAATAAAATTGAAAATGTTGTTCAATAGAGTACCCAAATATGGAAGGTAATTAATGGGCTAACAACACCTAAGGAAATTGAGTAGACACTTGTTGAGGTAGGACATGAAAAATATTAACAAAAACTAACTGAGGTTATTACAGTTGATACAGGGAAAGATACACATATGAAAAGTACTAAGAAAAATGTAGATACATAGGCAACATCTAAAGATGAGAAACTAACATAATAGAGTATACTAGATATGTAGATGTTGAGTGCCAGTCCACAACATTTGACAAATTTAGACACTTAAACTATAAAGATTAAGGATGTTTCTAACAATATGATTGAGAACATCAATCCCCTAACAAAGGAGGACATGCAAAAAATATTGTTAGACACCACCACCAAGGCACAACCATGTAGTCATCCTATTGGTGAGTATGGATGAATTTAAGGTGGTAGAGACGACATTTGTAGAGGTGGAAACACAAGACATATAAAAAACCCCTCAATTTATTGTGATAAAACCTACATCACCCATTGTAGTGTATCAAAGGAAGGAGACATCCATGACAAATATCAACAAACTAGTCCATACTATGTCAGTACTAGAAGTTTCTACAGAAGCACAAGATAAAACACAAGTTCCAATAGGTTAGGTAGATAATCTTGTACCTACAATACATGTTCAAGGTGCAATTGAAATTAAAAGGCAAGAAGAGAAGAGAACTGAAGAGTCATACTTGACTACAAAGCCTAAGGGAAAATTAGCAATACAAACACTAGTTGCTTTGCCAACAATTGCTACTCCTCCAAGTTGAGCACTTCACAGGCAAAGTGTAGAAGCTACACCACTATAGTCATCAAGGCCTAGTCCTAGTACATCCAAGGTAGATGAGACTACATCATTTGGTGATATAAACTTGGACAAAGTGATTGTTTTACCAAATTTTGATCTTACAACAATCACTATTGAACACATGGGCATACTATCGGATGCTCTTGCAAGGGAAAATCATCAAGAAATTCTCATAAGGTAACTTAGGCAAAATAAAGAATTCCAAGACATCAATGATATCTTTCTTGATGCATTCAGCTTGCTAGTACCTGAAGACGACAAACCCATCATGGAGTACTTGGTAAACATTATAGAACAAATCAATGATGCAAACCTGGATTCCAATGTAAAATTACTTGAATGGTGTCAAAGAAAATTTCAAGGAAAAGTCAATGAAAAGATATCAAGTTCTCTTGTACTTAGTTAGGTTGAGTTAGCAACCAAGATTGAAAGTGTAAACAAAGTCTTAGATAATATTTTCTCACTTTACAATAAGTTGTGTGATACAACTCTATTCACACAAGAAGTGCAATAGCATATTAACAATTTGGAGGGAGACATGAAGAAAACATGTACAACTCTATCTCATTCTCTAGCTCAAAGTTAGAAAAACTTTAGGAATTTGATGAATTCCCAAGGTTAGTTGGCAGCTCTACATGCTCAAGATGCAAATATTCAAGCCACATTGATCGACATCCAATCCATATTGACCTCACACACATGGAAATACTTCACAAGGAGCTAACCTTTGTAGAGACATTAATGTCGAAATATCTCCATCTTTCTACACTTGAAGGCTTAGTTCATCTTGCCACTGAGTCAACCATCCAAATCAAATCATTGGAGGTATCTTGTAATAACTAGGATGCAGCTATGAAGATAGTACTTGAGGTCCATAAAAATTTCTTGTAAAAAAACACTATAAGTGTACAACCCATGACATAAGTGTCAAAAGGGGGAGAATAAATAAAGAGGGAGAATGCATGATAAGGAGAGATAATTTTTGAGATCAAACATGGACATAGTTAGCAAGTCAACATGTATAATCTATTTAGAAGGAGTATTCAATTTTTTAGTTCAAAATGGAACAGCCAACTTAGGGGGAGTTATTGAATTTTGAGGTATGACTGACAAGTCATAAGTTTTGCAAAATTTTGAAGTTTTGAAATTTTTTATGTAAGACAAATACTAGTTAGATATTATCTGAGTTATGCTTTAAAGGCTAAAGTTATTCATGCATGACCAAGTATTTTTCCACTCATGTCAAAGGGAGAGATTGCTAATCTTAGATTGGTTTTGACATATGAGTGACAATATACTTGAGTCATTTACTTAGTTCATGTCGAACAAGTAATACATGTCGAGAAAAAGTTGGAAAATAGTATATGTCAAACAAGAGATATTTAGTAAGTGTCGAGTCACTCAAGTATAGAGCAGATAGTAAGTGTCAAGTCATTCAAATGCTGAGTTATTTAGAGGCTGAGTTACAAAATTGAAGTTACAGTTGATTCTGAGCATCAAAAACTTCAAGTGCTGAGTAATACAGTTTTGACATAGTTGTTTGTAATGGCAAAAAATACTATGTAAACAATTTTGGAACTGACTTATGGATTGCTTTACAATCTTAGATGATAAGGACAAATCTTTATTATGAATTCCTATGTAGTTCATGTAGCCAATAATAAAAGGGAAGGATTAAACAACAATATGGGTGAATCACAATCATTGATTCATACCGACCCCTAAGTCACCTAGGTCTTCTTAAGGAGAAAGAACCCTAAACTTTTTGGGAATGTGGAAGGAGAAAAGAGAAAAGTTTACATGCGCAAATAGAGCATTCATGGTGACTAAAGAATTGTGAATTGAGATGCAAAATTAGTTAGAGGAGAACATAGGAAAGAAGGTTGAAAGACAAAGTAGATAAATCTGATTAGTGAGGATCAAGTACACATTAGGAAAGAGGTGATCTATTATCTAGCAACAAAGTGCTAACCAAAGGATCATTGTTGAGATATTCCAATAGGTGAATCAATTAAATCTCTTAACATAGTAGTCTTAATAGGCTGTTGTAAATCCTTTAACAATGTGCTCACTTCATTGTAAGTTAAAGTCCTTTTACCAGGCACACTTTTAATAGGCTATTGAAATTCTTTAACAAGGTAAAAGCCTTTAACATGACATATCTTTCATAGGGTAGATCATGTTTCATGATGAAACATTGTAAGCTTCATTGGATACACTCTAATATTGCAGTAGTGAAGATTTGTGGGCGTCATCCCCACCCCAGTTTTACCTTCTCCTTGAAGGGTTTTTGGGTAACCAAATATCTTGTGTCATACATGTGTTGAATGTTATTTACTTTCAAGTTATGAATGTATGTGCTTAATATGGTATTTTAGTTTACATGCATAGATTGTGAGATAGATGTTTAAGGTTAAAGATTTAAGTACTAATTCAAAGCCCCCCACCCCAAAGTTTACTTTACGTATTGTATTTCTAACAATTTTATTGATATGGATGTACTAAGCATTGAAATTTTTTAATTGTAAATCTGGACCTTGGATAACTGATTCACCCCCTTTTAATTATTCTAGAGAATTCTAGCTGATGTATGCCACTATGTCACACATTTCTATATTCCATGAAATGAAATTGGGCCTACATGCACTTTGGTGGAAGCTCAAAAGATCCCATTTCAAAAAATATATATGTCAATCATAACACCTATCAACCATATTAGATTAATTAGTAATAAGGGTGAATATAATAAAGACTGATTAAACTAATGAATATCCCAGATCTTAGATATGATCATTTAGAAACTACAAGCCAAACTAAAGTAATTGCTAATTAGATTTAAATCAATTTTTAGTTTATTAACTCTTAAGATAACTTAAAGTCACTTAGCTAAAAATATGTTGTAGCTAAATTAATTTTTTATTTTATTATAATTTAAAGAGAGCATATCTTTAAAATAAACAGAGATCTACAATAATGCTTAACTTGATTAATCCTCCTTAAAGTTAAAATATTTTCAGAGTAGCTGTTGCACACTTTTGTGCTTGCAAGATAAGTTGTTAGGTACTCAATAATAAAAATTATTTTTAAAAATATAATCTTATGTGAACAAATTAGATTATTAATAATTTTTAATTTCAATGACATAATATTTACTAAAATTTTTTAAATAGATTAATAAATATTATTTATTTAAATTCAATTTATCACATATAAAAAAAACAATCATTTAAAAATTCGATAAAAAATTCTATTATGAAGAAATAAATAAGAGAAATCAAAATAACAATAATACAAAAAAAAAAACTCTAACAAATAATTTATTGACTAAATAAATTATAGAAACTAAAAAATAATATTTAAAGAAAACTAAACTAATATAAACAATAATTTAAAAACTAAAACCTAAATCAATTTTAAAAATCAAAAGTTAAATAAATAGAGATCACAAATGAGCTAATGTGGAGATCAAAGTAATTATTTTTTATATAAATAGGAAAAGAAAAACAATAGTTAAAAGTAAAGATTTAAAATATAATCTTATGTGGACAAATTAAAATATTAATAATTTTTAATTTAAAAAACATAATATTTACTAAATCATTTGTGAATTAAAATAAATGCTCTAATTTTGCAAAAATGCCGAGCTTCCAAAAACTAGTGAAGAATCGCGGGAAGAAATTTTTGCAAAAACAATGGAAAAATAGCTCATATGGTCAAGGAAAACAATGGCAAGGATCGTACCAAGTCAAAGGTAGAAATTGGCATCATGGTGTAGACACCTAAAAACCTTTAGAAAATAAAGTATTTTTATTTTCTGAAAAATTCCTAATGACATCATCATTAATTAATTAATTAATTATTTTATTTATTTATTTATTTTTATGCCATTAAATCCCTTTATCTTAATTAAAAATATTTAATTAAGGAATCCCTCCCAAAAATGTTTAAATCTTATTTAAACATTATTTTCTTATTTATTAATTATTTAATTAATAAATTGACCAAGAAACCCAAAATAAATAAAAAATTTATTTTTTGCCCAAAACTTGGCCAATTTCCTTAAGACCACTAAGCTCTTCCAAAATCTTCTAATCCTTCTTTAATTTTGATTAAAGGCTAATCTCATCATTTCCTACCCCTAATCCCAACTCAAAATATTTAATTAAGATTAAATATTAATCCCTGTGTTTATTAAAAAAGTTTTAATAAATATCTCCTCAACCCAAACCCTTGAAATAAATAAAACTTTATTTATTTCCTAAAAATCTAATTTATCCTCATCTTAAGAAGTTCTAGACTCTTCTAGAAAGTCTTCATCCTCATCCTAGGAAGTTCAAGACTATTCTACAAAGTCTTTATCCTCATCCAAAGTCTAGACTCTTCTAGAAGATGTCTTTAAACCTAATCCTAATCCCCTCCTAACCTTGTCACATTCTCTAAACATGGGTTAAGACTTATTAACCCAAGCCAAAGTTAACAAATATCTCCTCCTTCACCCACCCTCATTAAATGCCATCCACTTGCCTATCCCTAAGCTAATCCTAAACCATCCTAATCCATCCTCTAATCATTTTCACAATCCTAAGCAAGATTAAAACCTTCCTAATCAAGCCCAAGTCGAAATTCCTCTCATCTCCTTTAAAATATTCCAACCATAAAACTTTATGAAGCCCACTAGGCCATAAATGACTCTTCCAAGCCCTTTTATTGCTCTTACAAGCCATTATGAGGGTCTTTATGAAGATTTTATCCCTTGAGCCTCCTTTTTCAACTCATCCTTCCCCTTTCTTCCATCCTCTCACCCTGTGACATGTGTCACTCCCTAATTGGCTATAAGGAAGCACAATCCATGTGCTCTCCTCTCATGCAAATCTGAGCCCTCCATGAGATTTTTCCCATCCTTGCATCTTAGCCCTCAATCCCTCAAGCCTCTTGCCTATAAATTGGATCCTTCCCCTTTGAAAAACAACACAATCCATGAAGTAAAGTCATAATGCCATTTTAAAAAGCCATTTTACATCAAAACCAAACACTCACACCCAAATTCCAACTCCATTTGAAGCCCTTTTTGAAGCATAAAGCTTGAGCATACATCCTATCTATTTAGACAAAGCTACTCAACAAGAGAGCTTCTCTTGAGAGAGCCCATTAATGGCTCATATTCTCAATTGAGAGCTCATCTTAGTCTATCTTGAAGTTTATAAATTTTGTTTAGTTTGTAGAAGCTTTATTTAAATTTGGTTTCTATTAGCATCTCTCGACTTCCATTATGCTAATGACTTTGTCAAATTGGAATGAACATTGTATGCCATAATCACAAGTGTCTTCAATCATAGCTTACAAAATCTAAATCATCAATTGGAATGAACGCGTGTCTTTTAAAGCCTAAGATCATGTATGTGGTCTTTTTTTACACTTTTTAGGAGGCCTGCTTGGGGATTTCATCACCCCTTGGGATGACCTCAACTCCAACATTTCGGCGGAGTATAAAAATTGGGAGGTGAATCCAAAGACACCTCTCTTGGAATCAAGATTTTGTCACTCAGGCTAAGCCTCAAGGAACTTTATACCCTTGAGAAGTGAAAGAGGAGAAGTGGGTTACCGCTCCTCTCGGCTGTGTGACATCTTTTTGGTTTCATGTATGGATTTGGGCCTCACATACCTTGCATATATCGAGGACTCCCTAGCTATAAAAAATTTCATCCTTGTAGAAAGCTTCCTAGAATGTTAGTGTGTTTGACGTGCTTGCTCCAAAATTTTGTCTGCTTGTTTGTTCATAGCTTTTGAATGAATGTTTGCCAACTTTGGTCAAAATCCCAAAAAAAAGAGTAGAAATCTCCCAACTCAAGGCATACTTAGCATAGCCATTGCCTCATCAGAAAATCATCCAAGCTCCCCCACTACAACCGAATCTATCTAGTTCCTTGCTTTAGAACAATCCCAAATCTAAAGTCTCTCCAAATCATCCCCCCCTAGCCAGCTAGCAACCCAATCCAAAATCACACCCAAGCCTTTAGAGAGTTGTGGTCATTCTGCTAGAATTTGCTGTCCAATCAATCCAACCAATCCACCAGCCTCACCAAGGTTATCCCTTTGACAGAACTTTGTCTAGGGTAATCTAGCTTTGTCACTTGTTATCCCTCATCACCTTCAGCTAAAGGTTGGGATCCACAAGTGGTCAATCTTGTGTCATGCCCATAAGATCATTAGTATATCCTTAAGTTGACACAATCTCCACCAATCCAGCACATAGGAAAGCAAAACTCTCACTTTTTGACAGCATGCCCTTGAAGTGTTCCATCCACAGGAAAGCCAAAAATCTCCAGCCAATCCTCCTTAGGTTTTTCATACAGCTTTGACTCTCCCTAGGAAATCCTTCATCAGCCAATCCAAAATCTACGCTTACTCCAAATCCAACCATGAGCTTCCATGTTCATCCATATGCAAGACCCCATCCCCATCCAACTCATCATCAAAACATGAAATCCCAAACCTATCATGATGTGTTCGGTCGTATTGTCCTTGCTCCCACCACCTCCTATTCCAATGATGATGAAAATCTTGTTGACTATGATGGGTATATTGAAAGCTTTAGAAACATTCCCCCAAGCATCCCACAAAATCCATGCATTCTTCCAAACTATCCAGTCATGCCATCTGATATCCCAGCTTCTCCTCCATCACCCAATCAACCAAGCTTCCAATCTTCCACCCCCATCAAACTAACTATTCCTGTCAATCCACCTCCACCTTCGACACACGAGTCTCCAAGGAATCGCCTAGAGGAAATACAAGAAAAGTCTCCTCCAATAGTCGATAAGCCATGTCATCTAATCCAACCATGTAAAGTAGTCAGCAATGAAGCTTCCCCATCTATAATATCACCTCCATCTCCCATAGCTATCATCCCCATAACATCCATCAAATTGCTTAAAATCCTTCCACTTCCCGCAAGCACCAAAATCCCACCATCTGTCAAAACCCTCCAAATCCTATCCACATCACCTCCAAGAATTTCCCAAATCTCCCATAATGACCCTTATGCATCCATCTTCTACTCACCCATCTCTACTACTAAATCTCCCATCTATCCATCTGCTTCCTTTGAAGAGTCCATCCCTTCACCTCCTATCGCACCATCCACTCCAAACCAATCCAATCAAGATCTTTCCCAAAATAATGTTGACATCCTCCAAAGCATAAACGAAGATATCATCATACCATGTCCTCCATCCATAGTGCAGTCACTATCCCCTCCATCTCCAAAACCTCAAGCCATACCTCCTCTACTGCAGGATATCTTTTCATCCCATCAGCTAAATCAAGATCCTATCCTACCATCTCCTCCACTCCATGCTTCCATCTTACTACCTATCCAAGCTATTTCACCATCTATAATATACCCTCTTGGTTCACTTACATTCATTTATAGTGTCCTCCTCTCAGTAGAAGAATTAAGAATAGTATCTTCCTATTGCAGTACATCTAATAAAGCACTTCCACCATTTTTTGCAAGCAAAAAGTATCCTCAGCTAGTTCAAATGCTCAATCAATGGCATTATCAAGGTCAAGGTTTAGGACCACAAGAGCAAGGAATCAGAAAGCCTATTATTGCACAAAAAAATCTAGGATTTCATGGTCTTGGATATGTATCCAAAGGCTCACCATCTAAAGCTGTTGGTACACCACACCCCCAAACAAAGCCCATCTCCAAACCCCCCATGCAATCCTCCCATCACTCCTTCAAGAAATCTTATGTCATCCCCACTCCACCATCTTTGCAACCTAAAACAACCTACCATATCCCCCCTTCATCCGCTAAATCCATTTTGGGTCCCTATGTCCCAAAATCTACCATCCTCCATCCTCCTATCAGCCATCATTCAAATCCTATTCCCTCCATTCCTATGCAAGATCAGCAAAGGCACATATTGAGGCACATCATCCATCATCATCCCCCTACACGCTCTCCCATATCCTCTCCATCTCACAAAGCTTCTCCTAACCATCTTCCCAAAGCTTACCACAGTAGTGTAAATGCCAACTTCAAAATGCATAAAGCTAAAAATCCACATCCTAGGCAATCATATGTCTATTCTAAAAGACATACTCCAAAAAGGAAAAATCCAATCAAAGAATGCAAAATAATGCAAAAGCCTATGAAAAGAAAATTCAAAACCATGTGGATCCCAAAGAAAAAAGTTGAAACCCAATGCATAATGGTATCCACCATTGCTAATCCTCCATCCAGTGACTCATGTCCCCCATCTCCTAACTCCATCTTGGGTGCCTATATCCCCAAGCACACTTCCACAAATACTCCATCATGCCCGCATCTACCATCTATCCCCCATATACTCTTTTCACACCTATCCCAACATGTGACAATGTTGATCCTACACGCATCCCCCTCTCATGCTCCTTTCCAACCTTTTCATCCCTCCATCTCCTACCATCAATCCCATCTAATCCAATCTATTGCATAAATCACACATCCGGTGTACCAACAGCTAGCAACAAAATTGAACATTCCAACAGCCAGTGAAAAATCCCAAAAAAGCCAAAATAGCTAAAGAAAGCCAAAATCATTCTAGCTAAGTCCAAAGTCAAAAATTTAAAAAAATAATAAAGAAAAATAAAGCATCCACTGGTGAAAACTTGGCAATTCAAGTGCCTTGGACAAGTACCATGATGAAAACTTGGAAAACAAGCATCATGCATAATCCCACCATCCCCAGCTTAGCCTATCACCCTCATGCTTTTGGTCATCTCTTGACATCCAACTCCATCTTCCAATCTATCCACCTATCCTCCACCCTCCATCTTCCATCTCACACCATCCACTTATCCCCTGCAGCTTCAGCCAACCATCCCAGCTATCATCCATCTCCCTAGCCCCTTCAGCTTTTTCCATCCTAGCTTCAATCCTATCACATCCATCATACGACCTCCTTCCACATGTTATCTTCTGATTGGGGGCACTATATTCCTTGGAGATCTTGTCTTGTCCATCCTCCCTTTTCATTGGTATCTAGCTCTAGGCTATCCTCATGCAAACCCAATGTCATCTCTTTATATCCATCATAATCCTAGCTATCTACCATCCTATCCAGCCATCTCATCCTGCTCCTCTAGCTATCTTTGGTCACATAATCTATCATCATCATTGGATGCATCCTGCCAAATCCATATCTTTCACTATAAACTCATCCTTAGCTTCTGCATCTTGCACCAACTTGAACCATCCCGCTATCCTATCACCCTGAGCTTTTGCCTGCTTGTAACTATCTTGGTCAGCTTTAGCTTGTAAATATCTTGGTCCGTCAGCTTGTACATCCTCTTTAGCTTAGTACCATTGTATCTATCTAGTGTTCATGTCAGTTCATCCTTGATTAGCATCTTGCACCCATCGCACATCTTGGTTAGCTATTCCAATGCATCCTTTAGCTAGATTTCCTGTCACCAAAGTGTTATCTTTCTTAGTTTAGCTTTCCAGATGCATCACTCATCC
Organism: Cupressus sempervirens; assembly: GCA_028749045.1. NCBI lineage: Eukaryota > Viridiplantae > Streptophyta > Pinopsida > Cupressales > Cupressaceae > Cupressus > Cupressus sempervirens. The sequence goes on from CM053789.1 coordinate 656,266,508, forward strand.
AAATACACCATCTTAGGTGCTCTCTGATAGGTCCTTGTAGGATATAGCTTTCCTCATGTCTGATCTTGGTCCATTAGTACCTCGTCCTACCCATCTCATTGGAAAACGGTTCTCTTTTGGATTTTCGCTTTCTTTTGATTTGGACTCTTCCCTGTTGGGTCTTGAAATGTCTTTTCCAAGAAATATCCTTGTTCCCTCCTCAAGGTTTCCATGATCTTCCATATCATAGTATATTACAAATGGGGAAATCAGAGCGTAAGGTCTTGATCATGTCTTTTGCTTGTTTTCTTTTCTGCTTGTGGGTTACCCAGTGTCGTTTCCACACTACTTCCTCTGGGATTCATGTGTGATACTGGGGCAATCCTTGCATATTTTTTTTGAGTTAGTTTGTCAGTCCTCTGGATAGTTGATGAAAAGGCCTTGATGTTCTTGGTAACCTTGGCAATTAACCAACAGTCCTATAGCAAATCTAGTGCTCAACTACATGGTGATACTTCTCTTTGAAGTATCTCCCCGCTCAAAAAGCTTCAATTGTTTTCCTTCATCTCCATTATCCCCCATCCATATCCAACATCCATCTCTCCTACCCCAGCTTATGCATCAGTATCTCTTTGAATCACTCCTCACCTTTAGCTTTAGGGATCCACAATCCTAGTCGTAGGGATCCACCAATCCAAATTAATCTACCAAGCCTCATCTTTTGAGATCCACAATCCTAGTCCTAGGGATCTCTGAAACCCATCTTCCGCCAATCTGACTCTTTGAAATCCTATTGCATCAGCTTTATAATCCCCTCATCCATCTCCCTATCCTGGATTCTTTTTTATAGCGCTCCACTCCTTCATCCTCCACCTTCCCTAAAGTCTTAAGCTTACTTTCTCTTATGCATCTGATTCTCCTTTATCATTCTCCCATAGTGAGAGTTTGAGCTAATTCAGACGCTTCTCTTTGCCAATCTGAGTCTTCTTGCTCATCTCAAATTCTTGTACTTTTCAAGAAGTCATCAAGCCTCGCTTTCTCTACCCGCCGCCTTCTTGAGGGGGCATCTTGCAGTCCATTCTCTCCTCTTCTGTTCTAGCCTTGGGCATCTTATTTTCTTATATTTGATGCCATGCCACTGGCAGCATCACATCAAAGAGGGGCAAAATGTAGACACCTAAAAACCTTTAGAAAATAAAGTATTTTTATTTTCTAAAAAATTCCTAATGACATCATCATTTATTAATTAATTAATTATTTAATTTATTTATTTATTTTTATGCCATTAAATCCCTTTATCTTAATTAAAAATATTTAATTAAGGAATCCCTCCCAAAAATGTTCAAATCTTATTTAAACATTATTTCCTTATTTATTAATTATTTAATTAATAAATTGACCAAAAAACCCAAAATAAATAAAAAATTTATTTTTTGCCCAAAACTTGACCAATTTCCTTAAGACCACTAACCTCTTCCAAAATCTTCTAATCCTTCTTTAATTTTGATTAAAGGCTAATCCCATCATTTCCTACCCCTAATCCCAACTCAAAATATTTGATTAAGATTAAATATTAATCCTCATGTTTATTAAAAAAGTTTTAATAAATATCTCCTCAACCAAAACCCTTGAAATAAATAAAACTTTATTTATTTCCTAAAAATCTAATTTATCCTCATCCTAAGAAGTTCTAGATTCTTCTAGAAAGTCTTCATCCTCATCCTAGGAAGTTCTAGACTATTCTACAAAGTCTTTATCCTCATCCAAAGTCTAGACTCTTCTAGAAGATGTCTTTAAACCTAATCCTAATCCCCTCCTAACCTTGTCACATTCTCTAAACATGGGTTAAGACTTATTAACCCCAGCCAAAGTTAACAAATATCTCCTCCTTAACCCAACCTCATTAAATGCCATCCACTTGCCTATCCCTAAGCTAATCCTAAACCATCCTAATCCATCCTCTAATCATTTTCACAATCCTAAGCAAGCTTGAAACCTTCCTAATCAAGCCCAAGTCGAAATTCCTCTCATCTCCTTCAAAATATCGCAACCATAAAACTTTATGAAGCCCACTAGGCCATAAATGACTCTTCCAAGCCCTTTTATTGCTCTTACAAGCCATTATGAGGGTCTTTATAAAGATTTTGTCCCTTGAGCCTCCTTTTTTGACTCATCCTTCCCCTTTCTTCCATCCTCTCACCCTATGACATGTGTCACTCCCTAATTGGCTATAAGGAAGCACAATCCATGTGCTCTCCTCTCATGCAAATCTGAGCCCTCCATGAGATTTTTCCCATCCTTGCATCTTAGCCCTCAATCCCTCAAGCCTCTTGCCTATAAATTGGATCTTCCCCTTTGCAAAACAACACAATCCATGAAGTAAAGTCATAATGTAATTTTAAGAAGCCATATTACATCAAAACCATACACTCACACCCAAATTCCAACTCCATTTGAAGCCCTTTTTGAAGCATAAAGCTTGAGCATACATCCTATCTATTTAGACAAAGCTACTCAACAATAGAGCTTCTCATTGAGAGAGCCCATTAATGGCTCATATTCTCAATTGAGAACTCATCTTAGTCTATCTTGAAGTTTATGAATTTTTTTTAGTTTGTAGAAGCTTTATTTAAATTTGGTTTCTATTAGCATACTAACATTTCTCATATACACATAGAACACCTCAAAAACTACTATGGTGAACAATTCAAAATCAAAAAAGGAAATACTTTTGAGATCCTAAATAAATTTGATGAAGAGCTGCCCAGCCAAATAGATAACAGAGGGAAGCTAATTAACCAATGCACAGATTCATGTCTAATAGCCTGCTTCGAAAGCTTAGAGGTACTCTCTTTCGATAATCAGCACTTGTTTTTCACTCTGGAGCATCTGGATAACCAATTTTAGATATTTAATTTAACAAAATATGTTCGCACAGAGACTACCATTAAACCCTTTAGCCAACAATATCTGGCAATACCCCAGATGGCAAGGATAGCCACCAAAACTGATCCACCTCCATCTTACATCCCTCCACACCAGCGAAGTCACAAACAAAAAACAACATCAAACCCTAAAGTATCTACTGGATTGGGTAAAGATTTGGAAGATCCAACAAGGATATCGATTAAAGAAATTGATAATACTTGGGACAAATGCCTAAAGGGAGGAGTATTCACAATTTGGAATGGTCCATAGCATGATCTCCCTCTTTTATTTGATTGGTTGGAGGAAATTTGGGAGGAATAGGTAAGTATATCATGTTTTACGGATGAGGTGCTTTATGTTCAATGTTTAGATGAAGTTGTGAAAAAGGAATTTATTTTAATTTATGTATTCTTTTTCAATGGTTATTGTGTTAAATTCATCGAATGGTCTTAGAATTTTAGTGAAGCAAAGATAGATTGTAAGATGCCTTCCTAGTTTATTTTGCCTTCTCTGCCTCCATAACTTTGTCAAGAGGATATTATTAAATCCTTAGGATCTGTAGTTGGAGAGGTAGAGGGTATAGATGCATCCTTTTATTGTTGTAACAATGTCAAAATACTAATTAATGTTAAGTTTAATCATCCAAATGAATTTAAAAAGGAATTCATAACTAGTAAGGCTAAGTATGATATCTTATTTCAGATGTATAAAGGGAAAATAGTTGACATTTTAAAATTTGATGAAGCACATAAGATCATGCCCAAGATACTTCCCCTAACCTCAGATGTTAGAAGCAAGTTTCCCTGGCTAAGAATAATGAAGAATAAAAGATTTCAAGAATAAAATTCGCTTACAAAGTAGCAGAATGCTCAAACCAATCAGAAGGAAGGGAGGGAACTCAAAGATACAGAAGAGCATTCCCAAAAAAGAAGAAGGATTAAATTGATCATAGTACTTAAGCCCATGGAATAGGCAGAGAAGGAGACTAATGATGTAATCCTAAAAAGACAAAAGAAAAAAGGAAAAGGAAATGGATAAGATGAAAAGAGATGTAGGTAAGACTAAGAATGGAAAAGATGGCAACCTACAAATCCAACATAATTCTTGAAATATGGAGGACATTGGCTCAGATAAAAATGTGAATACCATCAGAGATATCACAAAAAAGGGTACAGTGCAAGAAGAAACTTCATATAGAAATCAACTAGATCTTAAAGTTAGGAATCAGTCAGAGGATAAGCAATCACAGGAGATGATGCTAGGATCTGAAGGGAAGGAAAAAGATAACTACTCTCTGATCCCAAAAAAAGTAGGGGAAGCAAACCAAATTAAGGAAATTGCAAGTAAAATAGGGGAAATGAAGTTCAAAGATAAGGAACTCAGTGATACTCAAACCAAAGTCTCAGAAATAATAGAGAATTTTGACATAGGTGAAGAAGAAAATGACCTCCTCTTTTCATCTCCAATAGACAGAATGAAAGAAGACACAATGTGGGATAATAATCAGGATGCATTGCAGCAAATAGCAAATAAAAATATTGAGGCAGATTCATCAACACCTGGAAATAAGAGGTCCGAAGGAGCATCCAAATTTTGGCAAACACCCAGTCATATGCCCACTTCACCCTTCACCCCAGAGAAAAGTAAGACAGAGATGCAGAGGAAGGACATAAACTCAAATAGCTCAATATTGAAAGAGGTTTAGAACCTCTTAAATAAGGACTCAAAGTCCACCCTAGAAGCAGAAGTGCTAGAGAATGTTTATAACTAGCTTGAATAGCTATCTGAAGAGCTGGTTCAGGCCTTTGATTATGATAATATAAACAATAATACTACACTCTAGAAAGAGGAATTGATTCAAAGAATCATCAAACTAGGGGGGAAATATTATACAACTGATGACCTTCGAAGAGATTTACTACAAATTTAGATGGAGGACAGTGCTATAGAAATGGACAAGCAAAGTAGGAATAAATTAGAAACTACTAAAGGGAAGTATAAAACATCAGAAGGAAATGAAGAGGAACATAAGCTAGAAACATTGGTTGAAGAAAAGACTGGGACTGAGATATGTAGAGAAATAGAGAAAGAGGAGTTCTACACAATAGGAGACAATGTAATCTCATCAGTGCATGATATTGATGACAATATGCAAGAGTTGGGTTTATGTATGAATTAGGAAGGACTGAGTTCCCCTATTTGTGGCAAGATGAAAGGAAAAAGAGAAGGAAAACTTGGAAGGAATTATGAAAGACTGAAGGACTAAGTAGGGAACAGAAGAAAATTGATGAGCTTCTAAACATGGGGAAGGGGAAGTGCCTTCCTAGGGCACCATGAGGATTACAACATGGAATGCTAGGGGTCTAAACGCCCCTAGTAAAAAAAGACTAATTAAACAATACCTTAATAATTTTAATACAAGAAACTAAATTAAACAAGTTAGAAGGTTCCAAATTAAATAGAAACCTAGGTTTTTGGGATTCAATTTTTGTTGAGGCAATGGGTGCATCAGGTGGTCTAGGTATTATTTGGAACCCCAAAAAAATATTTAGTTAGTGGCTTTAACTGGATGTGTGTCAACATACAAAGTTTAAAATCTGATATAATATTTATTTTAATTAATGTATATGGACCTGCCTATCCAATTAAGAAAAAAGAGGTGTAGGATGAATTAGGTATGGTGTTAAATAATCAGCAGAACAGCCATGTCTTAATGGGTGGTGCTTTCAACACCATTATATACCTGAATGAAAAAGTAGGAGGAATACAACATCTTTCATCCTCCTTAGTGGAATTCAAATCTTGGATAGATAAAAAAAGCTTCGTAGAAATTCCATTAAGTAATGGTACATTTACTTGGAATAATAGAAGGAAGGACCATGCTTTCATTGCAGAAAAGTTAGATAGGTTTTTTATAGTAGGAAAAATTTCAGATTATAATAAAAATCTCGTTTCATCCATCCTGCCATTTGCAGGTTCAGACCATTTTTCAGTATGTATGGAAATATCGGAACCATCTAAACCACCCAGAAACCCATTCAAGTGTGAAAAAATGTGGTTTCAAGATCCAAAATTTATTGAACAAATTAGGATATGGTGGGTACAAGCAAACTTTGAGGGCTCCAAAATGTTCATTTTTTTCTCTAAGCTTAAAATGTTAAAAGAAAACATTTTAAGATGGAATAGAGAATATTTTAATAATATCTTCAAAGAAAAATTGGAGATAGAAGGAAAATTAAATAATTTAAACTAGGAAATCATTAGATCTGGTATGGATTATGAGAAATATTAGTTAGAAAAAGAATTGTTGACAAGACAAGAAGACATACTTTCAAAAGAGGAAACATTTTGGAGACAAAAGTCAAGGGAGAAATGGTTGGACAAGGGAGATCGTAACAAATTTTTTTTTCATAATTCAACCATTTATAATAGAGCTTGATCTAGAATCATGAATATCATTAACAATTCAGGTCTGCAAACTAGAAGTCCACAAGAAATAACAGATACGTTAGTCTCCCATTTCAAGAAATTACTCAACAATTATGAAGGATCGAATAGGATAGCCCAGTCCAATATGCTCAAATTCATTCCAAAACTCATAACCCCTAAAGATAATAAAAATCTCAACTACCCAATCACTCTAGAAGAAGTTCATCACACAGTCTTTAAAATGAACCCTGACAAATCACTAGGGCTCGATGGTTTTCAGGCCTTTTTTTTTCAAAAATGCTGGGATATTTTAGGAACAGACCTATGGAAAGCCATTGAAGCATCATGAAATGGTGGATCAATGCTGGAAAAAATTAATTTTTCCTTTATTACACTAATTCCTAAGAAGGACGGGCCAGAACATCCCAGTGACTTTTGCCCTATAGCTTTATGTAATACAATTTACAAAATCTTCTCAAAAATTATGGCTACCAAATGTATATACTACTTTAGTATGTTAGAAACACTAAATTAAAACAATCGAAAGTTATTTGCATACTAATTTAATATAACTTCATGAGAGATAAAGTGAAGTCCTCAAATGAGAATATGAGCCATGGATAGGCTCTCTCAATGAGGATGATCACTTGATGTAGAGGTGTGCCTAATAGCTAAGATGGCTTGATTATGTATGTATGCTCAAATGCTCAAATGGGCTTCAATGGAGGTTTTTTGATAGATTTTGGTGAATAGATTTGATGTAAAAATGGCTTCTCAAAATGGAATTATGGATTTACTTTCTAGATTGTGTTAAAATGGCTTGGGAGAGGATTTCTTAAATAGACAAAGGGCTTGAGGGATCAAGGGCTAGGATACAAGGATGGGAGAAAGCTTATGGAAGGTTTAGATTGAATGAGAGGGGAGCACATGGATTGTGCTTCTTTACAGCCAATCAAGGAGTGACACATATCATAGGGTCATTGGTTAGAGCAAGAGGGGTTGAGGGGTCAACAAAGGAGGCTCAAAGCTCATAAAGACCCTCATAATGACTTGTAAGAGAAATGAATGGGCTTGTAAGAGTCATTTATGACTTTGTGGGCTTCATAAAGTTTTATGGTTGGGATATTTGTGAGAGAGTTGAGATATTTTGACTTGGGTTGGATTAAGAAAGTCTTAAGCTTGACTTAGGAATGTGCAAATGATTAAGGGTTGGATTAGGCTTGGGTTAAGATTAGATTAGGCATGTTAGAGATGGGCAAGTGGATGGCATTTAATGAGGGTGGGTGAAGGAGGATATATTTGTTGGCTTTGGCTTGGGTTAGCAAGTCTTAACCCATGTTTAAGAAATGTAACAAGGTTAGGGGGGGATTAGGATTAGGATTAAAGATAAGGATTGACATCTTCTAGAAGAGTCTAGGCTTTGGATGAGGACAAAGAATTTCTAGAAGAGTCTAGAACTTCTTAGGACGAGGATAAAAAAGGTTTTTTAGAAAATAAATAAAGTTTTATTTATTTCAAGGGTTTGGGTTGAGGAGATATTTATTAAAACATTTTTAATAAACATGAGGATTAATATTAAATCTTAATTAAATATTTTGAGTTGGGATTAGGGGTAGGAAATGATGGGATTAACCTTTAATCAAAATTAAAGAAGGATTAGAAGATATTTGAAGAGGTTAGTGGTCTTTAGGAAATTGGCCAAGTTTTGGGCAAAAAATAAATTATTTATTTATTTTGGGATTTTTGGTCAATTTATTAATTAAATAATTAATAAATAAGGAAATAATGTTTAAATAAGATTTAAACATTTTTGGGAGGGATTCCTTAATTAAATATTTTTAATTAAGATAAAGGGATTTAATGGCATAAAAAATTAATTAATTAATTAATTAATTAATTAATAAATGATGATGTCATCAGGGACTTTTTTCAAAAAATAAAAATATTTTATTCTCTAAAGGATTTTTAGGTGTCTACATTTTGCCCCTCTTTGATGTGATGCCGCAAGTGGCATGGCATCAAAGATAAGAAAATAAGATGCCCAAGGCTAGAGCAGAAGAGGAGAGAATGGACTGCGAGATGCCCCCTCAAGAAGGCGGCGGGGAGAGAAAGCGAGGCTTGATGACTTCTTGAAAAGTATAGGAATCTTGGTGGGTGGGAGGATGAAGAGTGGCTTAAGAGAAGAGGTTTAGTTAGCTCAAACTCTCACTATGGGAGAATGATAAAGAGGAAAATCAGAGGCACAAGAGTAAATAAGCTTAAGACTTTTAGGATTGGGGGGAGGATGAAGGAGTAGAGTGCTATAAAAAGGAATCTAGGATAGGGAGATGGATGATGGGATGATAAAGCTGATGCAACAAGATTTCAAAGAGCTAGATTAATGAGAAATGGGTTTTGGAGATCCCTAGGACTAGGATTGTGGATCTCGAAAGATGAGGCTTGGTGGATTAATTTGATTAGTGGATCCTAAGATTAGGATTGTGGATCCCTAAAGCTAAGAGTGATGATTGATTCAAAGAGATACTGATGCATAAGATGGGGTAGGAGAGACAGATGCTAGATATGGATGGGGGATAATGGAGATGAAGGGAATCCATTGAAGCTGTTTGAGCAAGGGGATACTTCAAAGAGAAGTACCACCATGTAGTTGAGCACTAGATTTGCTATAAGACTGTTGGTTGATTTCCAAGGTTACCAAGAACATCAAAGCTATGTCACCAATTGTCCAAAGGACTAATGGACTAACTCAAAAAAAACACACAAGGATTGCCCCAGCATCACACATGAAACCTAGAGGAAACAACATGGAACCGACACTGGGTAACCCACAAGAAAAAAAGTAACAAACGAAAGACTTGATCAAAACTATACACTCAGAGTGCCCCATTCACAACATACCATGATATGGAAGATCATGGAAACCTTGAGGAGGGAACAAAAAAATTGCTTGGAAAAGATATTCAAGACCCAAAAGGGAAGATTTCAAATCAAAAGAAAGAGAAAATCTAAAAGAGAACCGTTTGACAATGAGATGGGTAGGATGAGGTACTAACGGACCAAGATCAAATATGAGGAAAGCTATATCCTACAAGGATCTATCAGAGAGAACCTCAGCTGGTGGATTTGGATGAGTGATGCATCTGGCAAGTTGAACTAAGAAGGATAACACTTTGATGACAAGAGATCTAGCTAAAGGATATATTGGAATAGCTAACCAAGATTTGTGCAATGTGTGCAAGATGCTGATCAAGGATGAATTGAAATGAAAGCTAGATAGATACAACAATCTGATGGACTAAGATATGGTACAAATGTACAAGTTGTTTTGGACAAGATTGGATATACAAGCTATTGTACAAGGTATGATACAAGTGCTGGATACAAGATTATTTACAAGTTGTACAGGAGCTCTAGATGATAAGATAGCGAGATGACTCAAGTTGGTGCAAGATGCAGAAGCTAAGGATGAGGTGATAGAAAAATATATGGATTTGGCAGAATGCATCCAATGATGATGATAGATGTGTGACCAAGGATGGGGACAATGCTAAGGTTGGTGGTAGCTAAGCTGATAGATGGCACTAGAGTGAATGGCTAATGAGAGGATGACATTGGATTTGCATGAGGATAGCCTAGAGCGAGATACCAATCAAAAGAGAGGATGGACAAGACAAGATCTTGAAGGAATATAGTGCCCCTAGTCAGAAGATGACATGCAGAAGGAGGTCTTACAATGGATGTGATAGGATTGAAGCTAGGATGGAAAAGCTGAAGGCGCTAGGGAGATGGATGATAGCCGGGATGATGGGTTGAGGTTGTAGAAGATAAGTGGATAGTGATAGATAAAAGTTGGAGGATGAAAGATAGGTGGATAAATTGGAAGATGGAGCTAGATGGAAAGATGTGACCAAAAGCATGAGGATGATAGGCTAAGCTGGGGATGGCTAGATTATGCATGATGCTTGTTTACCAAGTTTTCATCATGGTACTTGTCCAAGGTTCTTGAATTGCCAAGTTTTCACTAGTGGACACTTTATTTTTCTTTTTCTTTTTTGACTTTTTGACTTTGGACTTAGCTGGAATGATTTTGGCTTTCTTCAGTTGTTTTTGGCTTTTTTGGGATTTTTCACTGGCTATTGGAATGTTCAATTTTGTTGCTAGTTGTTGGTACACCGGATGTGTGATTTATGCAATAGATTGGATTATATGGGATTGATGGTAGGAGATAGAGGGATGAAAAGGCTAGAAAGGAGCATGAGATGGGGATTCTTACAGGATCAACATTGGCACATGTTGGGACTTGTGTGAAAAGAGCATATGGGGGATAGATGGTAGATGCCAACTTGATGGAGGATTTGTGGAAGCGCACTTGGGGATATAGGCACCCAAGATGGAGTTAGGAGATGGGGGACACAAATCACTAGATGGGGGATTAGCAATGGTGGATGCCATTATGCATTGGGTTTCAACTTTTTTCTTTGGGATCCACATGGTTTTGGATTTTCTTTTCATAGGCTTTTGCATTGTTTTGCATTCTTGGATTGGATTTTTCCTTTTTGGAGTATGTCTTTTAGAATAGACATATGATTGCCTTGGATGTGGATTTTTAGCTTTATGCATTTTGAAGTTGGCATTCACATTGTTGTGGTAAGCTTTGGGAAGATGGTTAGGAGAAGCTTTGTGAGATGGAGAGGATATGGAAGAGTGTGTAGGGGGATGATGATGGATGATGTGCCCTGATATATGCCTTTTTTGATCTTGCATAGGAATGGAGGGAATAGGATTTTTATGATGGCTGATAGGAGGATGGATGATGGTAGATTTTGAGACATGGGAACCCAAAATGGATTTAGTGATTGAAGAGGGGATATGGTAGGTTGTTTTGGGTTGTAAAGATGGTGGAGGGGGGATGACATAAGATTTCTTGAAGGAGTGATGGGAGTTTGGAATAGTGGGCCTGGAGATAGGCTTGGTTTGGGGATGGCATGTACCAACACTTTTAGATGGTGAGCCTTTGGATACATATCCAAGACTATGAAATCTTGGATTCTTTTGTGCAATAATAGGCTTTTTGATTCCTTACTCTTGTGATCCTAAACCTTGACCTTGATAATGCCATCGATTGAGCATTTGAATGAGCTAAGAAAACATTTTGCTTGTAGAAAATGGTAGAAGTGCTTTATTAGATGTACTACAATGGGGAGATACTATTCTTAATTCTTCTGCTGAGAGGGGGCCACCATGGATGAATGTAAGTGAACCAAGAGGGTAGATTATGGATGGTGGAATAGCTTGGATAGGTGGTAAGATGGAAGCATGGAGCGGAGGAGATGGTAGGATAGGATCTTGATTTAGCTAATGGGATGAAAAGATATCTTGTAGTAGAGGAGGTATGGCTTGAGGTTTTGGAGATGGAGGGGATGGCGACGGCACTATGGATGGAAGACATGGTATGATGAAATCTTCATTTATGCTTTGGGGGATGTCAACATGCTTTTGGGCAGGATCTTGATAGGATTGGATTGGAGTGGATGGTGCGATAGGAGGTGAAGGGATGGATTCTTCAAAGGCAGCAGATGGATAGATGGGAGATTCAATAGTGGAGATGGGTGAGTAGAAGATGGATGCATAAGGGTCATTATGGGAGATTTGGGAAATGCTTGGAGGTGATGTGGGTAGGATTTGGAGGGATTTGATAGGTGGTGGGATTTTGATGCTTATGGGAAGTGGAAGGATTTTAAGCAATTTGATGGATAGTATGGGGCTGATAGCTATGGGAGATGGAGGTGATATTATAGATGGGGAAGCTTCATCATTGGCTACTTCACATGGTTGGATTAGATGACATGGCTTATCAATTGTTGGAGGTGGCTTTTCTTGTATTTCCTCTAGGAGATTCCTAGGAGACTCATGTGTCAGAGGTGGAGGTGGTGGATTGACAAGAATAGCTGGTGTGATGGGGGTGGAAGATTGGAAGCTTGGTTGATTGGGTAATGGAGGAGAAGCTGGGATATGAGATGGCATGACTAGATAGTTTGGAGGAATGCTTGGATTTTGGGGGATGGTTGGCGGAAGGCATCTAAGGCTCTCAAGATACCCGTCATAGTCAACAAGATTTTTATCATCATTAGAATAGGATGTAGTGGGAGAAAGGACAATGCAACCAAACTCATCATGATAGGGTTGGGATTTCATGTTTTGATGATGAGTTGGATGGGTATGGGGTCTTGCATATGAATGAACACGGAAGCTCATGGTTGGATTTGGACTAAGCACAAGTTTTGGATTGGCCAATGAAAGATTTCCTAGGGAGAGTCAAAGCTGCATGACAGACCTAAGGAGGATTGGCTGGAGATTTTTGGCTTTCCTGTGGATGGAAGACTTCAAGGGTATGTTGTCAAAGAGTGAGAGTTTTTCTTTCCTATGTGTAGGATTGGTGGCTTTTGGTGTCAACTTGAGGATAGACAAATGATCCTATGGGCATGACACGAGATTGACCACTTTTGGATCCCAACCTTTAGCTTAAGGTGATGAGGGATGACAAGTGACAAGGCTAGATTACCCTAGACAAAGCTCTGTCAAAGGGATAACCTTGGGGAGATTGAGGGATTTGGATAGATTGATTGGATAGAAAACTTTGGCAGAGTAACAACAATTCCTTAGAGGCTTGGGTGATTTTGGATTGGGTTGCTAGCTGGCTGGGGGGATGATTTGGATGGACTTTGGATTTGGGATTTTTCTAAAGCAAAGAACTAGATAGATTCGGTTGCGATAGGGGAGCTTGGATGATTTTTTGGTGAGGTAGTGACTACGCTAAGTATGCCTTGAGCTGGGAGATTTATGTTTTTATGGGATTTTGACCAAAGTTGGAAAATATTCATTCAATAGCTATGAACAAACAAGAAGACAAAAGTTTGGAGCAAGCATTTCAAACACACCAACATCATAGGAAGCTTTCTACAAGGATAAAATTTGGTTTAGCTAGGGATTCCTCGATATACACAAGGTATGTGAGGCCCAAATCCATGGATGAAACCAAAAAGATGTCACATAGCCAAGAGGAGTAGTAACCCACTTCTCCTCTTTCACTTCTCAAGGGTATAAAGTTCCTTGAGGCTTAGCCCAAGTGATAGAATTTTGATCCCAAGAAAGGTGTCTTTGGATTCACCTCCCAATCTTTATACTCCACTGGAATGTTGGAGTTGAGGTCATCCCAAGGGGTGATGAAATCCCCAAGCAAGCCTTCTAAAAGCTAAGACAAGATTTTGGATCCTAATCTTATGCACCCAAGATGGCCTCGAAAGACGACAAGGGGAGAGAAGACTTGGATGATCTTGGGCTAAAAGACAGAGTTCTTTTCCAACCGATGCTTTAAGTTTTCTAATCTAGACCTTTTGAAAACACACATGATTTAAGATGCAAAGGTTCAATTCCAATTTGAAATGTGCTAACAAAAGAGAAGTGATCAAAGAATGAATACACCAAGAAGATTTAGGGTCAACAAAAAGTAAACTCGCGCTCCCGGAGGCCCTCCACGTCAAGTATCGATTGATTTTCTTTAAGGAATTCAAGATTGAGTGTGACTTTTTTTTAAGCCCAAAACAAAGATGTTTGTAAAGCTCGATTTCAAGCGTGTGCTCGGAGGCCCTCCATGTCAAGATTTGTTCAATTTTTGTGCCCAAATGAAGTGTTAGCAAGACTAATGTGCATTCAAGAAATTTTCTATCTTAGGAAAACCAATAAAAACTCAAGTGAGTGGAATTTGATTTTGGTGGAGCACTTAACACCTTCTTAGGTAGACCCATCCCCATATATGGCACTGATATTGCAACCAATGGTTAAAATGATGGGTGATGAGTCCAACAACAAATTCACTCAAAATGTCTTTATTTTTTTTTATAACTTAGAAAGTTTCTAAAATGTGGATTCTTTTTATGCCCCAAAAGATGATTATTTGATCTATGACATTCAAGATTGGATTTTTTGTTTTAATCATGCATTCATAAAATAAAAAAACTTGATTTTAATCCATGGCACTCAAGAGTGATTTTAGCAACATGCATTCAAAGACAAGTGATTAAACATTCAATTTTTTTCCTTTGAGCATTCAAGATTGAGATTTTGTGTGTTGTTTTAAGAACTTTGAAGTGCTTTATTTTAACCTTAGATCATTCAAGATTGTTTTAGACTCAAAAGTGAAAATGACTCTTTGGACTTTGGTTTTCATTTAAGATTTTGTGTTCTAGTTTGCATGTTTTAAGCCTAAAAAAAATGATATTCTTAGATTGTTTTGATGCATGAAAAACCTAGGAAACATTCAAGATTTTGCAACAAGACATTTTTTTGGAACAAATAACAAATCTTTTAGGACAATTTTGGCAACCATTTAGGACTCTTAGTTTTCATGAGATTTTTAAAATAATTTTAAAATATTTGCAAATGAAGTTCATTTGATCCTTGATTGATGCTTTGAGTTTGATTTAGATTTTAGTTTGCACTTAGTGTTGATTTTGAACCTTTTGAAATGGAAACTTGAAGTTCTTTTTAAATTTTAAAAAATGAATTGTTCCTAACTTTGCATGAATGCATATAAAAGCTTGATGTTGCAAGGATGCAAATGTTTGGATTGGTTTAGTTTCACTTGTTAAAAGAATTTTTTTTTGCAAATTTTTAGTTTTTAATGGATTTAAGTAAGATTTTGGGGTTCATTTTAAGGACTTAAAAAAAAAGTGTGTATGATTTTGCTTCCTTAAAAAAAAGCGCCAAGATCCCTCAAGAAGAAGAAAAAGAAGTAGATGGAATAGAAGAAGAATATAGAAAAGAAGAGGAAGAAGAATTCCAAGTGCTCCATCCACCTATAAGCTTGAAAACTTTGCAAACACTATGAGATAGACTATGAGTTCCTTTGTCTTCTTCATGCTCATGTGGACCTGCAAAACAAATTTATACAATCTTACCAATCACAAAAATAAGAAAAATTAGTCAAAATTAGCAAATGACATACAAAACTTGACTAAAAAAGCTAATGAAGATGACCCATGTGGGGTCCCACCGGGTGTGCCAAAATGTATATGCTACTTTAGTATGTTAGAAACACTAAATTAAAATAATAAAAAAGCATTTGCATACTAATTTAACATAACTTCATGAGAGACAAAGTGAAGTCCTCAAATGAGAATGTGAGCCATGGATAGGCTCTCTCAATGAGGATGATCACTTGATGTAGAGGTGTGTCTAATAGCTAAGATGGCTTGATTATGTATGTATGCTCAAATGCTCAAATGGGCTTCAATGGAGGATTTTTGATAGATTTTGGTGAATGGATTTGATGTAAAAATGGCTTCTCAAAATGACAGTATGGCTTTACTTTCTAGATTTTATTAAAATGGCTTGGGAGAGGATTCCTTAAATAGGCAAAGAGCTTGAGGGATCAAGGGCTAGGATACAAGGATGGGAGAAAGCTTATGGAAGGTTTAGATTGAATGAGAGGGGAGCACATGGATTGTGCTTCCTTACAGCCAATCAGGGAGTGACACATGTCACAAGGTCATTGGTTAGAGGAAGAGGGTTTGAGGGGTCAACAAAGGAGGCTCAAAGCTCATAAAGACCCTCATAATGGCTTGTAAGATCAATGAATGGGCTTGTAAGAGTCATTTATGGCTTTGTGGGCTTCATAAAGTTTTATGGTTGGGATATTTGTGAGAGAGTTGAGATATTTCGACTTGAGTTGGATTAAGAAAGTCTTAAGCTTGACTTAGGAATGTGCGAATGATTAAGGCTTGGATTAGGCTTGGGTTAATATTAGATTAGGCTTGTTAGAGATGGGCAAGTGGATGGCATTTAATGAGGGTGGGTGAAGGGGGAGATATTTGTTGGCTTTGGCTTGGGTTAGCAAGTCTTAACCCATGTTTAGGGAATGTGACAAGGTTAGGGGGGGGATTAGGATTAGAATTAAAGATAAGGATTGACATCTTCTAGAAGAGTCTAGGCTTTGGATGAGGATGAAGACTTTCTAGAAGAGTCTAGAACTTCCTAGGATGAGGATAAAAAAGGTTTTTTAGAAAATAAATAAAGTTTTATTTATTTCAAGGGTTTGGGTTGAGGAGATATTTATTAAAACATTTTTACTAAACATGAGGATTAATATTTAATCTTAATTAAATATTTTGAGTTGGGATTAGGGGTAGGAAATGATGGGATTAGCCTTTAATCAAAATCAAAGAAGGATTAGAAGATTTTGGAAGAGGTTAGTGATCTTTAAGAAATTGGCCAAGTTTTGGGCAAAAAATAAATTATTTATTTATTTTAGAATTTTTGGTCAATTAATTAATTAATAAGAAAATAATGTTTAAATAAGATTTAAACATTTTTGGGAGGGATTCCTTAATTAAATTTTTTTAATTAAGATAAAGGGATTTAATGGCATAAAAATTAATTAATTAATTAATAAATGATGATGTCATCAAGGAATTTTTTCACAAAATAAAAATATTTTATTTTCTAAAGGAGTTTTAGGTGTCTACACCAGACTCAAGGAATACTTGCCAAAACTAATCTCAGAAGAACAAACAGGTTTTGTTCCAAGGAGATCTATTTTGGATGGCATTCTTATAATTCAAGAAACTATTCACTTAGCAAACAGAGGTAAGGAACCATGTATGCTAATGAAACTAGATATACAGAAGGCATATGATATGGTTGACTGGTGCTTCCTTTGTAAAGTATTAGAAGCGTTCGGCTTCTCTCACCAATGGATTAATCTAATCTTTAAGTTTATCTCTACGCCTAAAATTTATGTGACCCCAGAAGGCTTTTTTGAGATTTCTAGGGGTATTAGACAAGGAGACCCGCTCTCATCTTCCCTCTTTATCATTATGGCCGAAGCTTTTGGAAGGGCTATTTCGGATGCATAGTTAAGACGAAGGATTTTGGGTATTTCTGTAACTAGAAATGTCCCTAACATTACTCATCAACAGTATGTGAATGATACCATCCTTCTAGGTAAAAGCTCAGTTCAAGAGGCTTTGGGCTATAAAGATATTTTGTAGACCTCTATGGAGGCCTCAGGAAAAAAAGTAAACAAAGAGAAATATGAGATTTCCTTTTTGAATACCATACCAGAGATGGAAAATTTGATCTATAGGATCATGAGATTTAAAAAGGGCCAGTTTCCTTGCAAATATCTAGGAATCTCCTAGAGAAAGGATCAAAACAATGCAAAGTATGGAAGGACACAATTGAAAAGGTAAATAAAGGAATTGGGAGTTGGAAAAATAAATGGCTATCTAAGGCAGGTAAAATTACAAAGATCAAGTCAGTCCTCTCTACCATCCCAATATTCCCTATGGCTTGTTTACCTCTTTCCAATTGGATGTCTTCGTCTTTCAAATCCAAACTTAGGAATTTTTTATGGAAAGATAAAGGAGAAGATAAGAAAATGGCCCTTATAAAATGGGATAACATATGTAAATCAAAAGAGTATGGGGGTCTAGGTATCAAAAAGCCTCAATGGCAAAATGAGGCCTTGGGAGAAAAGCTAATTTGGAGATTATCTAAGGAATTTGATTAAAAAAAGGGCTAAAATCTTATTTAAAAAATATCTCAACCCATTAGACCCGAAATCCTTGTTTAGAATGGATAAACTCCCTAAAGGATCAGAATTTTGGAATTTTATGACCAAATGTAGAAGTCTTATTAGTAAATTCCTTACTTGGGATGTAGGATCAGGTGAAAAAGAACTATTTTGGGAAGACTCATGGGATGGACTTCCTCCGATTGAATCCTCCCCCAGTAATGATATTCTTAAGCAAAGGTTGACCTCTTTGTGGGATAGTAAAGTTAAGGACTATAAAATAAAAGAAGTTTTGGACAGGGTCCTAAAATGGAAGTGGCATTCGTTGGACAACATATAATTTGATCCAAACCTCATATAGGCTTACGAGAAGATTATTTCTAGCAAAAATATCAAACAAGTCACAAATTTGGACAACCTTATTTGGGTAGGATCTAAGGATGGCTTATATAGTGTGAAACAAGGATATAATACTATTATTCAATCTCAGAAATGGTTAGTCCTACAAAAAGGGTTTTGACTGTGGATAGGTTATCAAGATTAGGTATTATAGACCCTGATTGGTTTGTTTTATGTAAGCAAAGTGATGAAAATGTAGATAATATATTCCTCAATTGTCCTTATGCGCTCAATTATTGGGAATGGCTTAGGGATCATCTTAGTTGGACTTCCCCTTTGCAAAATTCTATCAAAGGGTTGTTCGATTCATGGCCCACAAATTCTATAGGTGGGGTATATATCAAGCTTTGGAATATTTGTCCCTCGATTGTGGTTTGGGAATTATGGAAGGAGAGAAATCAATGCATCTTTCAAGAAAAAGCAATGAGCATAGAAAGGTTTTTATTAAAATTAGAAACTTCTATAGTGGAAGTACTAAATGCTCATCTTAGGAAATCATCAAAAGAAGAAGGCTCATTCTCAATATGGGATGGGTTTATGAAGAAAAATTGGCCCACCATTATCAACCCTCCTTTAGTTCACCATACACATAGCAAGGAGACAAGAACAAACTGCAAATGGGATCCCCCACCTTAAGGATGGTATAAATTAAATTTTGATGGTGCAACCCGGGGCAATCTAGGGATAGTCGATATTGGTTGCATTATCAATGATGAGCATGGAAAATGGTTAGCTAAGTTGGCTTCACCGCTGCCTCCGTCTTCCAACAACATAGCTGAATTAGTAGCTTTAGAGAAAGGATTACAACTTTGCGAGAAACTAGGGTTCTCCAGGATCATAATAGAAGGTGATTCTCAAATTTTTCTTAATGCGATTAGTAAGAAAAAGACTCCAAATTGGGTGCTAAATTAAAAGCTTCAAGAAATCCTTATGATATTAGATAAATTCAAGGAAATTCATATTACTCATATTTTTAGAGAAGGGAATATTAAAGTTGACAGGTTAGCTAATAAGGGTGCGGATGGAATTCCAATTTTAACATACAATTTGTAATTTATAGATTAGATCTTTCCCCTACTCTTAGCCATCTAAGTAGCTAAAAACTCTCTAGGCTTAATTATCATTAAAAAAGTTACAATAAATAGAAATATTAGGAGTTTAATTAATTTGGTATCTTATGCTCATAAGGTATTGAAGTAATTAGGTCTCTCATGCACATCACTCTTTAGTCTTATCCCAATGGATCCATTTTTAGTATGATATTCTCCCACTGCAGCTTTTGTACAAAGTGCATCATTAGAAGGCACTTGTAGGATCCCACTACTAGTAACAGTATCCAAAACTTATTGATGTCATGCTATTCAAGTATGATGAGGTAAGGGGTTTTACATGTGAGGCTTCATTAAGAAGTGATATGTGTCAAAGCCATAATGATGGTAGTAATTATCGATTGTTTTGTTAGAGGACAGATTATGAGGATTTCAGATGTAGAGGTGAAGTAGGATTTTAATTAAGGTAGTTGTTGGTGGAGTTGTTTCAACAGAAGCCTTTTAATTGATATCCTCGAGCACCCTAATCTCAGCTTGGATGGAGACTAATATTCATGATTTTTACTCAGCTGAAAATAGGACAATGGCCTCTTTGGGGAAGGTCAAACCCGAGAGATGGAATCATTTGCTAAGAGCGGTAGATGATATGACTTGCTTCGCCATAATTAGAGCTATAGGAGAAGATATTTTTGACTATAGTGCAACCTAGAGAACCAACAGCTCCATAATTGGCTCCTTCATAGGGGTAATGATAAAGGCAAAAATTTTGAAAGAGGATATAGTGAGGCTCTGCTTTGAACTTTTTAACCCAATGTGGAGGAAAGGAATGGAGAAGGTGGAATATAGCATTGATGATAAATTCAAAATTCCATTACCTGAAAGGTATATGGGGGTACCTCTAGGCTTTGCAAATTTGGAGATGGCCCCTTGGCAGCAATCCCTCATAGTCAAGGAAAACCTGGCATTCTATAGGGAATGGCCATGAATGGAGGCTAGTGTTAATTTTCTTTTACAATGGAGAAGGATAGTTCCAAAGGAAAACAACAAGTGGGTCACAGATTACCTCAAATTATTCAAGGTTTATATATAGCTGGGAGTGATATTTGATGACCTCAGTGAGCTAGAATTCTGTACAATTAACACAAAAAAGACAAGGAGAAACAAGGTCTCATTTGAACTACCTCCCAACATGGACGTGGATGAATCTGATGATGTTCTAGAGGTGATCATTGTTTCATGGAAGAAATAAGATAGGTGCAAGGAGGAAGAGAATTGAATGCTGAATTATATTTTTTGCAAGAATACAGTATGTAGATCTTTAGGTGGTGCTCTGCACCCAATTTTTCTATATTAGATAGGGAAGGTATACAGTACTCTGAAACTCTAATCTTGTATAGATACATTACAAATTAATTAAAGTTTTGAATGCTTCTACCTACTAGGGGTTTTCTGGTTAGCAGTATTAGATGTATTTAGAGTATGCTAATGTAATCAATACTTACAATACTTGCTATATATAGAATGATGGGTATTTGTTGTATATTTAAATGCTTTTATGGATGACCCCCTATAACTTCTTTTATTTGAAAAAGATTATTTTGGGATCTGCAGTTTTAATTTCAAAGCCTAGAATATATTATCTCTGGTTTGAGGGTGTAGGTATTATGTTTATTTGAGAGTTAGCAGGTTTGATAGTTGAATTCCTATAGCATGGAGTGGGGAAAGTTTGCTTCAAGTATGTATTTATTTCTATTCTAGAATCTAGACTGCAGAATGGGTTGTATACTCACAAAGGCAATATAGATGTATGTCACTATCTGATATTTCTTGGGTGTAAGGATTATTGTCATTGTCTTGGTCAAGGTTATGGTTATGTTTCTACTCTTTTGCCCTTATCATCAATAATATGTTTAATTGACATGCTCGGCTCAAATTTCATTTAGATTTTTAATCAGGAAATCAGTTCCAAGATTTATTTAAGTATGGATTTCATTAGTCAGGTTTAGGATATGTAAGGTTTGGAAATACTCTGTTTCAATTTTTTATAGAAGGAATCCCTTTTGAATCAGTACAAAGATGGACATTTAATTGATGCCAGGTCTATCGCTTTATGATTTCAAGCTAGATTTAGATTGTAGTCTCCAGAATCATAACTTGGGAATAGGAGCCCTGAATTCTAAACGGGCTTCTATCAATTTTATTATCTTGGATGACTGGGAGTTATGTAAAGTGGTTCCTTTGGTAGTAGATCTATAATTTTAAATTGATAATTGTAGTAAGAAGCATATTGATAGGTTAGTTGGATCATTTCCTTCTGGTTTGTTTTATTTTGACATATCTCTTCTGGCTGGGTATAATTATGTAAGTTTTTATCTATGTTTTTTGATTTAAAGACTCGGAGGAAAATCATGTCTGAAAAATCACTATGAGCTTAATTTAGGAGGTATAGGAGAATAGGGCTATGTTATGTCATCTTCCAGTATGATACTAATATGCCATGTTAATTAGTTTCTTACTCAGTTTGTGATGTAGTCCAAATTTTGGTCTATACTTTAGCTTTGATAGATGGAATATGGATAGAATAGTATGTAGTTTCTCAAATCTCATTGCAAAATCATGTAATTTTGGTTTTGCCAATTTGAGATCCGATTCAGCAATTTTGATAGGATTATGTTTAATATTTTTTTACTCTAACCTCATTTGATGTTTAGTTAGCTGGACAATTTCCTTTGGTAGAAATGTATTGTTGTAGGGTACAGTCAAGGATGATCATCCTAAGGATAGCAGTATATCTATGGAGATCGAATGTAACAATCTGGTCCTCTCTCTTATAGTAGATTTTTCATGAAGATTGGATGGAATAAACTGTCAATGTGTATTCATGCATTAACCTAAATGTAAATAAAATTATCTAGTATATAGGTCACTGGGGTATGCCCCTTTCATAAGATGTAATGATATAGGACTTTGGTCCTAGGCTAGACTAGAGGTTTTCTTCTCTGTTCTTTCCTACCAGTGCCCATTTAAAACAAATATAGTTGTCAAACCTAAGACTACTGTTCCACCCACTAGAACCAACACAAGAGCTACTACTAAGAAAGCTCTAGAAATGGAAAAGCCAAAAGAAATGAAGGCCAAGAAAGCTACACAAGATGATGAGTCTGAGAAGAGACCAAGGAGAAAGTACATTTCTATAGAAAAATTAGATGAGGAGAGGACATAATTTGATGATAATAGCCAATTCAAAGTGGTAAGTCATAGTCCTTCTTTTGATTTGGATAAGCTATGTGAAAATATAAGGAATAATGCATATTTGAGTGGATTTTCACATATTGAATTTGATAAGCTTGGAAATTTAGATATGGATAAGGTAGAAGAGTCAATATATGCCATGATGGAAACATTTAAGATGACTCCAATTGAGGTTTCCAACTCTCTACCAAAGAACCTATATGATAGAGTTGAGAAAAGATGGAAATATAGCCTCACAACAGAGATAAATATTAGAGAAACTAAACTTGCAAGAGTGATGCTAGATTTAGATAAATCTGAGATGACAAAGGCCATTAAGAAGTACACAGGAACATTTTCTCCAAAGTACCAAGCTTTTAACATTTTACATAATAAAATTGAAAATGTTGTTCAATAGAGTACCCAAATATGGAAGGTAATTAATGGGCTAACAACACCTAAGGAAATTGAGTAGACACTTATTGAGGTAGGAGATGAAAAATATGAACAAAAACTAACTGAGGTTACTACAGTTGATACTGGGAAAGATACACATATGAAAAGTACTAAGAAAAATGTAGATACACAGGCAACATCTAAAGATGAGCAACTAACAGAATAGAGTACACAAGATATACAGATGTTGAGTGCCAGTCCACAACATGTGACAAATGTAGACACTGAAACTATAAAGATCAAGGATGTTTCTAACAATATGATTGAGAACATCAATCCCATAAAAAAGAAGGACATGCAAAAAATATTGTTAGACACCACCACCAAGGCACAACCATGTAGTCATCCTATTGGTGAGTATGGATGAATTTAAGGTGGTAGAGAAGACATTTGTAGAGGTGGATGTAACGCCCTGCCAAGGGATCCAAAAGAATTAACCTAAAGTTTCACTAAGTTAGCTAAACATTTTTTTTTTTAAAAGTAAGAAAGTATAACATACACATAGTAGCAGAAGCAATAACATGTAATCATCGACAAACATACATTGCAAGTTATATTTCTTAAAGATCCCAAGACATTGAGTCACGTTTAAATTTAATTAAATTCTAAGTCTAACAACTATCACATACATATGAAAGAATAATCAGAAGTCCCATGTCCATATTATACATTTGTTCCAAATGCCTCTTGGAAAATTAATTCGAAATGCTCAATCATCCACTGTACAAGTCACAGGGTATGAAAGGCTTAAAAGAATATACATATGTAAAAATAGAATTACATCAACATCCACGAATCCATGATACAAAGTACAGTAAAGATATATACAATACTATTCACCATACTTGATACATACATACATCCATAATGATAAAACATCTATCATAAAATCTACCCATCCATCATAATAATCCAAGAACATAGTGAAGGTAAATGCCAATCACGAACACTCCAGCCACGGTGACCATGGAACGGATCTCAATGGTAAGAGTAAAAAGCACTACCACCCACATGGAACCTAAATGGTCCACTCCCACCGCACTGAGGAGATAGTCTCAAGTCTCAAACAGGGTATCAAAACACAAAACACAAGAACTCTCTAAGTTTGGGAAATCCTAAAAGTATACTAACTCAAGGGTTCCAACATAGATAGACATCTAGACCCAGAGGCACCACAAAGACATGTAGGAAACCTAATATGCAAGCGGGAAAGTGTCATCACAAAAGTCACGTAGAAGTTACCCGAGCAATCCCTTAGGAATCCTGGGTCCCTACTGATCCCTGAGGCCACTAGTATCCTCTCGTACTGACGAGGCATACTATGGAGTGCAAGGTTGTAACCAATCGTTCTCTCTACCCCATCCTAGTCTGTAATAGCACTCAAGGCATGGGAGAGAACATACAATTATCTTATTAGGTTCATTTTCCCTTATTTAGTGTAAATGTTTTCACTTATTAAAAAAACTTACAATGGGTTACTCCAGGCAGCCTCTTAGGGCCCCGATCCCCATTGCAAGCCACTTCCCGACACTACACATAGATAACCTACCCTAGGCTCATGAAATCATAAATCAAAGAATCATAATAAAACCACCTCAATCCTATACAAGCAACTGAAAAGACATCATAAAAGATAAGCCACAAAACTACATCAGTTCTTCATGAGCAACAGATAAGCACCAAATAATAATCATATGACCACAACAGTTCTCTATCAGCCACTGAAGGCATCAATGATAAATCAAAAAATCCAATGGTTCTCCAATGAGCAACTAGAAAGTATCCCAATAGTAAATTACAATACTGATCGAAGACTCCAAAATGGTCAACTCAAAACATGACATCATCAAGAACATAACAAACACTTCAGTCCTCTCAAGCGACCGAAAAGCAATCCAAGTATAACTGATCAAGACTCAAAAATGGTTATCAAATATAACTGATCGAGACTCGAAAATGGTTAAGTTAGGTATCTTAAATACATACCTCTCAGCTTCACACAAGGAAACTGGAAAGCAATAACAAATAGTAAATACAATCATGTCATAGAGCACTTCATCACATTACCATGGTCGGGTTAAGAAAGATCGAGACCAAATCATCATGACATCACATTCACCACCCCGAGCCTCTGGTAACAACCTAAACTGGTGAACGCTAAACCAACCCCATAACACTCAAAGCACAAAGAAAATATCAAAGTCTCAGAGATTGGATTTGAAAGTATATTATTGAGCTAAGGTAAGGTTTATGTTTCAGTTTAATGTCGAATTTCAAGTAACTAAGTTTTCATAACTACCCCTTACAATTAACCCATTTCTATAATAACTTCCATTAAATCAATAATCCAAATCTATAATTTAGTCAAATAATATTCATTATTAATTAACTTAATTAAACTGATTTTAATTAAATTAATCAATAATTGCTTGTTCTACTTACTTATTTTAATCTATTTATTAATTGTTAATTTATTAAAATTTAACCAAAATTATTAATAAATTTATATTAACAAACTATGTTAAATGTATTAATATATAATTATTAAATATTAATAAAGATAAAAATATTTAATAAGTAAATATCTATTAATTAATATATATATATATATTAAAATTTTAAAATAATAATAAAATTTTGTTTGTTTTATTTTTATTTTTTTTAATAAATAATAAAAATTATAATAAAACAAAAATTGAATTAATTAACACCCTTCCATATACGTTTAAAGCCCGTCGGCTCTGCCGCAGGCCTACGATCCCAGGGCCTGCGGCGGTAGGTACAACGTACCTACCGCCGCAGTACCTACGACGCAGGTACTGTCGACCGTTGATAGTGGGGGTGGGTACGGGTGATTCCCTTATTTTAATTTCATAAAGTGCACATGAGATTAAAGTAATAAATTAATTTAAAATAGAAGTCAAGTAGAATATTAAATAAAGTTATTTAATAAATCAACTTAATGTGCATGAAAGATGAATGCAAAATAAAAGAAAAGATAATAAAGGTTAATTTGGAGTTAACTCAGTTGTGCAAAGAGTCTTCTTGAGTGAACGCACAATTAGTGCCCTGATTTGAGGAGAAAATTGCTTATCACAACATTGGGGGTTCATTCTTGGGGGACACGAATTGGGACACGTTTTTGGACGGGAATTTTTGGGAGACTACTTTTGGAAGCAAATTTCAAAAGGCTGATACCAAGAAAGTTTTCCAGAAGAAGGTTACTGAGAGGAGCGAATTCTTTTACAGTTCCTGGAGATTGCATAATAGCATCAGGATCAGGTAGGGTCTTGTGTTTTTGATTATCGATTTATTATGCAATTATCCTTTCCTATCTTCTTCGTGTCTGGGGTTTGCAAATCTGAATTCTCTGTGATAAATGTTTAAACATTACGATATTGGAATTTATCAGATGCTTGTCAATAAACTTCGGTATACATGAGATTTAAATGGGAAAGGGTTGAATCTAATACCAAAATTCTAGATTAGAAGTTCGTATGGTTGATTATATTTCTATACCAATATAAAAAAAAAAGAGGCAATTCTTTAATATATTTATATTAATATATTAAAGAGGAATTGAGTTAGTATATTTATAAATATATATATATATATATATATATATATATATATATATATATATATATATATATATATATATATATATATATATATTTATATATTTATATTTAAAACGAAATTAAATTTCATTTTAAAATTTTTATTTATTTATAGAAAACGATTTAAAAACAAATCGCTATTTTTTTAAAAAAGAAATATACATTAAAAAATATATATATATAATTATTGTTTTAAGTGGGGGGGAGGGAATCACCCGTACCCACCCCCACTGCTGACGGTCAACAGTACCTACGTCGCAGGTACTGCGACAGCAGGTACAACGTACCTGCCGCCGCAGGCCTGCGGCAGAGCTGACGGGCTTTAAACGTATATGGAAGGGTGTTAATTAATTCAATTTTTGTTTTATTATAATTTTTATTATTTATTAAAAAAAATAAAAATAAAACAAACAAAATTTTATTATTATTTTAAAATTTTTAATTAATAAAATTTTAATATTAATAATTAAATATTAATACATTTAACATAGTTTGTTAATATAAATTTATTAATAATTTTGGTTAAATTTTAATAAATTAACAATTAATAAATAGATTAAAATAAGTAAGTAGAACAAGCAATTATTGATTAATTTAATTAAAATCAGTTTAATTAAGTTAATTAATAATGAATATTATTTGACTAAATTATAGATTTGGATTATTTATTTAATGGAAGTTATTATAGAAATGGGATAATCGTAAGGGGTAGTTATGAAAACTTAGTTACTTGAAATTCGACATTACACTGAAACATAAACCTTACCTTAGCTCAATAATATACTTTCAAATCCAATCTCTGAGACTTTGATGTTTTCTTTATGCTTTGAGTGTTACGGGGTTGGTTTAGCATTGACCAGTTTAGGTTGTTACCAGAGGCTCGGGGTGGTGAATGTGATGTCATGATGATTTGGTCTCGATCTTTCTTAACCCGACCATGGTAATGTGATGAAGTGCTCTATGACATGATTGTATTTACTGTTTGTTATTGCTTTCCAGTTTCCTTGTGTGAAGCTGAGAGGTATGTATTTAAGATACCTAACTTAACCATTTTCAAGTCTCGATCAGTTATATTTGATAACCATTTTTGAGTCTCGATCAGTTATACTTGGATTGCTTTTCGGTCGCTTGAGAGGACTGAAGTGTTTGTTATGTTCTTGATGATGTCATGTTTTGACTTGACCATTTTGGAGTCTTCGATTAGTATTGTAATTTACTATTGGGATACTTTCTGGTTGCTCATTGGAGAACCATTGGATTTTTTGATTTATCATTGATGCCTTCAGTGGCTGATAGAGAACTGTCGTGGTCATATGATTATTATTTGGTGCTTATCTATTGCTCATGAAGAACTGATGTAGTTTTGTGGCTTATCTTTTATGATGTCTTTTTAGTTGCTTGTATAGGACTGAGGTGGTTTTATTATGATTCTTTGATTTATGATTTCATGAGCCTAGGGTAGGTTATCTATGTGTAGTGTCGGGAAGTGGCTTGCAATGGGGATCGGGGCCCTAAGAGGCTGCCTGGAGTAACCCATTGTAAGTTGTTTTAATAAGTGAAAACATTTACACTAAATAAGGGAAAATGAACCTAATAAGATAATTGTATGTTCTCTCCCATGCCTTGAGTGCTAGTACAGACTAGGATGGGGTAGAGAGAACGCTTGGTTACGACCTTGCACTCCATAGTATGCCTTGTTAGTACGAGAGGATACTAGTGGCCGCAGGGATCAGTAGGGACCCGAGATTCCTAAGGGATTGCTCGGGTAACTTCTACATGACTTTTGCGATGACACTTTCCCACTTGCATATTAGGTTTCCTACGTGTCTTTGTGGTGCCTCTGGGTCTAGATGTCTATCTATGTTGGAACCCTTGAGTTAGTGTACTTTTAGGATTTCCCAAACTTAGAGAGTTCTTGTGTTTTGTGTTTTGATACCCTGTTTGGGACTTGAGACTATCTCCTCAACGTGGTGGGAGTGGACCATTTAGGTTCCACATGGTCGGGTGGTAGTGCTTTTTACTCTTACCATTGAGATCCGTTCCATGGTCACTGTGGCTGGAGTGTTCGTGATTGGCATTTACCTTCACTATGTTCTTGGATTATTATGATGGATGGGTAGATTTTATGATAGATGTTTTATCATTATGGATGTATGGATGTATCAAGTATGGTGAATAGTATTGCATATATCTTTACTGTACTTTGTATCATGGATTCGTGGATGTTGATGCAATTCTATTTTTACATATGTATATTCTTTTAAGCCTTTCATACCCTGTGACTTGTATAGTGGATGACTGAGCATTCCGAATTAATTTGCGAAGAGGCATTCGGAACAAATGTATAATATGGACATGGGACTTCTGATTATTCTTTCATATGTATGTGATAGTTGTTAGACTTAGAATTTAATTAAATTTAAACGTGACTCAACATCTTGGGATCTTTAAGAAATGTAACTTGCAATGTATGTTTGTTGATGATTACATGTTATTGCTTCCGCTACTATGTGTATGTTATACTTTCTTACTTTAAAAAAAAAAATGTTTAGCTAACTTAGTGAAACTTTAGGTTAATTCTTTTGCATCCCTTGGCGGGGCGTTACAGTGGAAACACAAGACATATCAAAAACCCCTCAATTTATTGTGATAAAACCTACATTACCCATTCTAGTGTATCAAAGGAAGGAGACATCCATGATAAACATCAACAAACTGGTGCATATTATGTCAGTACTAGAAGTTGCTACAGAAGCACAAGATGAAACACAAGTTCCAATAGGTTAGGTAGATACTCTTGTACCTACAACACATGTTCAAGGTGCAATTGAAATTAAAAGGCAAGAAGAGAAGAGAACTGAAGAGTCATACTTGACTACAAAGCCTGAGGAAAAAATAGCAATACAAATGCTAGTTGCTTTGCCAACAATTGCTACTCCTCCAAATTGAGCACTTCACAAGAAAAGTGTAGAAGCTACACCACTATAGTCATCAAGGCCTAGTCCTAGTACATCCAAGGTAGATGAGACTACATCATTTCGTGATATAAACTTGGATGAAGTGATTGTTTTACCAAATTTTGATCTTACAACAATCACTATTGAACAGACAGGGATACTATAGGATGCACTTGCAAGGAAAAAGAATCAAGAAATTATCGTAAGGGAACTTAGGCAAAAGCAAGCATTGAAAGACATCAATGATATCTTTCTTGATGCATTCAGCCTACTAGTATCTGAAGAAGACAAACCCATCATGGAGTACTTGGTAAACATTATAGAACAAATCAATGATGCAGACTTGGATTCCAATGTAAAATTACTTGAATGGTCCAAAAGAAAATTTCAAGGAAAAGTCAATGAAAAGATATCAAGTTCTCTTGTACTTAGTTAGGTTGAGTTAGCAACCAAGATTGAAAGTGTAAACAAAGTCTTAGATAATATTTTCTCACTTTACACCAAGTTGTGTGACACAACTCTGTTCACACAAGAAGTGCAGTAGCATATTAACAATTTGGAGGGAGACATGAAGAAAACATGTACAACTCTACCTCATTCTCTAGCTCAAAGTTATAAACACTTCAGGAATTTGATGAATTCCCAAGGTTAGTTGGTAGCTCTACATGCTCAAGATGCAAATATTTGAGCTACATTGATTGACATCCAATCCATACTGACCCCACACATGGAAATACTTCACAAGGAGCAAATCTTTGTAGAGACATTAATGTCAAAATATCCCCATGTTTCTACACTTGAAGGCTTAGTTCATATTGCCACTGAGTCAGCCATCCAAATCAAATCATTGGAGGTATCTTGTAATAACTAGGATGCAGATATGAAGATAGTACTTGAGGTCCATAAAAATTTCTTGTAAAAACACACTATAAGTTTACAACCCATGACATAAGTGTCAAAAGGGGGAGAATAAATAAAGAGGTAGAATGCATGATAAGGAGAGATAAGTTTGGAGATCAAACATAGATAGAGTTAGCAAGTCAACATGCATAATTTGTTTAGAAGGAGTATTCAATTTTTTAGTTCAAAATTGAACAATCAACTTAGGGGGAGTTATTGAATTTTGAGGTATGACTGACAAGTCATAAGTTTTGCAAAATTTTGAAGTTTTGAAATTTTGTATGTAAGACAAATAGTAGTTAGATATTATCTGAGTTATGCTTTAAAGGCTAATGTTATTCATGCATGACCAAGTATTTTTCCACTCATGTCAAAGGGAGAGATTGCTAATCTCATATTGGTTTTGACATATGAGTGACAATATACTTGAGTCATTTACTTAGTTCATGTCGAACAAGTAATACATGTAGAGCAAAAGTTGCCAGATAGTATATGTCAAACAAGAGATATTTAGTAAGTGTCAAGTCACTCAAGTATAGAGTAGATAGTAAGTGTCAAGTCATTCAGATGCTGAGTTATTTAGAGGTTGAGTTACAAAATTGATGTTACAGTTGATTCTGAGCATCAAAAACTTCAAGTGCTGAGTAATATAGTTTTGACATAGTTGGTTGTAATGGCAAAAACTACCATGTAAAATATTTTGGAACTGACTTATAGATTGCTTTACAATCTTAGATGATAAGGACAAATCTTTATTGTGAATTCCTATGTAGTTCATGTAGCCAATCAAAAAAGGGAAGGATTAAACAATAATATGGGTGAATCAAAATCATTGATTCATACCTAACCCTAAGTCACCTAGGTCTTCTTAAGGAGAAAAAACCCTAAACTTTCTGGGAATGTGGAAGGAGAAAAGAGAAAAGTTTGCATGCGCAAATAGAGCATTAATGGTGACTGAGGAATTGTGAATTGAGATGCAAAATTAGTTAGAGGAGAACATAGGAAAGAAGGTTAAAAGACAAAGTAGATACATCTAATTAGTGAGGATCAAGTACACATTAGGAAAGAGGTGATCTATTATCTAGCAGTAAAGTGCTAACCAAAGGATCATTTTTGAGATATTCCAATAGGTGAATCGGTTAAATCTCTTAACATAGTAGTCGTAATAGGCTGTTGTAAATCCTTTAACAATGTGCTCACTTCATTGTAAGTTAAAGTCCTTTTACCAAGCACACTTTTAATAGGGTGTTGAAATTCTTTAACAAGGTAAGATCTAACAATCTTGTAATCCTTTAACAGGGCATATCTTTCATAAGGTAGATCATGTTTCATGATCAAACATTGTAAGCTTCATTGGATACACTCTAATAATTAATGGGAATGATTTACAATTTTCTGGCCAACAACCAACTTTTTGTCGAAAATTCAATTTTTTAGGAACAAAGTTTCCACAAATAACCTAGTGGTTAAAAACTAATTTATTAAAATAAAATCTTATGTGAAAAATTAATTTATTAATAAAATTTGATTTAAATAACATAATATTTAGTAAAATATTTTAAATAGATTAATAAATATTATTTATTTAAATTTAATTGATCAAATATGAAGAAAAAATTATTTTAAAAAACTCCGTCAAAGAGAAATACAAAAAATAAAAATAAAAAATAATCTCTTTAACAAATATTCTATTGACAAGAAAAAAATTATTTTAAAAAACTCCATCAAAGAGAAATACAAAAAAATAATATGAAAAATAATCTCTCTAACAAATATTCTATTGACTAAATAAATTATAGAAACTAAAAAATAATACTTAAAGAAAAAACTAAATTAATATAAAAAATTTAAAAACTAAAACTTAAATCAATTTTAAAAATCAAAAGTTAAATAAATTGATATCACAAATGAGCTAATGTGGAGATACATAATTACTTTTTCAATATATAGGAAAATAAAAACAACATTTAAAAGTGGAGATTTAAAATATAATCTTATGTGAACAAATCAGATTATTAATAATTTTTAATTTTAATAACATAATATTTACTAAAATCTTTGAAATAAATTAATAAATATTATTTATTTAAAATTTAATTTTAAAATATGAAAAATTAATAAGAAAAATATGAAAAAATAGCAACGTCTTTAACAAATATTCTATTAACTATAAATTATACAAAGTTAAAAATAA
The DNA here is from genome assembly GCA_028749045.1 of Cupressus sempervirens. Lineage (NCBI taxonomy): Eukaryota > Viridiplantae > Streptophyta > Pinopsida > Cupressales > Cupressaceae > Cupressus > Cupressus sempervirens. The sequence continues at coordinate 656,299,222 of CM053789.1, forward strand.
TATTTAAAGTAAAAAACAAACTAATGTAAAAGATAAATTTAAATAATTTAAAAACTTAAATCTAAATCAATTTTAAAAATCATAAGTTAAATAAATAGAGATCACATCATGAGCTAATGTGAGATCACAAGTAGTTATTTTTTCAAATAAATAGAAAAAGAAAAATAATAGTTAATAATGGAGATAACAACTAATAAATATCAAAACAAGAGTAAAAAATGGAGTGAGATAAAAAAAAATGACCTCTAAATAATTAAGGGGAAGGATTTACAATTTTCTGGTCAAACTGATAACTTTTCTAGCCACTTGACAATTTTTTCGACCAACTGACAACTTAAGTTCCAACAAATAGCCTATCACCTAAATTAAAATGAGCCAAAAAATTTATGTTATAAATTTGAATCAACTAACAATGGAATTCCTACATTCCACACAACTGAAAGTATTGTTGAGAAACTATGTACCATTATATCTATTACAATAGTGAGAGAAAGTAGAGAAAATAATTGTGCTCCTATACATCTGCTTTTTCTGAATCCCTCAATGATAATCTCATAATACAAATTTGCTTTCATGAATCCTCAATGGTAATATATATATATTTTTTCCATGAAGAAAAAAGCTCTTTCTAAATTCACAACTATAATCGCTCAATGGTACTCAAGTTATAGCCATGTAATGAGATTAAATCGATGAATTACAATGATTAACCATTGGAACAAAAGCACAAATTTTCTTCTATAATCACCAATTTACTCTAGGAGGGAACATTTTTCCCTCTTCTCATTTTTGAATTTTTGTTTTATTTTATTTGTATTTCATTTCACTTTTTTTATCCCATGTTGTCATGGTAGTTTTTATACTTGGTTTATTTGTTATCTGTTGAGGAGGGCAACCATTTATGATGGTGATTTGTGAAAGAAGTGGTTGCTTCTCTTCTACATTATACAAATGAAAATAGGTCATTTTCCACATATACCACTCTTCTTTGGTAAAGCTATGATCTCTGTGTGGATTAATTTTTTTGTTTTATTTTGATATTTGGCTTTTAGGGTTCATTTGTGGGTTGTTTTATTAGCTGGTTTATGTTTTGGAGTTTAATAAATGGTATTTGATGGTGTATAATATTAATGTAAGGGAAATTAGGTGGTATTTAGATTCATAATTTATTGGCTGACTAGCTAGGAAAGGGTCTATTTGTGATGTAGGAGCATCCTAGTTTTTCTTGCAATCCTACACTTTTGTTCTTTCTTCCTATTGGTGCCGAGTGATTCTTTGGGTGCTGAGCTCATGTAGATGTTGAGTGCCAATTTTTGTGAAGTCTTCATTTGCCGAGTCATCTGTGTCTAGTTCCAGTTTGGGCCAACTTTGCTTGCATTTAATTTTGGTATCATTAGTTGATATCTATTATGGGCCGACTTGTGGTTTTTCTATGTTCTAGAATCTTTTGTAAGCTATTTTGGAAAGTATATATAGAGTGTTTAGGCTTAGAGTTAAAAAAATTTTGGGAAAGAGAAGGGGAATTCTGGGAGTAGAAATGAAAGTGCGAATTTGCAATTGGATCTTTGAATGTGAATGTATTTGTAATTGGTTGTAACCTAGAAGGCCTTACAACTGGGCATGTATGAAGATGTTTTGATGAATCAATAAAAGTATTTCACCTCCTTTGGTTGTTGTACCTTGTGTTTTCTTCCATTGTGTTAACTCTTGCAGGGTGGTTTGGATAGCTGGGTGAGCCTTTGGCCCTAGTTATTCATCCCTTTACTTGTGTCAGTTTGGCAGTGGGAATATGAGTAGAATAGGCATATGTAAATTCTTAAAATTTTATATTCTCTCTTTGGGTGCAGTAAATTCGGAATTGTAAATAGAAATATGTATTCTAATTTTGATCCAAAATGAGCATTTACAATTCCACTTAAATAGTTGGAATTGGAATACGTATTCTGTGAATTCCCCATCAAATTTTGACTCAACCAAACAAAAATAGGAACACATATTCTTTTTTCTATTCTAGAATAAAAATTCTAGAATACGTGTTCCTATTCCCATATTCTTATTCCTGCAGCCAAATTTTAACAAATGAAATAAGTTTGATTATTGATTTATGGAGTTTTTAAATTTTATCTAAATAGTATTTTCTTGCCTATTTATAGTTCTTAGTAGTCTTTGATTTTCATTTGTTCATTGAAATAGCTCTAGGTTATATGAACCCATGGAAACTTCATGGTCTGTGAGCTCATTTTTCTTCAATAAAGCTTGTGTTATCACAATAAGGGATGATGATCTTGTTTTAATCTGATTAAAATAGATCATTGTATGAAATATATTGTTGCTATAGAATGTGTTCAATAATTATTTTTTCACTGATGTCAAACCTGCTATTTGTTGGAATGGCAATTGCTTATAAAATCCAAGCACTATCACTTAGTTAATTGATGAGGAATCAATAAGATGTAATGAAAGCACCTAAGGGAAAGGTTGAGTTATGGTTTTGGAATGAAGTGCAAAGATTAGTTAAGACAATGATAAAGTGATGTATTGACAATATATGGGAAGATCAAGTGTCGAGTAAAAATCAAGTGCCGAGTAAAAATCAAGTGCCAAGTGAAGATCAAGTGTCGAGTCAAGATCAAGTACTGAGTAAAAATCAAGTGCCGAGTGAAGATCAAGTGCCAAGTAAAGATCACATGCCAAGTGAAGATCAAGTGCCAAGTTGTGTTCATGTTTCGAGCATCAGAAAGTCAAAAGTGTCAAGCTGCTGCATTATTTTGAAAAGTCAAAGATTCGCTAGATCTAAGCCGACATGGTTGTTATCTAGAATTTTGTGAACCAGATAGAAGAGAAGAATGATGAGCTGGTGGCACAAAACACTATGTAAAACATTTTTTGTGAATACAATAGGATTCTAGACGAAGTTTCTAGATAAAAATGAGATATGGGACAGATACATTGTATCCTACCTAATCTATGGAAACCTTGAAGTTGGAGATGGAGAATCGAGCGGGAAAAGTATTCCAAATTTCTATTTAAGGAGTCATAAGGTCACGAAGCAAAAGAGTTGGTCAAGCATGAAAGCATGAATTTCTGAAGAATGTGCTAAGGAGGAAGAGAGCATAAAAACTTTGTTTTGATAGATGACCACAGAGATGATTGCATTGATATGATGAGCATGAAGACTCAAGGAGAAAAAGCTTGAGAGTAAGACAAGCTGTCAGAGCTATAGTGATTGAAGCCAAGCAAAGGATTGAACTCAAGTGTGATTTGAAATCTGCAAGATATGTTGTGAGTTGTATCAGATCAAAAGCTCTTATTGTTACTCTCTAGCATTTGTAACAGTTAGTATAAATCCTATGGACTTAGGTTGGTTTAATAGCCATGTTGTGAATCCTTTAACAGGGTGACATTCCAAGTGAATGTTCCAAAGTCCAGGCCCATTCCTAATAGTATGGTGAAATCCTCTAACAAGGTCACATTTAATAGTGTGTTGTAAGCCTTTAACAGGGCAGGCCTTTAACATGGCAACACTTTAGAAGATTGAGAATTGAGTAGCATGTTACTAGTGGTTTTCCCAAATTGGGTTTCCATGTAAATCACTATTTCATGTGTTGATCTTGCATGTTTTATTCTTGCATGTTGATTTGCTGTAACTTGCTAAGATGGTTGTTTTAAGCTTGGATGGTTGAGTAGTTCAATGGGCTTACTATAATTAGTGAAAAAGTATTATTAGGGCATTTAGACCTTGGATAATTAATTCAACCCCCCCCTCTTAGTTATTCTAAAACATTTCCAATAGATCTATGTACATTCAAGGAATCTTTGAGATATTGGCATGTGCACTATATTTATTACAGTGATTATTTTAGCCCTACTATAAGAATCCTTGATCCAAATTATTTATAATGTTTATTTTTAGAATGCTTTAGTAGAATTATAGCCAATCACATTTGAAATTATCCTGATCCCTACATATAGGTCAAGAATAAATTTATATCATTCAAAGGCTATAGCATAGGCACTAAAGCCCTTTGCCACATGAAACTGTTATACTTTATCTTGGGTTGGGGCTAATTACAGTGATGGGGATTGCATTGAATCTTAGTATTGTCATGGTTATTACTCTCAACTTGGTTTATAAACTTGTTCATATGTTGTCTTAAATGTCTTGCTACATTTAAATTTACTATCAACTTACTTTAGGTTTAAATCTTTTTTTCCTTCAATTTAATTGTACATGATATTTATATTCATATGCAGAGTTAGTTTATTCACTTTCGCATACTTTGGTCAAATTTGTTACAGATATAAGAAAAAATGTGGTAAAGATGTTGAAGTGTCTTGGATTGTTATATATTTTTTCTTGAATGTCTTGCTCCATATTTTTACTATGAATTTAGTTTAGGTTTGTTTCTTAAATTTAATTGTACATAATTGTTTATACTCATGTATAAAGTTAGTTAAATACCTTAAGTTGATACATGTAGAAATGTGTTAAAAGTTGTTATAGTCTTAAATTATTACTGTTTGATATTGTATTTTAGAAATATACTAAATGCTTTATGCATAGGCCTCAAGTTTCGTTACATACGTTTGGTCTAGCTTCTTATATCATTTTGTGATTGAAATTGGTTTTGTTTTCTTATTAGCCTTTTGTTTTTATTTTTGGTATTGTTTAAATAATCCTTGGTTGGGTCTCTTTAAATTTGTTTGTTTTCAATCTGTAAATCGGAATGGTTTAAGTTAGTTTGATATGTTTGCAAAGGAAAAATCCTCTATTATTGAAAAGAAAATGCACATATCTTGAATGGATATCTTGTATGTTTCAATTATTGTGAGTTTGGAAACCTCTCTTCTTTTTGCAAAGAGAGCTAAGTAGGCCAATGAGAGAATAGTTTACTCAAGTCTTAGATGAGTTTGATATGCAACTCAAACATTCTTTCTTGGTTTGAAAACACTGATAAAAAGTTCAGGGAATAAATTCAACATGTCTTCTTGAACTTTGAATTAGTGTAGCCATAGAAATGACTTTGATTTTCTTAGGTGATTAAAAAAATCATATGCTTCATTTTATCATACTTTTTTTTATATGCTTGACCCTTTTTACTAGGACTTTTAATATATAGATTTAGAATATTTGTTTCCTTGAATGTTTTAGGAAGGCAATGATGTGGAAATGCTTTTCGAATGTTAAATTACAAGAAAATAAGCAACAAAAAATTTAAAATGGAGATGAGAAATCAAATAAATTATCAAATATATCAAACACAAGACATAGAGAAAACAAAGTTTAATGTGGGAAACCATTCCAGGAAAAAACCACCACCAAAAAAATTGAGCAACTTTGTATTACAGTAAAAAGTTACATACAAAACTTTGATTTTTCACAGGTTCAGACTACCCTCACAATCAACTTGGTTTTCATACATTCTATCTTCTAATGAATTCTTACAACCATTAAAAAATATTGCAATTCATTTAAGAATTTGGTATAGAAATGGTTATAGGCAAAATGATGGTTATAGGCAAAATGAAAAATAACTTTACCATACTGGCCATAGAGACTCTTGCACATGAACTCCACCATATGCCACATATTTGACCCACCATCCAACATACACAAAAAGCTACATTGGTTCAGCATATAGTGGCTTCACCTCTATTGTATGGTATGATGGACTCATACTCTTCACCACCATATAGTAGTCACACCAATAAGGTGTCACTTCCACTATATGGTGGAATTTGTTAATTGAACAATCTCCCACTTGAAAAAGTACAAATTCATACAAGACGACTAATAAGAGTGAAGGATTTAAGCCCCATAGAGCTTGTGCACCATTTTAACTTGTTTTTGTTCACTAGCTTTGTTAATGCATTTGTAACATTCTCCTGAGTGTCAACCTTTTCAAGATTTACCTTTCCATCTTCAACCATGTGGCATACAAAGTGGTATTGTATGTAAATATGCTTTGTTCTAGCATGGAAAGTAGGATTCTTCACCAAACACATTACACTCCAACTATTACAAAGAATTGTAATTCTTCCTGCATCATAGCCAACATCCAAACATAAACACTTAAGCCAAACTGCTTCCTAACATGCACGTGTAGATGCAATGTACTATACCTTAGTTGTTGACAATGCAACTACACTTTGTCATTTTCTCATCCAACTAATAGCACCACCATCGCCCATGAATACATATCGACTAGTGGATCTTCTCCTATCAATGTCTCCAACCCAATTCACATCAACATAACCTTGAATGCTAACCAATCTATTAGATTCCACTGAGTTACCTTTCTAACATAACATGTAATGTGACATACCCTTCAAATATCACATAACTCTTTTTACAACATCCCAATGTGACTTGCCCAGATTTTCCATAAATTGACTCAATATTACCATCGCTTAAGCAATGAATATTCTTGTACTAACCATTGCATACATGAGGTTTCCAATATCACTTGCATAAGGTACCCACTTCATGTCTTTAATCTCATAAGGAGATTTTGGACAGTCATTGACCAACAACTTCATTCCATGTAACATTGGAACTACTAGTTGCTTGCAGTTAGTCATATTAAAATGCTCTAGATCATTGGTAATATATTTTCTGTGACTAAGACAAAGCTTTTTTCCAACCTCATCTCTTTAGATCTCATAAAACCAAAAGACAAGACATATTTATCATACTTTTGGTACCATATTCTGGGTGACTGTTTCAAACTGTAAAGACACTTTTTCAGTTTACATACCAGATGCTCTTTACCTTTTTTGTAAAGTACTCTAGTTAGGACATGTATATCTCTTCTTCAAGATCACCATAAAGAAACATTGTCATCACATCCATCTGCTCAATTTCAAAGTCATGTGTTACTGCATGTGATAACATAAATTTGATAGATGTTAGCTTAGCTACAAGAGAAAATAGTTCTCCATAATCAATCCCTTCTTTCTGAGAATACCCCTTCGCAACCAATCTTGCCTTGTACTTTTCAATTCTACCATCTGGACCATACTTCTTCTTAAACACCCATTTACATTCTAGGAGCTTTCTTATTACCATTAGGAAATGGTAATAGATCCTAGGTTTCATTCTTCTCCAAAGATTTCATTTCATCCTTTATGGCTAACACCTAGGAATCTGAATCTAGCATATTAATTTCTTCTTTGAAAGTCCTAGGCTCATCAACATCCATAACAAAAACATTGGCACAATTAACATTCAACATAGAATAAGTAAACCTCTTTGGTGAGTAACTATACCTATCAGGTTGTTGCCTCTCCCAAGTAGATCTCCTCACTTCCTATGGTGAAACTTCATGGGGTTCAATATGAGGTTCATGATCATGTTCTTTTGTACTTTTATGATTACTTGAGCTCTCCTCATCCTCATTCTCAGGTAATTCTATGTTCTCATTCTTAGCTTCATTTGGAGTTTGAAATACCTCCTATCTAGAAGCTAAAGGGATTTGAATAGCTTCATTTCTCTTATTAGTCTTCTTTGGTTGTTTAGTGAGTTAGGTTTCATCTCATGAAAGATAATACTCCTACTATAAAATACCTTTTCAGTGAGATGAGTCAACTATTTTCTATCATTATAAGTGATAGAGATGAGGAGTCTGAGAAGGACACTTCTCTTGATGATTTTCCTATCTTATAGGAGTTTGCAGATGTGTTCCTTTATGAGCTTACTAGCATGCCTCCACCTAGTGAAATTGATTTCCAGATTGACTTGTGTCAGGAGTCGAGCCTATCTCTATGGAACAATACAGGATGACCATGTAGGAGCTCAAGATTTAGTTAGAAGAGTTGTTGGAGAAAGGGCATATTCATCCTAGTTTGTCACATTGGGGTGCACTAGTCATCTTTGTAAAGAAGGATGGGTCAGTTAGGTTATGTATTGACTACAGACAACTAAACAAAGTAACCATTAAGAACTGATACCCAATACCTAGGAATACTGACCCTTTTGATCAGCTAAAAGGTTCTCATATTTTCTCAAAGATAGACATTAAGTCAAGTTATCATCCATTAAGGATTGTAGAGAGTGATATCCAAAAGACTATCTTTCGCACAAGTTATGGTCACTACGAGTTCATTATGTTTCCTTTTTGCCTCATGAATGCTCCAACTATATTCATGTGTCTTATGAATGAGGTATTCCATACATTTATAGATAAATTTTTGGTGGTCTTCCTTGATGACATTTTGATATATTCATGTGATGAGAAACAGCATGGGGAGCACCTAAGACCGGTGTTACAACTTCTGAGGGAGAATCAATTGTATGGTAGTTTGAAGAAGTGTGACTGATACATATATGAGATTTATTATTTAGGTTATGTTATCATAGGTGATGGGATCTCAATAGACCCATCAAAGATTAGAGCCATTATGGATTGGCTTGCACCTACTAGTGTCACTAAGGTGAGGAGTTTTATGGGATTAGTAGGTTACTATAGATGCTTTGTGGTAGGTTTTTCTAGGTTGGCTCATCCCATCACACCTCTTTAGAGGAAGGGAAATAAGTTTGAGTGGATAGAAAAATGTGACAGATCCTTTCAGGAGCTCAATAGAGCACTTGCTAGTGCACCTATTCTTGTCATGTCTAATCCATTAGAGGATTTTGTTATGTGCACATATGCTTCCTTGGATGGCATAAGAGCGGTCCTTATATAGGATGGTCAAGTTAAAGCATATGAGTCTAGGAAGCTCAAGACTCATGAGATTAACTATCCTACTCATGACTTAGACCTTGTTGCAGTAGAACATGCTTTGGTGAGATGGAGACATTTCCTCTTAGGTCACCATTTTGAGCTTCATTCAGACCATCAGAGCTTACAATATATCTTTTCTCAGCCAAACCTTAATGCTAGGTAGAGGCAATGGATGGAGTTCTTATGGGAGTATGATTTTGATTTTCATTACATCAAGGGGAAAGAGAATGTGGTTATGGATACTTTGAGTTGGAGATGACATATGATATCATCCATGACTACTATCACAGATTTGAGAGAGTGTATCATGCACCATTTTCCTGAAGATAAGTTGTATGCAGAGCTCGATCAAATTGGTCATTGTTTAGCCTAAACCATTAGCACAGACAATTATTAGAGATCCCTAGTAGGGAAGTATGTGGATTATTCCTTGGAGTCTAATGGATTTTTGCAACATAGAGGACACTTTTATGTACCTTTTTTTAGTGATCTGCATGAGTTTATTGTATTAGAGGTTCATTGAGCACCATATACAACACATCCTAGTGTTAAGAAGTTACATGAAAATTTGAGACAATTGTATCATTGGTTAGGCATGAGATTGCAAATTTCCAATATAGTAGCTCAATGTCTTGAGTGTCAAAGAGTGAAGGTAGAGCACAGTCATCCAGGAGGAGTTTTACAGTTACATAATATACTAGAATTGAAGTAGGATTTAATATCTATGGACTTCATTGTTGGTCTCCCTATGTCTTCTCATCGCCATGATGTTATCTTGGCGATGATTGATATGTTGACCAAGGTTGCCCATTTTTCACCTATTCATACTACCTGTTGTCACAAAAGTTTGTACTCTTGCCTAAATTTTTTACCTAAAGGCAACCTTGTGAAACATGGAAACAAGGTCCAAGCTATGGGACTTGAACTATGAGGTTGAGTCTTTGGAGGAAGCTGACTTCCTTTGCTATCAAGGTGCGTCTAAACTACACTTGGAGAGGAAAAGGGAGAATGAGATGCATGAAAATAAATCTACCTATTCTAACCTAAGAGGTGATGCATCGAAATAGATTGTTCATTCCCATATTTGCCCATACATGCATAATGAACTATCATGACATCAAAATATATAGATTCAGACTTGCTTAACCTATCAATCACATGGAGATTAGACAACTAGACAAATGACACAAGGAAGAAGAGATTTACTATATATCATTCATAGGCCAAAAATAGATAGAGCCATGCAAAATGAAAGATAACAACAAAACATTGAAGAGAGGAAAATGGATCTTGCATAGTACATCAATAGCTGAAAGAGATAAGGCAGAATATCATTAAGTTAAAAGGCAAAAGGATATTACAATGTGCATGCAAAGCAATGCAGAAGAATTAGAGAAGGATCAACCATTAAAAATATTACTAAATATGCTTTTATAGCTCAAGCATAACTCCAATGACTTCTACCCTAAGGCAAAGCACAACTACTACCATTTAAGATTGTAAAGAACAATCACTACAAATCTATGAATCAAATCTTTGGTACAAATCAAAATTCAAGAAATCAATAACATGAACCTTGAGAAGATGGAAATGGTGGCTATTAAAAAATAACCAGGTAAAATAGGTAACCCAGATGACCATTTAGAAGTTCTTGTATTTACTGTGCATGGGGGAAACTACAAAGTGGTTGCAATTGATCAAAATAATTAAATTTGCCATTGAACATTGCCTATTTCTAGCTCTCAATGCACCAAAACAACAAAGATTGGCAAGTCAATTCCACAACTATTTGAAACTACCACATGGCTCAATGGTCTTGTGATGCTTTTCTACCCTATACCTTTTGAAACCCATTTGACCATCAACTGCCCATGGCTTCACTACCTTTTTCTTTATTAACCTTCTAAAGTCTACAAAACTATGTCCAAAAAATACTTAATTTTCACTACTAGAAAACCCTTTAAAACTATTCGTGGCTAGCTCCTATGGGGATGGGACCACCTGGACATACAACACTTTGTCACTTCCCTGCATTATGATGCAGGAGCATCTAGAGGTATAAGGGCAATCCTGTGTCACCCAAAAAAATGTACTTAGAATTGGTTTCAGTTTCAACTGTTTTAATTTTTGGATACCCATTTGGGTCAAATAAAGGTTTCAACTCTCACAGTTCCACTATTAGTGTTCTAGGTTAGAGTTATTATGCACCTTGGGATATGTGTAAATGCCAAAAAAATAGGAGTAAGTAATTGAGCCATAATTTTGGTGAACTAGAAGGTGTAAATTGGTTGGATGATTGTAATTATAATATAGAGCATTCTAGAAAAAGAATCAGGTCAAAAGGCCCCACGGTTTGAAAGTTATTGCAGTTTTTTAGTTTCTGGAGACCTCCTAAGAATGCTTCAAATTTAGGATAGGGGCATTAAATGACCTTGAATAGGGATAAAAATGGGGGACAAGTGAAGCTGGTCCATAGGGCTATAGAGCACTTTGAGGGCTTTCCAAAAATGTAAACAGTTCATCAATCAGAGCTACGGTTCAAAAGTTATGCCTTCCAGAAGGTCAATTACCATTTCTAGATTCTTCTAATTTTGTGTTGACTTATAATGTGACTTCTAGAGCCTTATATTTGGTCAGTGGATTCCAACTAGTACTTTCTAGAATGTATTCCTAATCCTTAACCCTCGGGGTCTATTTAAGAACAATTCTGGCATTGTAAAAGGCAGTTCAAAGTGGAGTTTGAGAGAAGGTACTGGGAGAATAATTTATCTCCAAATTTATGCTATTGTAAGCCCATAGGGCACATTTTGAAGTCTATTTTCTCTGTACCAAATGTACTAGCATATTTTCATAGTTAATAAAATTTTCCCTTTCCTATTGTGTCCATTCTGTGCTTGGGTTGGGTCCCCATCACATTGTTTAAAAATCAAGTAGTTCCATAATGAGGAAAGCAACGATCATCGATCTCCACAAGATTGATGATTCTGAAAGACCTCAATTCTACTATGCATGCCTTTGGTATTTTTGGGTCCATTGGACACTCAACCTCCAACTCATCAAGCACATAGACCCTTCAGCGAATCAACATAAGGCATTTGGCATACACTCCACCTTACCACTACCTTGCATCCTTTAAAAAGATTGAGCCCACATAGCCATGTGTCGAAATATCACTTCCCCACATTGTTTAAAAACCTTGCAACTCCAAAATGTGGGACAGTGCCAAGCACTAATTTTAGAAGATTCGATAGCCCAGGAAATATGTGGTCCATTTTATTCTCCATGTCAACACCTCAACCAATGAAATGCCTGTCGTACACCTACTCAACTTGACACTCTTGCCACCCTATTTGGGGCCCACAAGAAAATAGGACCCACAAAAATCCATATGGTAGACTCTTGCTTTCCCACATTGTCTAAAACCCTTGTGTCTTCAAAATGAGAAAAAGTGACAATTGTGGATCTTCTCACATTTAACAATCTTGATCAAATAGTGAACAAAGAATAACTCTATAGATTTTAACCCATCCAGAAATGACACTGGCATAACTCTATCATATTTCAAATTATGGATGATAACTTGAGAACAAAGGCCCCACTTGGACGCATAGAAGAAAGTTGCTTCCCCTCTTTGCTTAAAACAACAATAATTTTGGAAAGTGGGTAAGTGACAACCATTGATCGATCTACGATCAACGGTGAGTTTGATGTAGGCCCAAAAAGGGTATAAAAATATGAATTAAATTGATGAATTAGGATATAAAGATTATGATCAAGGTTTAAAAGATATTATTTTTCATGTTCAATATTTGAAAATTCAAATATGTTGATTGTTAGATGTTTGCAAAATATGAAATATGAAATTTGATGGGATGCAAGTATGTCTAACTATTCTAGTGACTTAGGGGGGATGTTATCCCACTAAGCATATGACCAGTGACCTTAAGCATCCACTGGGCTATGGAGTTAAAAAACATGAAGATCCAACCTATAAAACCCTAAAACTACCTTTCCACAACTACAAAACTAGAAAACAACCCTCTACAACCTCTGTGAGACTTCCAAAAATACCAGGTGCTCGTGCACTTCTTGGAAAAATAAGAAAGAACCGAAATAAAAATAACTTCACTATATACATGAAACAACAACCTTTCATTAGAAGTAGGGTTTAAGATATATTCCATTGACTAGAAGAGAAAAATTTCACCATTAGGCTTGCTTAGCTAGAAAGCATTTGACTACTTGCAACTGATTATCACATATAGACCACTCCACAAGGCATCAAATTTTGAATATCTCCCTAGTTTTGTTTTGTCTACGTCCCACTTTAGCACAAGATCACCTTCCTTTAAAATCTTGAATTTAACCTTCCCATCAAAGGACTTTTTCATCTACTACTAATGTGTTTCCAAGGTCTTCATAGCTTGGTTTCTCTTCTCTTCTAGCTCCATTAATTTTTCCATCTTCATTGTCATAGCATCATCCTCAGCTAACTAAATCTATTGAGCTAATTCAATAGAAAGGAATTCCAATTAAATAGGAAGCCTAGCTTCCTTGCCATTTACTAACATGAATGGAAAATTTCCTATGGCTCTCTTAGGTGTTATTCTATTAGCCCAAAGAGCTATTTTCAATTTTTGATGCCAACATCTCTGATTACCCTGTATGGTTCTCTTCATTATCCTAATCAAATTCTTATTGGATGATTTAGCTAATCCATTACCTTGAGGATAGTAGTTGGAAGACATACTCAAATAAATACCATGACCTATCGCCCATGCAAAATCTATGCTCCTACAAATGACTTAGCATTATTTGAAATGATAGTTGAGGGAGCACCAAACCTTGTAATGATACCATCTAAGAACTCAACAATTGAATTCTCAATATCATCCTTTAATGCAACTACCTTTATCCACTTGGTAAAATAATCGGTAGCAGCTAGAATCCATTTACTGCCACAACTGGAAGGAGGATTAATAGGACCAATAAAATCAAACCTCCACTGGGCCAATGGATGATCAACTTGAATAGGGTGAAGTGGGAGAGTAGCAAGCCTTTTCTTACCTGAGAAGAAGGCACATTTTTCACACTTCTCACATACCTATGGAAATTATAGAATATGTTTTCCCAATAGTAACCTACCCTCATTATATTTATGGTAGTGGTTCTTGCTAAAAACTAGCCACCATCAGGGCCATCATGTAATTATTTAATCATACTTTGAGCTTGCTCTGAATCTATGCACCTTAGAAGTGCACCATTGAAGTCCCTCCTAAAAAGGATATCATCAACTATGGCATAGGGGATTGATTGCAATCTTAAAATTATTCTTTTAACTCTATCCAATCCTTGAGGATATCCATTCCTTGACAAGAATGTCATCATGTCATCTATCCAAGTCCTTGGATTATCATCCCTTACTTCTTGCTATTTTGTCAATACTAAGGTGACTTCTTTATCTGATTCTTGAGATGAGATCATTTGCTTGTACAATCCTTTCTCTCTTATCAACTTGGTGATCTAGATGTCCACATCATATTCCATCACTCTAGTAATCCAACCTTCTTTTTTCTCATTGATGTCTTTTCTCAAAAGGAAGTCCTTGACACTTGCATGGGGCACTAGCAAATGGATTTTATTGTGAGACAGAAGATGTCTGAATTTCTTCAAAGATATTATGATTGAAAGGGCTTGTTTCTCCATATAGTTATAGTTATCCTTATATCCTTTAAGCCCTTCACTAAATAAGGCAATGGGTTATTATTCATTCTTATTATTCAATTGAGTCAAAATAACATAAATACTTGACTCACCTCCTAAGGTGTAAAGAATGAAACCTCTCTTGAAATTTGGATTGATGAGAGTTGGGGCTGAGGCTATGGCTGCTTTGATCTCTTCAAAACTTTCTTTCCCTTAGTTGGTCCATGAAAAGACCATGTTCTTCTTGAGCATGTCTATAAGAGGTTTCACCTTGGTAGCTAAATTAGGAATGAATCTCCTAACAAAACTTATCCTACCAAGAAAACTTTATAGCCCTTTCTTGTGGCTAGGAAGGGAGAGAGCAAGAATTACCTTAGTTATTTTAGGATCAATAGTAAGACCATCCTTAGATATAATGTGTCCTAACATTTTCCCTTAGCTGCAAAGACACACTTACTTAAATTTAAGGACACATCAAACTCTCTACATCTTAGGAAGACTTGTCTGAGATTGCTAAAGTGATCTATCACACTCTTAGAATATGCTGTAATATCATCAAGATATAACAATACAAATTTTTCAATCATATTCTTAAAGGCCATCTCCATTTCCTTTTGGAAAGTGGCACCTTCATTTGTTAGCCCAATTGACATTTTACTATAAGCATAGGTGCCCCACTTTGTGTTAAATGCAGTCTTATATATGTCTGCTTCTTTAACCAACACTTGATTGAATCCTAAAAATCCATCTAGGAATGAAAACCTCTCTAAACCACTAATGTTAGATAGGATTTGTTCCATGGAAGGAAGGGGATGATGATCCTTAAGGGAGGCTTTGTTAAGGTCCCTAAAGTATACATATAGCCTAATTTATCCACTCTTCTTCCTAAAAGGGAAAAGATGTGCTACCCATGAAGAATGTTTGATTGGAAAAATAATATTGGTTTCAATCAATTTTGATAGCTCCTTCCTCATTAATGGTTCAACTTTAGGATTCACTAGCCTTTTCTTTTTTCTTACTGGTTTTTCATTTTCCTTTAAGTCTATGGTATGTTAAAATAGGCTTGGGTCAAAACCCTTTAGATCATCACATGTCCATGCAAACACATCACTAAATTCTTGACATAGATGAATGAAATTTCCTTGTTCAACTTCAGTACATACCTTTTCCATGTTTCAGGTCCTTCCATCAAGAACCATGACTAGTATATGATCATCCTTATTTGTAGAAATGTTCATGCCTCTATCTCTTGCTTGATCATCAGGAGTGAAAGTACTTTCTAAGGTAATTAGACCTTTAGGCAACTTGTTAGAACTGAGATTGATAATATGATCCACATATTGATCATGTAATCTAGATCAATTTATATTTGAAAAATTGATTCATTCTACAAGAAATTCACAATTTGTGCATTAGATTCACACACTTGCCAATTGATATTATTATCAGGGATAGTGGGCCTAACCACTACTCTAATTTTCTTCTTCTTCTCATCTTCAAGGATCTTTGGAACATCATAAAATGCACCCACTACTACAAGTCTATTAGCATGTCTATTCTCTTTTCTAGGGATGCTTTGAATATTAAATGCATTGAAACCTTCAAGAAAATCCCATACTCTATGTTTATAAGACTTGAGAAAACCATTCTTGGTGACATTCTTATTTCTCACTTGAAAAAAATCAACTCACTATCTCCATATACACTTAAGACTTGAATTCCTCTTTTCTGAGCAAGTAGAAGACCTTGAATCAATGCCTAATACTCTACTGTGTTATTAGTGCAACTAAATTGAAGCCTAAATGAGAAGTAGCACCTTTCTATTGCAATAGAAACTAACATCACACCAGCCCCTAACCCATTTTTATTCCTTGACCCATCAAAGTACATACTCCATATCCCACTAGTATCATCCTTAGTCTTCATAAGGTTAGGGATAAGAGTATCCTTTTCAACTATGCAATAAGTACCAAGGCTTGCTTCAAGGATTTTTGATATAGGATCAAACTAATATGCATTAGCCCATTCATCTAAGAGAAAATTAGGAATCCATGCTAGGGAAGTAGCAGGCTCATTTACTATATCATTATATTTATCTCTAGGATAGTGCAATTCATATTGATGAGATTAGGAGTGTAGGGAGGACTAAGGGCTCTACTCTAATTGAATCTTTAGTTCCATACATTGTTCTAAAAAATATGTATGACCAATTAGAGGATATGTAGCTACCTATTTGGGTAGTGAAATCTCCTAAGAGATAGATGGAAAAATGTGGCTTAACTTTAGCAACTTATATATCTTGAAATATAGTAGAATCTGGGCATGCATGTAGGGCCATTTCAACATTCCTAAGGATTCCTACAGTCATGATATTACTACCATCCAACTACAATACATCCCTAACAGTGGTGGTCTAGGGGCACTTAGGAATAACAAGCAAGCACATGGGAACAACAAGCAAACTATGAAGACTATGAAGGGATGGAAGACACTTAATGAAAATCAAAGGTCCAAGGAGGTCAAAGGAATCCTAAATGATGCAAATCATATCAACTATGATATATTGGATTCTATAATGGTTTAAATACCATCAAATGGCTTTGAATGAGATAATATCCTTGAAATGATTAAATAAATGTAATTTGGACCATTAGTGTCCCAATGTGTCTAGGAAGTTTTAGGAGGTTAGTTTATTTTAAATAAGTTTAAATAAGTCTCCTAAGTTTTAGAAACACCTTAGTCAGAAGATTTAATGAGTTTTAATTCATTGTCATAGTTAAAAGTTTAAATTCTCAATGAATAATGGTTAGTAGTCATTTAGGAGGGAAATTGAGTTTTGGTAGTTTAAACACGTAAATACTCCCTCAAATAGATTGGAAGAGGTTGAGGAAGTTAATGTTTATTATTTTCTATATTTGAAACTCCATTTGTGGCAAGGAAGCCTAGAGTATACAGATAACACAAAGAGTTAATGAAATTCATGTTTTAGATCAACAATTTTGTTGTTTTGCCTTGATACTTCTTGTTTTGATTGGAGATCTTATGTAGAAGATTCTTGGAAGGTTTCAATAGGTTATTATCATGCTTTGGTACACATTTTAGAGGGTTTGAGAGTCATTTTACATGACTTACTTTCATGATCAACAAAGTAGTTTGAATTTCTGAGTTTTCTTTTCATTATTTTGAAGCTTTCTTGGTAACTAATACCCATCCCACAGACTCAGAGGCCTAGAATCCATGGAATTATGTATACTAACCTTGTAGCATATTAATATAACTTGATACATACAACAAATTTATTGTAAAGTGTGATCACAAGTTGGAACTAGGAGTGATCCCTTTGAAAATGATGACACAAGTGTAGCAGCAGGAGTTTGGTCTAAATGACCTGGTCTTTTTATGATTGGAATAATTTTATATGTTGTATTTAATAGTGAATAAATCACCAATTGATCTTGGAAAGGTTTGGAAGAGTGAGATTGGAGAAACCCTCAAAATAAGGGTTTGAAGCAACCAAATTGGGGCTTTTTGTGTTTTACATGTTTTGAGTCCAATTACTTTTATATTTAGAGGTTTTGAGTCATTTAATGATACTATCCAAGGTTTGAGAACTTGTATATATTTCTATGTGGTAGTTTCTTTGTTAAATCACCCTATTTTGGTGCATTTTGGGGTCACATAGTGAGGAAAGTCATACATGGTTCAAAGGAGTCTATAATAATATTTTAGTATGTTGTGATAGGTCCAAAAGGGTATCAAAATATACTATTTATTTGTTCAATCCTTTGGAAAAAATTTTTGCTAGGGGGAAAAAAGGGTGAAATGTTGAATTTTTAGGCCTCTTTAGGCTAGTTTAGAGTCTTTTGCTATTGTGAGTGGAAAATAAGTCTAGCAACTTTAAAACCATCTTAATTCATCATTATATACATGTAACACTTCAAATATATTACTATTTTGCATTTTGAAGAGTCTTGGTTGGGTGGAGTCTTATAAAGCCATTGTGCACCTTTTGGAAAAGTGTGGGTTTCTAAGGAAAATTTGAATAACCTATCTTGTGTAAAAGGTTCACCACCATTTCCTTTGCATCAAATGGGCTCATATTTCATTCCCACTACATCAACAACACTTTTAGGCACCACTGAACTACTAGCCCCACAATCGATCATGCAATTATGTACTAGTTTATCTCCTATAATCAAAGAAACATAAAATGGAGGAGGTCTAACCTTTTTAATTATTTCTCCTTCTTTTTATGGTTGTACAAGACTTGTAGCACTTTCCATGCTAGACGGATGATCCTTTGGTTCAATGCTCTCCAATTCTTGTTGTAGTAGCCTCTTTCACATTGGCATAGTAGCAACAACATCCCACATGGAAATGTTCACATTTGTTTTCTTCATCTAATCTACCATACCAAATCGTGTATTAAGTGACTTGGTAGAAGGCTTGGGAGCTGCATGTGTAGGAAGTTGAGATGGAACAACTTGAGGATAATTCACATCTCTTTTGCTATTATTTTTCTTTTTCCTGCTGAGGAACATTAGAATGATCATTTACTGCTTGTATGTGGGGTGTTGCCTTTGATGTTGAGGCATGATTAGGAGGAGGAGGGGTAGCATCTTCAATAGCTCTTCTCTTACTCCTAGTGTTGTTAGCAATGAGGTCATGATTGATGTAAAAATTTTATTCCACTTGATGATTCATGAAGGAACAATCATCTTGTTGTTGTAAATGTGAGACATCATTGGGTTGGCTTACATTATATGGTTGTTTTTCTATAGGCTCTTGAGTAGTCAAAGCTAAATATGATTCTGCCTTTTGGCACATACAATGTCCATAGGAATAGTTACAAGAAGGGCATAAGTCTTGATCTCAAGCCATATTGTTTTGAGGGACTAAGGCCCTACTTTGATTTGCATGGAAGTAGCAACATGGCCACTAGATCTATTTTGATTGAAAGAAGTATTTCCTTGATTCTAATTTGGAGGCCTACTATTCAAAAGAGATTGATATTGCAGCTAGAGAGCCTTATTACCTTGAGCTTGTTGCCTTTCCAAAGTCACCACTTTTTTGCTCACCTTTTGAAACACAAGAAAGCTATCCTCCAACTTCTTATCTTGAATTTGTAACTTTTTTTCAATATCTTGCATTAGGGCCTTCAACTCTCCTAGCACACTAGATGATGTGGAAGTTTGAGGGTATAGAGCAAGGGTTTGTGATACAAAAGTTGTGGGAATAGGGGCTACTATTGATTGGTGATTTAGCATATTAGAAAAGAAGAGAATTGGAGGCCTTGAAGCTAGCTTACCTCCCTATTTTAGAATTTTTTCTACCCCTATTTATATCTCATAAGTATTAGGTATGGTATCCCCTCCCATGGTTTGGATTGTAGTGGCAATGGCATTGTTTAGGGCTCTTAGGTAATGCAAGAAGACATTACAAAGGGAAGGATTTACTATAGTGGGTATTCTATCTCATGTCTTTTGAAATTTGTAATTAAAATTTACCATACATTCATGGGGGACTCTCTTTCTAGTTGTCAACTACTATAGAAGTGAAAGATGGTCACTCTTATCCTCGAAATGTTTGCATAGAGCTTCTCCTAACCCATCCTAATATGTTATAGAGTTATGAGGCAATCCTCTATACCATTGCAATTCTTTTCCCTTTAAGGATGGAGCTAGAAGTCTAACTACTACATCATCCTTAGTGATACCATGAATATTACAAACATTTGAAATTTCTTGAATATGTTCAATAGGGGAGGTAGAAGTTTCACCAGTAAAATTAGGTATACTCTTCAAGGTTGATATTGGAATATTATGTCTTTGAGCTAAAGGAGAGGGCTTCCACCATTAAAGGTGGCAAAAGCATGAGCTCTAGGCTCTTCCATATAAACAAGTGGCCTATTGATATAAGAACATGGTATTCTAGGCTGAGATCTACTAGCATGAGGGGTAGAGATGGATCTTGCAAGAGTATTTACTACTGTTGCACTCCTAACTAGTGATAGAGACAATCTAGTCTTTCTTCTTCTAGGATTTGAAAGTGAGAGTTTTGAATACTAAAAATTAGCTCTAGAAGATGCCCTTGTGTGAGTTTTGGGCATAAATCATAGCATCTTGGTTTAGAAACTAGATGTGTTTGAAGCTTGGAGTCAGCAAGTACTTGAAGAATAAGCCTCTCAAAGGCCTAAAATACTAAGAGCAACACTATCTTCTCAACATGTATTAGAACTTTATCTTCTTTGACATTGGTGAACTTAAGATCTTCAATCTATTTGTCCCAACATGCATGCCAAAAATTGTTATCACAAAAGTTTGCACCCTTGTCTAAAGTTTTTACCTAAAGGAAACCTTGTGAAACATGGAAACAACCTCCAAGCTGTGGGACTTGAACTATGAGGTTGAGTCTCTAAAGAAGGCCAACTTCTTTTGCTATCAAGGTGCACCTAAACTACACTTGGAAAGGAAAAGGGAGAAGGAGATACATGAAAGAAAATACACCTATTCTAACCTAAGAGGTGATACACCAAAATAGACTATTCAATCCTATCTCTACCCATACTTGCATAGTTAACTATCATGACATCAAAATATAAAGATTCAAACTTGCTTAACCTATCAATCACACATAGATTAGACAACTAGACAAATGACACAAGGAAGAAGAGATTCACTATATATCATTCATAGGCCAAAAAGAAATATAATGATGTAGAATGAAAGATAAAAATAAAACATTGAAGAGAGGAAAATGGATCTTGCACAATACATCAATGGCTAAAAGAGATAAGGTAGAATATCATGAAGTTTAGGGGTAAAAGGATATTACAATCTGCATGCAAAGCAATGTCAAAGAATTAGAGAAGGATCAACCATTCAAAAGATTACAAAATGTGCTTTTATAGATCAAGCATAAATCCAATGACTTCTACCCTAAGGAAAAGAAAAAATACTACCATTTAAGATTGCAGAGAACAATCACTACAAATATAGGAAATCATATCTATGGTACAAGTCGAGATGCAAGAAATCAATAACATGAACCTTGAGAAGATAGAAATGACAACCATCAATGCATAACTAGGTAAAATAGGTAACCTAGATGATAATTTAGAAGTTCTTGTATTTACTATGCATGGGGGAAATTGCAGAGTGGCTGCCATTGAACATTGCCACTTTCTAGCTCTTGACGCACCAAAACAACAAAGATTAGAAAGTTAATGCCATAAATGTTGAAATTTCCATGTGGCCCAATGGTTTGGTGATATTTTTCCACCATGTACCTTTTCAAACACATTTGACCATCAAATGCCCATGGCTCCACCACCTTTTTCTTTATTAATCTTTTAACATTTGGGAAACCTTGGCCAAAAAAACTTAACTATCACCACTAGTAAACCCTTTAAAATTGTTTGTGGCTAGCTCCTACGGGGATGGTGTTGAAATAATTGATTAATTATGTATTATATTTGATGTTACACAAAATTTTGTATCATCACTAGTCAGTTTATGCCGAGCTCACCCAGGCATTGAAGACAACTTTCTGTGTCTATTGAGCATTCTAGAGTATGTCCTAGTTTAGAAGATGTTATCTATTGAGTTCACTTGGGTGCCAAAAGAAAGTTTGCAAACGATAAGCATTAACCCAACTCACTCAGTTAATGAGTTAGTGTCTACTGAGTAGGTTCAGTTAATGAAGGATTTCCTTGTTTTGGCATATTAAGTTCAATTGATTTATCTGTTGGTTGTAGCTAATGAGGAGATGAATATTAATTATTCTCAATTGTATTATAGTTGACTTGACAATATGAAAGATATAAATATAAGTTCAAGTTGAGAATTAGTATGTATGCATGGAAGATAATTGAAGATTTAATGATGCTAAGAAGAACTGAATCAGAAGGATAAGCATAATATCCTTGTGAAGATGAAAAGAAATATTTGATTAAGAAGGATCAAGTATTCAAGCTAGAATTGAGATATGTAATCAGAAATTTAGTTGCATCCAAATTAGGTCATGTCATTGTTACCCTCTAACAATTTTAGTAGTGATCTAAATCTCTTAATAGAGTTGGCTTAAAATTCTATTTGTAAATTCTCTATCAATTTCTATTGAATTGTCCAAAGACCTCTAACAAGGCCACTCCTAATAGGGTGATTAAATCCTCTAATAGGGTCACACCTAAAAATTTGTTTTGTAACCTTTAATAGGGTTGGATTCTAATAGGGCTCACTTCAGAAAAGTGAAAATCAATAACTAGATGCAATTGGCAGTTTTTCCCAAATTGGATTTCCACATTAAATTTTTTGTGTCAAATGTGTTCATGTTATTTCTCTTATGTGTTTACAACTATGTTAAAGTAATAGCAATTACAGTAACATCTTAAGATTTCCATGTTGAAGTATTCACTGAGCATTTTTAGTATTTACTAAGTTACAACATTTTATTTGTGTTTATTTAGCTTCAACAGAGTTTAGTTTTTAGAGGTTATTTTGTATTGACATCTAAGGGATCTAAGATTTAATTTAGCAGTAATTGGTTCACTCCTCCCCTCTCAATTACTACTCTTATATTTCTAACAATTAGTATCAGAGCATTTGGTGCTTGTAGAGAAGGTTTGAAGGACCTAATCTAATGATAAGGATGTCTTACAAAAGAGAGATTCCCAAGTTGAATCTAGACAACTTTGCAGCATGGAAAGGACTTGTGAGATTACATCTAGCAACTATCAATGATTCGAGTTGTAAGTATCTTGATATCGAATACAAGACTCCCACTAGAACATTATCAGTTGAAGACATTGTTGAAAAGAAAAATCAAAACATCATGATGATTGATATCGCATCTTCTCTTAATTATGTTGAATTTGATAAAGTAAAAGACTATACTATAGCTCATGTGATGTGGATCAAACTAAAAGAAATTTATGAAGGAGATGACAATGTAAGAAGAGCTGAAGTAGCTCAGAGCTCAATTTGATTAGATGAAAATGAGAGAAGATGAAAACATTGCAAAATATGTAGAAAGAATCAAAACAAGTGTGAGCACAATCAAAGCATTTGGAGGAGACATTGATGAAAAAATAGTTGTAAGTAAGGTACTTAGAATCCTTCTTCCTATCTATGAAATTAGTGTGTCTATTATTCAAGAGATGAGATGTGATCCAAAGAGAAATATAACTTTGGATGCTCTAGTTGGAAGATTGATAGCTTTTGAGTTGGATAACTATGATAACTATGTTCCTAGCTTCAAAGGTATTGAGTCTGCATTTGAAGCCAAACTCTCACTCAAGAAAAAGAGTAAGAAATATAAGGCCAATCAATCAAGAAGTGAAGGAGAAACATAAGAAATTTTTGACAGTAATCTTGAAGTTGTTGAAGCCCTACTTGCAAGGAAATATTCCAAAGTCAGAGGAAAGTACAAAGGCAAGATTCCTCTAATTTACTTTTCTTGTGAATAAATTGGTCACATTGTTGCAAGATGTCCAAATAGAGAGAAAAAGGATGAAAATAAAAGTAATAAGTACAAAGCAAAGAAGCAATTCAAAAACTACAAAGACAAAGGTAAGAAATCTTGTTTTATGGCTAAAGATTCTGATAACAGTGAATATGAAATGGTATATATTGCTATAAAAGATGAATCTAATAATGAAGGAGGTAAGATGACACATATCTCTCATGTTAGTAATAATGATACATGGATTATTGATAGTGGATGCTCACATCTTATGACTGGAGACAAAACAAAGTTTGAGCACATAGAATATTATAATGGTGGTAGTGTGAGATTTGGAAATAATGAACCTTATTGCACAAAAGGAAAATGATCTATCTCGTTAACAAATGAACTTATATTTGATAATGCTTATTGGGTTAAAGGACTAAATCATAATCTATTGAGTGTGGCATAGTTGAATAACATTAGATTCAAGGTAGAATTTATGGATGGGAAGACCAAACTATTGAATGGAAAAGGAAATCTGGTTGGATCTAGAAAACAAACAAAAGGTAACCTATTCTATCTTGATCTTAGTAAAAGTTCATGTTTTATTAATCAACAAAAAAAGATGTTATCTGCATTAATCAATCTAAATATATTAAGGAGGCTAAAAAAAATTGGAATGGAAGATTCAAGACTAGTTTGAGCCCCTATGCCTACCGAACATAAGCTTTCCAAAAATGATGATTCCAAAGAAGTAGATCAGACCACACATAGATAAATTATTGGAAAATTCTAGTATGTAGTGCATCCAAGGCTTAATATTGTAGACACCTAAGTCTGATTGCATCAATAAGTAATCGTATTTATTTTTCTCCTAAGACATTATTGATTAAATATTTATTATTTAATTAATTAATTGTCATCCCTTACTTAATTAATTTAATTAACTATAGTCCAATTGATAAAATCAAATGATCACCCAAAATCAATTTATCAATTAAATTCCAATTCGTCTATTGAATTGAATAAATCATCAAATCTATTCAATTTAATTCCATACTCTCATTTTATTGAATAAAATATTTAATAAAATATCTAAAATCTTAAAAACCTTTCCTAAACCCTATCCTAACCCCTAATCCAACCCATTCACCCATACTAACCTCACTTAGCCTCCTAACTAACCCATCCCATCAAAGCTAAATCACTTACCCCCTAACCTCCCTTCTAAGCTAATCCTAAACCCCCTTCTAATCATGTGCACAATCATAAACATGGGTTAAGACTTTCTAACCCAACCCAAAGTCAACACATATCTTCTCCCCTCACCCTCCAACATTTATGATTCTTACACCTCTCCCATCCTCTCTTACATCTCTTACATGACTCTTACATACTCAACCACCCTCATCAAGCCTTCCACCAACCCATTTCCTATCCTCCCACATGCATTCTCCTTGTGACACTTGTCACCTCTCCATTGGTGCTAAACAAGCACAATCCTTGTGCTCCCTTTTGAGTGCATCTTGACCCTCCCTCACCATCTCATCATCTTGAAATCTTGACCCTCCATTCCTCCAAACCTTGGCCTATAAATTGAACCTCCTCCCTTCACAAAATCATCCACCTTCCATACAAAGTTATAATGCTATTTTGAGAGCTCATAAACTGCCAAAATACCATTATAATGTTGGAATCACTCCATGAATCCATTGTTGAAACCTTGCTTCATTCACTCCATCCATCCATCTAAAGCTTGAGCATATCTTGTGAGCATACACATCTTAAATCAAGGACAAATCCATTGCATCATAATGTTATACCATTAGGAGTCTACCATTCTTGATTTTCTTCCTTTTGTAGTGATAACAATTGGTCCTATCTTAGGTGTTTTCTTGTTTCATTTTTTTAATGGTTCTATTTAATATTTAGTATTCAATTTGCACTACTAAACTAGGTGATACATTTTGGCATGCCTAGTGGGACCCCATATTTGGGTCAATCTAATCAATTTTTGAGTTTTTTTGTGTTAACTAACTAAAGTAACCTTATTTGCTTGTGTGTTTTTGTAATAAATTTTCTGATTTTGTTGCAAATATGGAGGTCATCCTTTGGAAATCTTGCTCGCAAAAATCTAATCATTTTTTATTTTTGAACACTTGAAAACTAGCTTGTTTTTTGATCTTGCAACCCTGGGAATGTGATCCCGCAACCGCAGGAACATGGCTATTAGCCGGTAGGAATGCGAACCCACGACTGCAAGTTTGTAGTTCATCCCCAACTAGCATCTACCATGTGTCCTAGAATAACTCTCCATTCCTGCCAGTATTTCCTTCCATGGAAATGCTAGAACAATTTGTGGGATCGCTACCATTTTCCTATGGGAATGCAATCATTGCCCAATCAATCTTTCAAACTAATTCCTACCATTGACTTCTCAAACCCACTGAAGTATTTGCCTACAGGAACAATCAAAAGTAAACCTACGAGATTGCTTGCTCACAGGATTGCATTGTGTTTTTTGAGCCCATGACCAAATCTTCATAGTTTTCACCAATTTTGTCCCACGTTCCCATGAACCTTTCCTGTGTTCTCCCGCCTGCAGGATCACTTCCTAAACCCACGAGTTCATAATGTTATCTGGTTTGTTCAAAATTTTAACAGTTTTCCATGTAGATTTTTATGCTGACATTTTTTCTACAGGTTTTATCATCATAATTGTCCTTTAAATGGCTTAAAATTGAACAAATCTTTCTTTTCATTTTTCATGGAATGAATGATTAAAGATTAAAATTAACCATTGTGATGAACACTTCATTTTAAGGCATTAAAGAACATTATGTGCAAACACTTCAAATTTGAGGCTTAAAATAAAATTCATCAAATCTTGAATGCCCTAAAGGTTAAAATGCTCTTATTCCCTCCTCTTTGAAGCTTTGGTGCACGATTTCCCTTTTGTTGATTCAATTTACTTTTTTTGACGACGTTGTGAAGTTGGAACAAATATTGTATGTTAAACACATGTGTTTTCAAAAATCATAGAATAGAGCATTAAAGTGTCCAAATAGTAATGAACCCCATGTCTTGTGTGTTTTGAGATTGTGCATTTTCGTGCATCTTAGACTTCTCTCTTTTAATGCAAAGTAAGACCTTTTAAATATGTGACACATGTATCGAAAGTTGTTAGCAAGATCATCTGCAACAACCTAGGAGTGCTTCTATTGGGTTCATCCACTTGTGAGAAGAACATCCCCTTTGGCGAGAAGATCAAATCAATAAAAATTCTGGCCAGTATATAAATGAGGGGAAAGGTAAAAATTTTCGCTCTATCTCTTGAGTTTGGGCAGCATGTTTCTAGGGGTAGCCTGAGGTGGGAAAACTTTCCCATGATTTTAGTGTTGGCATAAAGTTATTTGCCATTAGTGACAACACTTTTCTCACAGTATTAACCGAGTAAAGAAGAACTCAGTGTTAACCGAGTTCAGTCAGTTAACATAGAACTTAGTATTAACCGAGTTCAGTCGGTTAACTAAGAACTCAGCATTAACCGAGTTCGGTCGGTTAATTAAGAACTCAATATTAACCGAGTAAAGACGGATGCAGTGTTAACCAAGTTCGGTCGGTTAACATAGGACTCAGTGTTAACCGAGCTCAGTCAGTAAACAAAGAAGTTTGTTCTACCGAGTTTGTTTTGCTATTTGGCCAACTCAGTTAAATTTTGTCTACTTTTATTCAGCCGACCATTGCATGTAATTTTAACTTGGATGGTATATATATGTAATGTATTGTATCATTCTAAAAGCATGTGAAATATATGAAGTATGTGAAGAATGTGTGTGAAAGCATGTAAGCTGAATTTTGAAGGTTTTCAGCAAGATCAGCATTGGAGCAGAAATGTTTTATCTGTCATATCAAGGACAATCAGAGCGTAGCGGATCTTATCAACAATCAGTTGTATTCAGATCCACTATTTCATTCTAACAGGGCAGATCACCAGAAGTGATCATTGTATGCCTTAACCGGCTAACTTCCTACTGCAGTAAAGAAGATTTGTGGGTTTCATCCCCACCCCAGTTTTACTTTCTATTTTGGAAGGTTTCTGGGTCACCAAAATCTCTGTGCTTATGTGTTATGAATGTCTACATACTGCAGAATTAGGTGATTAAATATTTTACTGGTTAATATGAATTGATTTAAGATTTTATGTTTACTGATTCACCCCTCCCCTCTCAGTAAACTATTATATCTTGAATATTTCCAACAATTGGTATCAGAGCTAACTTGGTTCTCAGGACAAAGCTTGACAGCTTGAGCAAAGATCAAAGTCAATGGAGATATTCAGATTGGAGAAAGTTATAGAAAATGAAAAGTTAGATCTTGAAATGGCCATGGTTCAACTTAAAGAAGCAAAGAACATCTTTCTCAATCCCTAAAAAGAAGAAAGGATCTTGCAAAACAAATGAATGATCATCAGTATGTTGAAGTGAAGATTGAAGACCTGTTACCATCAAGCAATTCAGAAGAAGCTGACCAAGCAATCAAAGAACTTCTAGAAAAGAATGGATCTCTGCAAGAAGAGGTAAGAAAGCTTAAGAGAGAACAAGAAATACAGTCAATCAGGCTATGTGAAGTTTTGGATCAAAGAAACAAAGCACAAGAAGAACTCGAAGATAGAAGTCATGAAATCCGCAATCAAACTCATCAGTATGAAGATCTCATAGACCAACTCACCAATGCAAATGAAGAAATCAGGATTCTCAGAGCACAAAATGAAAGAATAAGGAATGATTTGAACATTGAAAAGCAAATCAATGAAAGTCTACAGAATGACTTGAGATCAGAAAGACAAATCAATGAAAGCTTGGAAAATGACCTAATCTCTGAAAGGCAAGTCAATGAAAGGATGATGAAATCTCAGGTAGACGTAAATCAATTGAATGAGTAGAATCTTAAAAAACAAACAAGCAAAGCTGGTCTTGGATACAAGGAAGCTGGTGAATCCTCCAAGCAAGGTGAACAAAGGAATAAAAGATCCACTTGTAATCATTGTGGCAAGATAGGTCATACATCAAACAAATGCTGGAGCAATGGGAAAGCAAAATTCAATGGTAAGTGCTTCAATTGCAATCAGCATGGTCACTAGGAAAATGAGTGTAAAGAAAAACCAAAATTTGAAGGCAATTGTTACAAATGCAAAAAGCATGGTCACAAGGCATTCCAGTGCAAATCCAAATCATTCAATCCAGCTGAACAACTTGTCAAAGCCATATTCGGATGGGACTACAACACCTGGTGCAGATGTCACTATTGTGGAGAGTATGGACATACTGGCATGAATTGTGCCAGACATCACCTAAGGAAAAAGGACACAACTGTAAGGTGCTATACATGTACAGAACTCAGTCATATAGCCAAAAATTGCATGAATATCAAAAGAATTGAAGATGAAAAGAAAATCAAAGCAGATAACATTCGAAAGCAAATGAAGCAGCAATGGATTCCAAAATCTACCGAACAAGATAAGTCAGATAGGAGTGTCACTCAAGAGGTGGGTGACTCTACCATTTCCAATTAGTATTCATATAAGAAACATTGGAACTGCATCTTCCAAGATTTATCCTATGCAGCTCCAAAGGAAGAAGATGGATCAAATTAGTATTGTAGATACACTCTGACTCCAGGACGGTTCAATACTTTACCAAGTTTGGTTGGATGTAACAAAGCTTCATTAACCGAGTAGCAGTTACCGAGTTGAGTCGGTAAGAGACTTTGCCGAGTTCGGTCGGTCACAACTAAGTTTCATTGACCATGTTGTGTCAACCGAGCAAGGTCAGTTCGTGACCTAACCAAGTAAGGTTGGTACTTCAATATTTTCTTTCGATCGCCGAGTTGATAATATCTACCGAGCTAGTGGATGACAACCTGTCATTTCTTCTGCCATCGTACCAAAACATTTATGGCAAATTTGTTATCAAAAGGGGCAAAATTTGATCTAAATTTTTACTGCGAACAAAGAGCTAAGGTATTTTTTGCAATTTCAGAGCGAGCTTAAGACATTTCCGAGCGAATTTTTCAAAAGAGCGAAAGAATCAATTCAGAATTTTTCTACACCTACCAAGTAACAATGGCATCCGAAAGTGGAAGCTCTAAGACTAAGAAAGGCTCAGAAATGCTGGTTAGAGGAGAGGAATGGAAGGCACCGAACTTCAAATTAGCACCAGCTATTGCAGAATCACTGGACCCTAATGGTGCTCAATCTCAAATTCCTTCAAAGGTACTTCTTGTCAATGATATAAGATCTCATTTTAAATGCTCTATTCAAGAACTTGGAAACCTAGAAATTGATAATGCCCTAGGTGAAATGAGCATAGATGGAAACCTAAAACCCGAACATAAGCATCTTGAAACAAAAGGGTTAACCCACATTTCGCACTTGCCAAGGAAATTTCAAGTTAAATGGGTTAGGTATGTACTCAGTCGAGTTCACAATGGCCAATTGTGGTTAGAGCAACCAGTGCTCATCACAAAGAAAATGATTAACAAAATTACTGGACTCCCCATGCTGAGCAAAGCCAAGTCTACCAAAACCCTAGGTCGGGAGGAATTGCAGAAACTGACCCAAGCAGAATGGGATGGTAGGGGACTTAAGCTGAATACTGTAGCTGATGTCAAATTGAGATTTGGCATTCACGTCATTGCTCACAAAATCTATAGTTCAAGCCGTCCAAACAATGTACCCTGTGAAGCTGTGGATCTGGTGTACAAAATAGTGAAGAAGAATTTAGAATTTGATTTATCAGAATTACTTTTATCCCAAGTCAATAAGAATATGGAAAGCATTAGAACCTCCAAGAACAATCCCTGCAAATTCGGTTCACTTTTGATTTGTTTATTCTTCTATATTCAGAAATCTTTTCCATCAAAGGGATCAGTAGTATGGAGAAAAGATATACCAATTCTTTATCAGATAAACGAGTTCATTGCAGAACTAGGTGAAAATTTTGATATTATTTTGGATAACTATTTTGAAGAATTTAAGGAAAAGATGAATCATAGGTTCCAAATTCCACCCAAACTGGTTGAAGAATACAAGGAAGACATATGCTTCGTGGTAGGTTGCGACAAGGTATACATTCAGGCAGCTAGGCCTCGAGTAGCATGGGTGAAACCTCTTCCCTATGAGGTAAAAATTGACAAAGCCAGGGATATCATTGAAGCACTGGTGAATGAACCAGTAGACCCAAGGCAACCAATTTTTGGAACATATGATCAAGCTAAGGCCAGAATTGAGCTCCAAATTAAAATCCCTCAGGCCATTAGCAAAGGAAAGAGAAGGATAACCCAACTGAAGACGGAAGTTGGCTCTCTTATGATAATAGAAGGCAAAGGAGAAGACGAAGAAGAAGAAGAGGAAACCGAGTCAGACAAGGAAAAGGAGCCTCAACAAAAGAAAGGCAAGGTGATCATCACCAAACCTAAAAGGCAAGCCTATGCAGTCTTCTCCAGGAGAACAAGACAAGGAAAGAAAGAACCTGTACTTGTTAAGCCTCCACTCACATTTGAGGATAGATTGAAGCAATTAGAAGGAGGTGCTAGCTTCACAAACTTCAAAGCATTGAAGTTTGAAACCAGAATAGAACAAGAAAAGATGCAGATTGAGGAATTGGTACTGAACAAGATGGGTAAATGGAAATACTCACCGGACTAGATAGCCTCCCAGATCTCCAAAGAACTATTAGAGAGGTTGCAAATCAGATGGGAAGCTGAAACCAAGACTGTAAAAGACATCTATGAGCAGACACTGAAGAATCTCCTGCCAAGTTTCACTAATGCTGAAGTGAAAGCATCACTGAAAGATCACGAAGGCAATATGATGATTAGATTCCGCACCTGTTTGATACTTGTCAAATACATTGAGCATGTGGTAAATGATGCAACAAACATGTGGAAAAACATCTATCATCTACACAAATCCAGTGATGATACTGTTGAAATCAAGGACATTGACAACAGTAATGATGATGAAGATGATGATGATATTGAAGATATTCCAGAGGATCTTCATTCAATCATGTTAGAAGTGGAAGAAGAGGCTAAGAAAGAATTAGAGGAAGAAGAAGATGAAAAAGAAATGGAGGAGAAAGAACAAGCAAAGGTGGAAGAAGATCCAGTACAAATTGCAGCTGAAGTCATTGCATCTCTTCCACACTCTCCATCCAAAACAGTTACATCAACTATGGAAATAGCTTCTACTGGTAAGTCCTCTCAGCTTCGTATACCATCTATGCAAGTGCCAATCACTTCATTAACCGAGCTGCAGCCTCCTTCATTAACCGAGTCTCCATCAGTCTCTGCAGTAAGTTCATCATGCACATCAACCTCTACTGCAGAATGTATAATAAGTGTACCTACAGATACTACAATTTTGACTTCTCTTAATCAAATTTTGGCAACTATTAGCTCTTCCACTCTATCATGTACAGAAACATCAATTTTTGATACCATTTGCACATCTCTTAGTCTTCCTTTACATAGTCCTATTCCAGTCTTATCAGCCAGCCCTGCCTCATCAACTATCATCTCAGTTCACAAGGGTCAAGATGAAGTCTTTGCTGGAAAAGCAAAAAGATACATGTTTTCCAGCAAGACACTGGATGAGGAAATTGATTTGGATAAGGAAATTATCCTTCCTAAAATAGATCTTGATATAGCATTAGTTGATGAAATGAGAATGCTCAGTCAGCTATTAGAGCAGAAGGCTAGGCAAAAACAGCTACGGCATGAAAGAGATCTGGAATATAGCATCATTGAGTGTGCTAAAAATATTATAACAGAGGCTATAGGTGTTGAAGTAGATTCTACTCAACACATTTTGATTCAGTTGGAAGAGGCTATAAACAAATTCAATGAGGATACCTCCGGCCAAGAAAAGTTGATTGAAAAGGCAGAGAAGAAATTTAACAATAAGGTGCTTGAGCACATTGCTCAGCATATTGCATTAAATCAGGTAGAATTGTCTACAATTTTGAATAATTTTGAGAATTCTTTTAATAATGTAACTTCACTTTTTGAAAAACTCTGTGATGTTACTAAGTATACCAAGGATATAAAAGAAAAATTGAATAAAATTGATGAGGATATAAAGGTCAGTGCCCAAGTGTTGCAATCTGACCTCAGTACAAGTTCATCCCATCATCATAAAATAAGATTTTTGTCGGAGAAACAGGCAGAATTGCTGAGAGAGGAAGCAAGAATCAGGTCTACTCTCATAGATATCCAGAATATGATTCTTCCTCTCATGACTTCAATGCAAAAGCATATTGCTCATTCCAGAACATTGATTCATGACAACAATTTCTCAGTTGCAGATCATATGATTGAACTTTTTACAAAAATTCAAATTGCACTCTCCTCCAGCAAAATTTTGCAAGAAAATTGGGATAAGACTTTGGCTCTTATTCTCAAGGTACATTCAAAATTTCTCTCTCATTTTGAAATCTCAGTGTAAATATATGTTATTTGGCATTATTGTCAAAAAGGGGGAGATAGAACTTCAGAACTTCAGAGCTATCCGTGCAAAGATATATGTATTGATCTGTAAATACTGTGCATATTGTATGGGGGAGACATACATCTAATAAGATCTACAATTCTGGAAACTTTTTGAAATGTATGTCAATTTCTGTACATAAACTTTGATACATAATTGTTTTTGTCACTAATGCCAAAGGGGGAGATTGTTGGCATAAAGTTATTTGCCATTAGTGACAACACTTTTCTCACAGTATTAACCGAGTAAAGAAGAACTCAGTGTTAACCGAGTTCAGTCGGTTAACATAGAACTTAGTATTAACCGAGTTCAGTCGGTTAACTAAGAACTCAGCATTAACCGAGTTCGGTCAATTAATTAAGAACTCAATATTAACCAAGTAAAGACGGATGCAGTGTTAACCGAGTTCGATCGGTTAACATAGGACTCAGTGTTAACCGAGCTCAGTCGGTAAACAAAGAATATTGTTCTACCAAGTTTGTTTTGCTATTTGGCCGACTCAGTTAAATTTTGTCTACTTTTATTCAGCCGACCATTGCATGTAATTTTAACTTGGATGGTATATATATGTAATGTATTGTATCATTCTAAAAGCATGTGAAATATATGAAGTATGTGAAGAATGTGTGCGAAAGCATGTAAGCTGAATTTTGAAGGTTTTCAGCAAGATCAGCATTGGAGCAAAAATGTTTTATCTGTCATATCAAGGACAATCAGAGCGTAGCGGATCTTATCAGCAATCAGTTGTATTCAGATCCACTGTTTCATTCTAACAGGGCAGATCACCAGAAGTGATCATTGTATGCCTTAACCGGCTAACTTCCTACTGCAGTAAAGAAGATTTGTGGGTTTCATCCCCACCCCAGTTTTACTTTCTATTTTGGAAGGTTTCTAGGTCACCAAAATCTCTGTGCTTATGTGTTATGAATGTCTACATACTGCAGAATTAGGTGATTAAATATTTTACTGGTTAATATGAATTGATTTAAGATTTTATGTTTACTGATTCACCCCTCCCCTCTCAGTAAACTGTTATATCTTGAATATTTCCAACATTTAGCATGTCCAAAATATATTCTTAAGTGGATCATAGCCAGTAACAACCATTTAAGAGACTCCACAGACCCATTTACAACCCTTTTAGACAAAAGTATCTCACTTTTATCCATGGTATGTTCATTCATGATGTAGGGGAAATAGCATCCCCCAAGATTACTCACCATTGTGCTCCCCTAGTAGAGGCATAAGGCCACTTGGGTTTCATCTCCAAGGGTCGTTGTTCTTGCAGAAGGGGAACTTCAATTTGTTATGCATTGAAGATTCTCTGATGTGTATCCTTTGTTGATTGATTATTGTATCGACTCACCTCTTCGATTAGAGGGAAATATTGCACTAGAATCAGGAGACATCAAGTTGTGGGCCATTGAATAACATATTGCAATACAAAATTTGACCTTAGGGATAATGTGTGTGTTTGAACTATCTTACTTGTGCTCAAGACCTATGTAAAACATTTGTTGAACATACACGATTCAATGGTTATTATCAAAATCCTTTTGCTAAAGAGATCAACTGATTGTATTTCTCAAAGTTTCTTTGTCCTTTGAGAAATTGTTTTCTCATTTACCCTCATATTAGAAAAGAGAAGTTTTACCTTTTTCATCTCAAACAACAATTCTTAGCAAGTCCATTTACAACAAGTACTTGTCTCATCGATCCAATCTATCCATTTGTCTCAAAAGTTATACTTGTTCTTTCAAAACACACCAAAAATCACTAAGTAGGTCCTAGTCACAAAATCCTTTTTTGGTCCAAAGTCTTACTCTTTTTCAAAAATAATTTTCCATCTACCCTACTTGACCAAAAATATCATATTTTATCTTTGAGAGACCTCACCTTCCCATATGGAAAATGGTTGTTAGCAAACCCACACACAACAATGTCTTTTCATCTTGGTTTACCTTTACATATACTTGTTACCTAGAAAACCACATGCATACCCAACAAAATCTAGTTACCAAACAAACCTTTTGCTCTAAAAATCCAAAAGTTTCTCTTTTCAAAATAAATTTTGCTATCAACCTACTTGACCAAAAATGTCACATATTGTCCTTGTTTAGAAGATAGTTAGCCAAATTAATCTTGAAGTCCATAGCCTACTATTTTTTATTTGATTTATGTTTCAACCCAAGGTCTGAAAGGTATACTTAGCATAGTCACTACCTCCAAAACCTCATAGTTGTGATAAAAATCCTTTGGAAATATCACATGTTAGGCCATCCTAAGACTAAGTTTAAAAATGCCAAGCTTCCTCAAATACCAATTTATAAGAAAATCAAAGTAGAGCATAAGAAGCACACCCCCAACCTAAGGGTTGCCAAATTGGATCAAATTAAGAAAGACAGAGTAGAGGTAGCATTGCAAATCGAATGGGACTACAAAATTCAAAACCTAACCTTTCGACATGGTGTTAATATGAGCCTTATCAACAACTCTACTATTACTCATTCTAATTAGGTCCTTCCTTTTTCCACACACACTTGCACACTTATGGGTTTGGTCTCTCATCTAGGAATCAAACTATCCCACACAAGTATTTGAAGTTACACCATATCCTCTCATCTTAGGTTGTTGAAGAAGAATCAACCACATGCATTAACAAAATATCAACATCTCCCATTATTTCCTTGCTCACTTAGAAACATTTTGCATCATATCTCTCATCATCTTAAGTATCCTAAAAACATAACATTTGTTAGAAATAGGTTGTCATTTGTGTCCCACATCACTTTGAGCCAAAGGTTAGGACCACATATTTCACATCACCATCACATTTCCACACTCATATTTTTAAGAGAAAACACAACTTCCTACATTTAGTATCATATCATTTAGAACCCTCAAGTATCATAGATCTAGCATCATCCCTCACTGCATTGCCATCTTTAGGAAAAAGCATCCTTTCATGCCACCCACCACATGCTTTGGTAGGAACACATAGAAAAAGAATGATATGGATCCTAGTCATAGTGGAAACACATCTCAAGCTTAGCCATATCTCATAGTGTCCATGATGCCATCAGATCCACCACCACAAATCCCAGAGAAGCTAGGTTCATCCATAGATATTGAGGCTTTCATGAACCAACTTGGTCATGCTACCATTGTAAATGCCATCATAGATCAAAACAAGGAAATCATCATGGAAAATTTCTTAAGGGATAACATTGGCATCTACAAGTTTGGGCGTCCACCACCTATCGACATAACAGATCCTACCCACCATTTGTTTGGATGGCAACCACCTCAAGTAGAACTAGCAGACCCAAATATACCCTCAACCTAGGTGCTTGTTCCCATTCCACAAAACACCCATCCCACTCTCACTAAACCTTTAGTGCATACTATATCCCAACCAACCCTAAGTGTACCATCTACATCTGCTTCCACCACTCATTTTTTTTCTCCACCAAATCCTACATTTGCATCCAGTAGCACTACCTTTTTGCTTCCACCCCACATAACATCTAGTCCATTTACTACTCAAATATCACCACTAGGGTCAAATACTTCATCTTCCATCCCACCTAACATCACTATCAGTCCCTTTGTAGCTAGCCAAAGCTTTTCAACTACATTTCCTTTGGGACCTTGGAATACTATTGCAACACAGGCATCTGTCACTAGTCTTCCCCATAGCACTACAATCATGTCCATGCCTTAGGTACTATCATCCACTACTTCACATAGTTATTCACTCCCACCCCTCACTAATT
The DNA here is from genome assembly GCA_028749045.1 of Cupressus sempervirens. NCBI lineage: Eukaryota > Viridiplantae > Streptophyta > Pinopsida > Cupressales > Cupressaceae > Cupressus > Cupressus sempervirens. The sequence goes on from CM053789.1 coordinate 656,336,421, forward strand.
ATTTCTCCATGCCACCTTTAGGCAATAGCCAAATCACCTTGCCATTACAGTTCCCTTTGATGAATACTCTACCACAGATAAATTACCTTATGCATGTTCATAATTAGTCATACTCTCAAGCAGGCATGCAACCCACATATATTGGACATGTTATGTATTCCCAAAGCATGGAACAGGCATTATCGACATTACCATCATTTCATTTGCAGTTATCATGCTAGCAGTATGCTCAAGCACCCACACAAAACTATCACATAGGGCATCAACCTCATAGTTACCTTCCACACCAAACAACTTCTCATTAGATGCAGCAGTATACCCAACCCACATTCCAACAACCCATAACATCCACTCCACTAGTAATGCAAACTATTTTTCCATAGATGCCATATGGCCATCAGAGTTCTCCATATCAAAATTTAGATTCTAGCACATATCCTCCACTAGGGGCACCTGGATCAGGGGCACTCACTCCCCCACCTGTAAACTCTGAATGGGAAGAGATGAAAAATGCTCTCAAAGCCCTCAAGGATGGAACAAACACCAAAAATTTCAAGTTTGAGAATGACTTCCCATACCCTTTTGATAGGACTATCACAATGACACCATTTCCAAAAAATTTTGAGATCCTCAAGTTTGACAAATTTAGGGGGAAAAGTGATCCAGTCACACATGTTAAGGAACTCTATATGCATTGTCAAGAGGTAGCTTATAATGATGTGTTCCTCATGTAGCTCTTTCCCAAGAGCCTAGCAGTACTAGCCTTGGAATGGTTTTGTCATATCCCTCAGGGCACTATCAAAAGTTTTGTAGAACTTTCTGAGGCCTTTGTTGCTCAGTATACCCATCTCATTGAAACTGAATTGTTTGTAGTAGAACTAGTCCACACTAAACAAAAAGGCAGATAAAGTCTTGCAGAATACTTGCAACACTGGCAGATCCTCACAAAAAGGATTTCTTCTACCATCCCTAAGCGTCATCTTGTCAAGATGTTCATAAACAATGCACACCCCAGCCTCGCTCATCATATGGTTATGAACTATTTGCAAATGTACAAGAACATTAAAGAAAAAGGGATGGGACTTGAGTAAGGCCTCATTAAGGATGATGTCATCAGTTTGTATAAAGAAAACACCTAGGACCAAGGTTTGAGCAATGAAAAAACTTGATACTGGAACAAAAACAAAAACACGATGACAGATGGTGCCACTAACACCCAACAAGTTCATATCATTGGGGCAACTACCAATGTTCTTCCTAGATTTTGTCAGCAACAACCTTATCAACAGTAACCCCCTGTGTATCACCAACCACCTGTGCAATTTCATCAGCAAGTACCCATGCATCATAATCAAACTAATGCTATCACATTGTCAAGAGGTAGTAAAACCCCGTGTTCAAAGGCAACCACATGTATACACCCCATTGGGGGAACCTCTTGATGCAATCTTTGAAAAATTGGCCAAAGATATCCTTTATTGGTATCCATAAATGCAACCCTTGGAGCCCAATCAGTCTAGAGCATCCTGGTACAAAGATAACAAATATTGAAAATTCCATTGTGTTAAAGGACACACTACCCTTAAAAGCATGCAGCTTAAGGATTATGTACAAGACCTCATTGATCAGAAGGAGATCACAGTGGGGGCACAACCCTCAGCTAATGTAGGATTAATGATGTATCAAAATGCTTTCCCTCCTCATAACATGATCTTGGGAAAGGCACCTACAAACCCTCCTATCAACAAACCTAACAATGCTCCGAGTAAACAAGGTGACAATCAAGATACGTCTCAAAATTATACCTCAACATACTTAGACTATGGTAGTTTAATTGGTTGCATATCACAAGTTGAGCCATCTATCAACGTCATAAATATCAAGGGCCCAGACACCCAGTGTGTAGTTGCTACCCACCAAATGCAACTCAATATAGCTGGTCCACTTGTATCTACACAAATCAGACCACCATCAGCATGACCACCTCCATCTCAAGCATCTACATTAGAATCACCTTCATTAGGGCTATAGTATAACATCTTGGAACACCTTGGAAACATGTTGGCCCAGATCTCCATCCTAGATCTCTTATGGACAAGCCCACTTTATCAAGAGATCCTTGACAGTACTCTACATGACTCATGCATCCCCTCTGACATAAATGGCACTGATTATTGCAACTTGGTTGGCCATCTTTCGGCCTCATGTGCCTTATCCTTCAAAACCATAGATATCCCAGTAGTTGAACCTGATCACATCCTCCCACTTCACATAGCTGTCATGGTTTCTAACTTTGTATTTAAATGTGTCATGATAGATAATGGATCGGCTTTAAACCTGTGTACTCTAAAGTTCATCAAACAAGTAGGATATACTAAAGTAGATATCATCAATGAAGTGATCACCATCAAGGTATATGACAATTTTGAGTGCACTACTAAAGAAATCATATTGCTCCCCATCAAAGTTGGACAAGCCACTCAAGAAACACTCTGTCACATAGTTGATCTTAACCTTCCATATAACATCCTCCTTGGTAACCCATGGATTCATGCCATGAAGGCCGTTCCATCCACATATCATCAGTGCATCAAATTTTTGTATAATGGCACTAAGATAACCATCCGTGCAGATCTTGAACCCTCTTCTTATTGTAATGTAGTTGAAGCTTCATATACTAATCACTATCCTGGGATCAAAATTGGCACCACCATGGCTAGTTCCTCTAGCACCTACCATGATCTAGACACCATTTTAGCCTCCACTCTTTCCATGGTTAAGATCAACTACCAAGGTTGTGGCGAGTATAGTCTCACAGATGCTTTTTCTATCAGCACTCTACCAGTTGATCCACAAACTCAAGGATGCCTGACACATCAAGGGCCTATACCAGAAACCACCTCTTGACTCCACTAGCTAGGCTCTACCACATTTGTCACCAAAGGTATCCTTGATGGAGTAGAAAGCGCACTAGACATTAACACATGGCTATACAAAGAGCCACCTCCTAAAACTGAAGCACTTCTTGATCACTTTAAATAGAAATATCCCTGGTCACATCACTTGGTGATAGAGCAATGGAATTATCAAGGAGGTGGTTTAGGCCACCAGGAATTAGGTATGAGATAGCCTATAGAAGCACACCAAGGAAAGAAAACCAAAGGCTTGCACTATGGACTCCTCGCAACTGGGGGCACTACAATGGAAGGCCATGCCTTTACGAACATCAAAAACAATCTCATTGAGTTCAAAGAAATCCTTGAGGAAGTCGAAAAGAAAGCTTATGATGATATTTTCCTTGAAAAAATAATCCTTGGAGCCTCTATGCTCTGCCAACTATCCTTGAATCTCATAGACCTCCCCTCGCTCACCTCTAACTCATAGATTGGGACCAACCAAGTGTCATTCATGTTGATGAGTTCTCTACTGAGCACACACTCCTTAAATTCATGGGGGCAGAAATGCCACAAAAATGGCTACCACCACATCAGCATATGTCTACAAGCTAGATCCACTAGGTTACTTCACGGAGGAGGAAATCTCTAGTCACAAAAATGAAATTAAAAAAGAAACAAAAAAGCAAAAAGATCAAAGAAAAACATCCCATGGTGAAAACTCCTCTGGACCGCCATTAGGTGACTCAAAAAATGAAACAAAAATAAAGGACATATTTGACAGTGAAAACCTCTTAGAGCCACCTGAAGATGGAGATTTCATCCTCCCCCTATAAGAGCATCAGCTTCCTATATCTTTAGTTTTGATAGAAGAAACTCAGCCAGTAAATATTAGTTTGATAGAGACACCACATATTATATACATTGCAGCTTCTCGACCACCCGAGTAGGCAGAACTTCTCATTGAGGTCCTCCATGAAAATTTGGGCCATTTTGCATGGTCATATCAAGACATGTCGGGGTTGGACCCCAAACTAGTAGTACACCATCTAGCAGTGGACTCGGGGGCCAAGCCAGTCAAGCAAAAACTTCAAAAAATGCACCCCAAGGTGGCTTTATTAGTCAAAGTAGAGCTAGAAAAGTTGCTAGAGGCTAAAATCATTTGACCAATTGATTATTTTGAATGGATTTCTAACATGGTACCTATTACCAAGCCTTCTGGTGATATCATAATCTGCACTGATTTCAGGGATCTCAATAAAGCTTTTCTGAAAGATGACTTTCCATTACCATATATCGACATGATTGTGGATCTCATTGCATGTCATGAACTCTTGTCACTAATGGATGATTTCTCTAGGTATAATCAGATTCATATTGTAGAGGAAGATTAGCATAAAAAAACATTCAATATACCTTGGGGCACATTCTACTACAACATGATGCCATTTGGGTTGAAGAATGCCGAGGCAACCTATTAGGGCATGATGACGGTCATCTTCCATGACCTAATCCATAAGATACTTGAGGATTACATGGATGATATTTTAGTCAAGTCTCTCAATGCTTTGGATCACTTGTCTCACCTCAAGGAAATGTTCAATTGACTGGTAGAATATCATCTCATATTGAATCTTAAGAAGTGTGTCTTTGGTGTTACTTCAAGAAAGCTCCTAGGCTTCATTGTGTCATGGCATGGTATCGAGATTAACCCTAAGAAGGTCAAAGCCATTATGGATATGGCTCCTTGTAAGACACTCAGGACCTTTGTTCTGTGCAAGGAAAACTCTAATCAATTTAATGGTTCATTTCTCAGCTTGCTAATAAGTGTCAACCCTTCACTCACCTACTTAAGAAAGATCAAAATTTTAGATGGGACCTAGCTTGCCAGCACAACTTTGAGCTCATCAAGCAATAATTAGCCAATCTACCTATTCTGGTTCCTCCAGTTGTAGGGTGCTCACTCATATTGTATATCAGAGCTACTCCCACAACATTGGGTGCTCTTCTAGCACAACTTGACGATGCAGGAAAGGAAAGGGCTATTTATTACATCAGCTAAACATTAGTGGGTTATGAGCTCAACTACATGCCAATGGAGAAGTCATGCTTAGCAGTGATATTTTCCACCTAGAAGCTATGTCATTAGATGTTGAGTCATAGTGTACAATTGATATTAAAGATTGATCCATTGAAATATATGCTCTCTCACATAGTACTCATTCGATGCTTGGAAAAATGGGTTATGCTTCTCAGTGAGTTTGACATTCAATATATTGATAGAAAGACCATCAAAGGCTAGGCTATTGTAGATCACTTGGTTGATGCACCCTTAGTTGCAAATCACCCTTTCATCATGGAATTTCTAGATGAACACCTCTATTTGATAGAAGAACAACCATCGTGGAAGCTATATTTTGATGGCTCCCATACATCTCATGGCTTCAATGTAGGCATACTCTTGGTTACACCTCAAGGCGATTTTATTCCTAAATATTTCAAGATACAATTTCAATGTACCAATAACATTGCAGAGTATGAGGCCCTTGTTGTAGGACTCAAAATTTCCATTGAATGGAATATCACGGAGCTATAGGTCTATGGTGATTCTTAGCTTATCATCAAATAAGCCATGAATGAATATCAGACAAAGGATGAAAAGCTACTACCTTACAAAGATTTGGTTGATCAATTAAAAGAGCATTTTACTTGGATCTAGGTCATACAGGTACCTAGACTCTAGAATAAGGCAGCAGATTCCATGGCTACTATTGGTTCTCTCTTGGAAATGCTACATGAAGCTACACAATATGAATTCTTGGTTGAGTAGCTGCATGGACCCTCATATGAGAATGATGAATCAACACGGGTTTGTATCTTGGTTGGTCCTCAATCTTCATGGTACCATGAAATTCACACTTACCTGCTAAATGGTATCATATCTCCTCACCTCACACAAACACAATGTCAAAACCTTATTCATAGAGCTTCCCATTACACTATCATCACCCAAACCCTATATCATCATGGTTATCGTGATACTCTCTCTCGATGTTTAGATCAAAATGAGGCTTTGATGGTTCTCAAAGAGGTACATGATAGACTTTGTGTTGCTCACACGAGTAGGATGGTGCTAGCAAAGAAGATCCTTGAGGCTAGATACTATTGGTCTACTCTAGAACATGATGCATGTGAGTTTGTGAGATGATTTTTACCTTGTCAACAACATGCTAATTTGATCTGAGCTCCAACATGGGATTTGCAACCCATTGCACCACCATGGTCTTTTGCCTGTTGGGGGTTTGATCTCGTTGGCCTTATTGCACCACATTCTTTAGAAAGGCACACTTGGATAATCACTACCACTGACTATTTCACTAAGTGGGTCAAAGTATTTACCCTTGTTACTGCCATGGGAGTTTAGGTGTCCAAATTTGTACTATATCATATCATATGTCACTTTGGCATTCTAGCCACCATTTTCATAGACCATGGGGGAAATTTTGAAAACCTAAATATGGAGGAATTGTGCACTTCCCTTCACATACATCACCACTTTTCTAGCCCATATTTCCCATAAGGTAACAGTTAGGTGGAGGCAACTAACAAAACCCTACTTAGAATACTCAAGAAATTTGTCAATGACTCTGGCCATGATTGGCATTTGCAAATTAATCCAGCCCTATGGGCATACCACATTTCATTTCGTATAGCCACTAGCACAACTCCATACTCCTTGGTCTATGGTGCTAAAGTAGTCCTACCTATTGAGGTTGAACTACCATCTCTCTACTAGGTTAGATATATGATGAAGAGTATAGAGTGACTCGACTTACTTTGCTTGATCTACTTGATGAGAAAAGGAAATAGACCTATGACCACCTAATGGTCTATAAAAGTCACCTCAAGCACAATTTCAATAGGAAAGTCCATCTGCATAGTTTTCAAGAAGGTGACATGGTCCTTAAAGAGAATATGAAGGTCTAGGCTAACAAAGAAAAGAAAGGCAAGTTCGAGCCCACATGGCTTGGTCCCTATGTAGTCACGACATCTTTTGGCTCAGGAACCTATCAGTTATCTACCCTTGAAGGTGAAGTCTTGAATGACCCTACCAACATTATTCACCCCAAGAAATTCTATGCCTGAAGGAAAAATGTCCAAATCATCTCACTCTCGTATTGGGACCTATGTATTGGGACCCGCCCGTGCTCACTCCCCCTACACTCCATCCATTGTCCCCTCCTCCGTGCATCCTTGTGTGTGTATCTATTGTAGCTGACCAAGTTGATCGCCTGTAGTGCTCAATCTGAGATGCTAGGACTATTGCATGGTACCTCCCCCAATAAAAACCAACTCTCTCCCTCAGCTCCTCTACCTCTGCCTGTAGTCTCCTCAACTCATCCAAACCCCCTCCCACTACCTTCTGCACCTATAAGGTCACCACCTCCACCACTAGCCTATCTCTCTCATGTTGGATGGTGTCTATCCTCACCTGTGCGGCTTGCCTCTCCAATGTTGCCACATCCAACCTCCCCTCCACTCGTCCTACTTCTATCTACAACCTCCCTATCTCAAGACCTCCCCTATCCACCTACCCCTATGATATGTCTCACTCCTATTTGAACTGATCTCACTCTATATGGAGCTGATCTCACTCCTGCTGTGTATCCTAGAGTAGCTGACTGATGGCCTCATGAGCCTATTGTAGCAAGGTGTAGCAAACTACTAGTCCACCACCCCCTCCCCCTACCACTAACCCTCCTTCGTCACCCCCTGCTGGCCATTATGACCTCTAATCCCTCTCTCCCTCTCTCCTCTACTCTCTCCTCTCAACTTCTCATTAGCTCCACCCCTCTCTCCTTCACTCTCTCCTCTCCACCTCTCTCCCCCTGAGCTCCTCTCTCTTTCCTCCCTACCCTCTATCTTTGCCATGCTGGCCCTTCCTCTTGAACAATAGTTACTTCCCACTACTACAACCCTTTGGCTACATAGTGCCCCTATCAGGCTACCCAGGCTAACTCACCCACCACCACTTCTGCCCTCATACCTTGTGCTCAGCCCACTAGTATTAGGTGTACAAAAGTGTCTTAGTACTCTTGAGTGGAGCCCACATCTATTGACCCCTCAAACTAGTCCCACTAGTGTGGCTCTAGCTCCAACCATGCCCTCAATAATCCCTCTCTGCAAGGTTGGCCCATACATCAATATTGGCTCACGTGTCACATGCTAATACCAATTTGGCTCCCCTGGAGCTATTTGCCGACATCCAAACTATCATAACACCTTGTTTGGCCTGTACTAATTTGCTACGTAGGCCCATCAACTAAACACAAAACATGGAAATATTGTGTATGGAAGTTTCTCTCTATTCTCCACCCATGGTCCTAGGCCCATGTATGGTCACCACACCACTATAACTATCTCATCAATGTTGACTCTCTAGTAGTCCACTAAATCTGTATGGTGGTATGTCAGTGGCTCAGCCTAGTTGTATGCCACTAGCTCCTCTGCCTATCTCTCTCTACACCCCAGTGGCCTAAGCATGAAAATATGCTCCCAAGCCCACACCATTAGTAATGTTGAGAAACCAATACTCCTCCCCTGCCGATCGCCACCCTAGTATACTATCTGATGAAGTTCCCTATACATCTTGACCAACATCAAAGACTCCCATGTAGCTAGCAGTCCTGTGTCCACTATCCACATAACCATTGGGATCAGTGCCAAAGTAACTCCTATCCTACCTATATCTAGGGAAATATACCCCAAAACAAGCCCCAACACATAGAAGTAAATCTGCCTCTCTAGTGCCACATGATCTAGATGCTCATCTAAGGAAAACTATCCTTGCTAGATCTTGAACTCGACTCTAGGTCCTACTAGTCCCTGTACAACCACCTCTGCTATCATCTCTCTAGTTGCCATCACTAGCATCCCCTATATTGGCAGTCTGAATATCCAGTACACATTCCCTAAGGTCACCGTCATCTCCCTAATCGACAGATGGAAATTCATTGTCTCATTGTGCCATCGCTCGCATAGGACTGTGACCATCACCATGTATGTGTGAGTATGGGGCAACCTCACAAGGTAGCCCAATCTGATCACCTTGATCCTCGCTCAATCTATGGATATCAGCATCTCACCTGCGTGCAACACCATTGCTCTTTGCTCCTGTGATACTAACGCCTCCAAGGACCACTGCACATCACAACAGTAGCTTAGATGTCAGTATTCTATGTTAGATTATAATCCTTAACCCCTCCCTTTCCCCCCAGCTTTTTCTACTTTTTTTTACACCATCCTATGTTCCCACAAAAATGCATTCCCGTAAATCTAGAAACTCTCATTCTTGTGGGTTTATCTTCCTGTAGGATTGCAATGTTGACCTTTCCTTGTTCTACCTGTTTGACCCATGTTCCTATGGTAGCATTCACACCACAAGAAAATCATGTTCCTATGGCTCTATCATCTAGTGGGATCGCACCTTTGACTGTGCTGCCCTCCCAGTTTGCCTTTCATTTAGGCCTGCACATTTTTGCGCTATCTACAACCTATGAATCATGGACCCCTAATCTCGTGAGATCATGTTTTCCCTTTTTCCATCCCGATCAACCCAACCCCATCCTTGCTTTGAACCCATTTTTGCTAACATAACGTCCCCATTGACTAAAGTGCATTCCATTTTGTGGGGATGCGATACCACTAGTTTACCCCAGATCTCGCATGAACTCCCACTCTAAGATCGTGATCTCACCAAAGCTAACTAAAACCACAAAACTCCTCATTGTCTAGGCAAGTTTTGCAAGATAGCGATCCCTCTGTTCCTGCTTGTGTTGCTGTCGGACCCATGTTTGCAGGATCACGTTTCCACTTTTGTGAGAATGCTATAAAAATTGTAAAACATAAAATCATAAAGAGGTTTTAGACCCTACCGATTGATCCAGTGTCCCCCATACTCATACTCATCACACTATGTCTACTCAGTGCTCTGGTCGCCCAATATCTGCCATCGTAATATCCAATGTAGAGCTCTTGCTAGTAATATATCCTCCTTAATCATAATGCAAATGACCCCTTCTAGCCCCCTTCTCACCACTTATAGCCTGCCCAATGCCTTAGCTGCCCTTGTAGGTCATCTAGCACTACTATTTTTCCCTGTCCCCTCATTTTTTTACCCTCCTTTTATCTTTTTTACCTATTTTTACCTCTTCCATGCCTACCATGCCCCTGCTAGCTTCCTGTAGTTTTTTTTTAACAAGCCATCATGAAACTTTTTCTTTCCTTGCCACCTTCTTCAGGGGACATCACATAGTCCATTCTCTCTTTCTACTCAAGATTAGGGCAACTATGTTGGTTCAAAAAGTCTTCTTCGCATCATATATGTTTGAACTTCTTTGAAATAGTGTTGTTTCAACACTATGTCAAAGAGGGGCAAAATGTAGACACCTAAATCTGATTACATCAATAAGTAATCGTATTTAGTTTTTCCTAGGAAATTATTGATTAAATATTTACTATTTAATTAATTAATTATCATCCCCTAGTTAATTAATTAATTTAATTAACTATAGTCCAATTGAAAAAATCAAATGATCTCCCAAAATTAATTTATAAATTAAATCCCAATTCCTCTATTAAATTGAATAAATAATCAAATCTATTCAATTTAATTCCATACTCTCATTTTATTGAATAAAAAATTTAATAAAATATCTAAAATCTTAAAAACCTTTTCTAAACCCTATCCTAACCCCTAATCCAACCCATTCACCCATACTAACCTCACTTAGCCTCCTAACTAACCCATCCCATCAAAGCTAAATCACTTACCCCCCTAACCTCCCTTCTAAGCTAATTCTAAACCCCCTTCTAATCATGTGCACAATCATAAACATGGGTTAATACTTGCTAACCCAACCCAAAGTCAACAAATATCTTCTCCCCTCACCCTCCAACATTTATGACTCTTATACCTCTCCCATCCTCTCTTACACCTCTTACATGACTCTTACATACTCAACCACCTTCATGAAGCCTTTCACCAACCCATTTCCTATCCTCTCACATGCATTCTCCTTGTGACACTTTTTACCTCCCCATTGGTGTTGAACAAGCATAATCCTTGTGCTCCCTTTCAAGTGCATCCTAACCCTCCCTCACCATCTCATCATCTTGACCCTCCATTCCTCCAAACCTTGGCCTATAAATTGAACCTCCTCCCTTCACAAAACCATCCACCTTCCATACAAAGTTATAATGCTATTTTGAGAGCTCATAAACTACCAAAATACCATTATAATGTTGAAATCACTCCATAAATCTATTATTGAAACCTTGCTTCATTGACTCCATCCATCCATCTAAAGCTTCAGCATATCTTGTGAGCATACACATCTTAAATCAAGGATAAATCCATTGTATCATGATGGCATACCATTAGGAGCCTACCATTCTTGGTTTTCTTCCTCTTGTGGTGATAACAATCAGTCCTATCTTAGGTGTTTTCTTGTTTGGTTTTGTTAATGCTTCTATTTAATAGTTAGTATTCAATTTGCACTACTAAACTAGGTGATATAGATATTGCATTAACAGTCTGTATGGTGGCAAGATTCTCAACAAATCCATAAGAAAATAAAATGGTGGTAGTCAAAAGAATCATGAGATATCTAAAAGGTACTAAAGAATATGGTTTATGGTACAAAACAAGAGGCAAATAGGATTTAAAAGTGTTCATAGATTTTGACTGGGTAGGAAGTATTGATGATAGAAAAAGCACCAGTGGTGGAGCATTCTTTCTTTGTAAAAGACTAGTATCTTGGACAATCAAGAAACAAAATTGTATCTCTTAGTCCATAGTAGAGGAAAAATATGTGGTAGCAGCAATAAATTATTCTTATATTATTTGGTTCAAACAACTATTGGTAGATATGAAGATACAGATCAAGGATCCAATAGTTATATACTGTGATAATACCAGTGTAATCAATATATCAAAAAATTCAGTGATGCATACCAAAACAAAACACATTTCTTGAAAGAATTGGTACAAGATAAAGAAGTCAGATTGGAATATGTAAACATAAAAGAATAACTTACAGACATATTCACCAATCCATTACCTAAGGATGCATTTTTGTATCTAAGAGGTAAGCTAGGGGTAATTCCCCTATTTGAAGCTCACTAAATAAAGTTTAGTGATGCATTAACCAGAGCATGTTGAAGATCAATCAATTGGTGCAATATTGACAAAAGCATATTGCAAATGAATTTGTACTTGAGGTAAATTGATATTCACTAAACATTGTCTTTAGCATGAGATGTCAAAGAGGGAGAAGTTTGTTGTCATAGAAAAATTTTGTAAAGAGAAAGAGATGTCAAAGAGGAAGAATGAACTTGGTTTGATATCAAAGGTAGAATTTGCTATCAGAAGAAGTTGTAGTAGATAAAAGTTTTTTGACAGAGGAAAAAATGAAGGCAGAAAGAGTTCACACTAATAGAGGGAGTTCTCATGGAAGAGAATCAGAATGAAACTAAGGATATGTTCCTTATTTTTCTCCTTACTCTAAAAATTTCATTATGCTATGACATGTTGTGTTGCCATCAATGCTAAAGAGGAAGATTGTTGAAACAATTGATTAATTGTGTATTGTCTTTGATGTTACACAAAATGTCATATCATCACCAATCAGTGTATGTCAAGCTCACTCTAGCATTGAAGAAAACTTTCTGTGTCTACCAAGCATTCTAGAGTTTGCCTAATTTAGAAAATAATATCTACCAAGTTCACTTGAGCGCAGAGGAAAGTTTGTGGAAGATGAGTGTTCACCGAGCTCACTTAGTCAATGAAGGAAATATTGAATGGAACCAGTATTAACTGAGTTCACTTGGTTACCAAAGGAACTTTGCAAATATGCAATGTTGACTGAGTTCACTTGGTAAACATACGAAAATTGTTTCTGAGTTAGTGTCTATTGAGTAGGGTTGACTAACAAAGAATTTTCTTATTTTGGCATATTAAGTTCAATTGATTTATCTATTGGTTCTAGCCAACTAAGGAGATGAATATTAATTATTCTAAGTTGTATTCTAGCCAACTTGACAATATGAAAAATATAAATATAAGGTCAAGTTGAGAATTAGTATATATGCATGGAAGATAATTGAAGATTTAATGATGCTAAGAGGAAGCGAATCAGAAGGATAAGCATAATATCCTTGTGAAGCTAAAATGATATATTCAATCAAGAAGGATCAAGTATTCAAGCTAGGATTGAGATATATAATCAAAAATTTAGTTGCATTGTTACTCCCTAACCATTGTAGCAATGATCTAAATCTCTTAACAAATTTGGCTTAACAACTATTTGTAAATCCTCTAACAAGGTGACATTTATATTGAATTTCCCAAAGAACTCTAACAAGGACACTCCTAATAGGGTGATTAAATTCTTTGATAGGGTCACACTTAATAGTGTGTTTTGTAACCTTTGACCAAGTTGGCTCCTAACAGGGTTCACTTCAGAAGAGTGAAAATCAGTAACTAGTTGCAATTGGTGTTTTTCCCAAATCGGGTTTCCAAGTTAAAATCTTGGTGTCAAATGTGTTCATTCTATTTCTCTTATGTGTTTACAACTATGTTAAAGTAATAGTAATTATAGATAAAATATTAATATTTTCATGTTAAAGTATTTATCAAGCATTTTCAATATTTACCAAGTTACAATATTTTCTATGTGTTTACTGAGCTTCAGTAGAGCTTAGTTTTTAGAGGTTATTTTTTACTAAAATCTAAGGGATCTTGGATTTATTTTAGTGGTAACTAATTCACCCCTCCCCTCTTAGTTACTCCTCTTTTATTTCCAATAGATGGAACCACCCGAATATGCGACACTTTTTCACTTCCTTACATTGTTTAAAGATCAAATAGTTCTATAAAGTGAAAGTGATGATCATCGATCTTGACAAGATCAATGATCATGAAAGACCTCAGTTACTACTGTACTTGCCTTTGGTATTTTTGGTCCCACTAGACACTAAGCCTCCAACTCATCAAACACATAGACCCTTTGACAAATTAGCATAAGGCATTTGGCATACACTCTACCTCAGCACTACCTAGCATCCTTTGGAATAACTGACCCCACATAGCCATGTGTTGAAATGTCACTTCCCCACATTATTTAAAAACCTAGCAACTCCAAAATTCAAGAAAGAACCAACCACTAATTTTAGAAGATCTAACGATCGAAGAAATATGCAGTCTACTTTATTCTCCATGTCAGTACCTCAACCAATGAAACTCCCACTATATGCCAACTCAGCCTAAGACTCTTATCACCCTATCTACGACCCACAAGAAAATAGGACCCACAAAAATCCATGTGGAAGAATCTTGCTTTTCCACATTATTTAAAACTCTTTCTTCTTCAAAATGTGAAAATTAGACAATCATGGATCTTTTTGTATCTGATGGTCTTGATCAAGCATGGAACACAACATACCTCAACAAATTTTGACCCATCTAGAAATGACACCTACCACAACTTTGACACATTTCAAATTGTGGCTGATGACTTGAAAAGAAAGGCCCCACCTAGACACATGGCATAAATTTGCTTCCCCTCTTTCTTTAAAGCAAGAACAATTCTAGAAAGTTGGTAAGCAATAGTTGTCGATAGATCTGAGATTGACAATGAGTTTGATGTGGGCCTAAAAAGGGTATAAAAACACAAATTAAATTGGCGGCTAAGGTTATAAAGCTTATGACCAAGGTTTAAAAGATATTAATTTTTATATTTAATATTTAAAAATTCAAATACACCAACCATTAGATGTTTGCAAAATATGAAATATGGAATTTGGTGGAAAGCAAGTATGTCTAACAATAACTTTACAACACCAACAATAGCACATGTATTTTTGTGAGATGTTATCAGACTTCATGGCATTCCTTGTAAGATCAATTTTTATTGAGACTCATTGTTTTGGGCACTAGTGTTAATTTTAGTACAACATATCACCCTCAGATAGATGGATAGACTAAGAGAGTCAATTAGGTTTTGGAGGATATGTTATGAATGTATGGCATGGATCATTAGGTCAAATGGAAAGAGTACCTTCATCTTGTAGAGTTTTCCTTTAATAATGGGTATCACTCATCTATTGGTATACCACCTTATTAACATTATATGGAAGACCTTGCAGGACTCCTTTGAGTTGGGATAGGATTGAGGAAAAAGTGTCTATTGGATCACAATTAGTTAGAGACATGGAGCAACAAGTTGATTTAATTATACAACATATTAGGGAGGCTCATGAAAGATAGAAAAAGTATGTTGATGCGAAGAGGGTAGACAAAGAATACATGGTTGGTGATAGAGTTTTCTTAAAAGTAAATATGCTCAAAAGTTCAATCCATTTTGGAAAGGGTTCTAAGTTAGTGCCTCATTTTGTTAGACCATTTGAGATACTCAAGAGGATAGGACCAATTGGCCACTGTTTAGCATTTCCACCTAGCTTATCACACATCCAAAATGTGTTACATGTTCTAGTTTTGAGGAAGTATATTTATGATGAGTCTCACATTATAGATTGGGATGCCTTGCAAGTGGAATCAAACAGGCAGCTTGGGCCATTCACATTTTGGGCTGACAAAACCTAGCACTTTGAGGAAGAGAATTGGACTAGGTTAGAGTGTAATGAGACTATTATGATGAGGTCATAGCTTCATGGGAGGACACAACATAGATGAGATCACAATACTCATACCTCTTTGATGAAATCCAAGAGGATCTTCATGCCTGGGGGGGAGGATGTGAGTCCTCACCCTATCCCATCATAGCATAAAAGAGTAGTTTATTTTCATTACAAATCATTTATATTTTGAGACCTTGTTATATGTTGGACTATGTTGAACTATTATTCAAACTATTTGATACTATAGGACACTTTTTTTTTATCATGATTATTTATGGTGTTAGAACTCATTGATGATTATTTACATTCATGTACTTGATTGGTTATTTTATTGAGTATGAAATTGATTTTGAATGCAAAGTTTAGATGGATCATATGTTTGAAAATCATGAAATTTTGCAAATGGTCATATCATGCTTAGTTGATTATGCTAGTATTATATATGCACAATGGTTTAGAAATGGAAAAATGTTATTTGAAATTCAATTGAGATATATTTTTTATTTTGATTCAATTACAAATACAAAATTGTTTTAGGATTTATATATGCATGTGATTTATTTATCTTGGACTATTGATATGTGGTTTGAGTGTGTAGGAAATAATCGTGTAAAATGGAGAACTGAGACTATGCCTTTGTATTAATTGGGAATGCTAAGGCTATATCTAATGAAGAGGTCTTAGCCTCATTATTTAGTATTTTAATTTGTGAATGTAATGTGAATGAGTGTGTTAGATTAGATTTTCCATTCGTAATGTTAAGTATATATTTTATAGTGTCACTTGACACTTGTATTATTATGTGTATAATTGGCAAGTAAGATTTAGATACTAGAAAAATACATCCAACCTTATTTCTAACCAATTAAAAATGTTTAAATTAAATCTCTTTGATTAAAATTATAATATGAAGGCTTTATTTAGATTAAATTTAGATTTCAAGTTTAGGGTGGCTTTAGAGGGCTTTATTAGATTCCTAAAGTGTTCTCTTAGTGAAATTAAGTTACCTACATGTTAGTACTATATGTTAGAGCTCTAATTTTTACTTTAATTTAAATCACTTTTCTAACCCCTTTAAAGTCTCATTTTTCAAGTATTACAAAAATGGAAGAAATCTTACCCAACTTTTCATGGTTATCTTCAGTGAGTTAAAATTCCAATCAAATAGGGAAACTTAATTGGAGTTAGAGTGACTTTTCTATTTCATGATGGAGAAAAAGGGGTTGAGTTTTTTCATAAAAGGGGAATTTGAAAATAGAGTTTTTCATTCACCCACTCTCTAGTTTTAGAGATTTTCTATTTTTGGAGATTGGATCAAGGATAGAGGGCTCTTCTCAAATTGGTTCATTTTCCATAGCTTGGAGAAAGTTTGGAGCTTTTCCCATGTTTTAGGAATATGTATTGTATTGTTTTTCTAAATAAAAGTTATGTAAATTCTACTATAGTTGCATGTGTATTGTTCATTGTCCACATTGTATTGTTGGGTGGGAATGAATTTCTATTATTTATTTTCTTTCTCTTTGATTTTGAGAGTATGAGGTTATGGGTGTGGAAGGAAATTACTCACTCTTGGGAGGGAAGTAGTGGCCTTTGGGTGTGTTAGTGAAATAGGATCTATAACTTGTAATAGCACTTGTGGAATGTTATGTGTTTTCCAAGTTATTATATGAATGAATATATATATATATATATATATATATATATATATATATGTATATATATATGTATATATATATATGTATATATATATGTATATGTATATATATATGTATATATATATATGTATATATATACATATATATATACATATACATATATATATACATATATATATATATGTATATATACATATATATGTATATATATATATGTATATATACATATATGTATATATATATATATGTATATATATACATATATACATATATATATACATATATATATACATATATATATATATATACACATATATATATATATACATATATGTATATATACATATATATATATATATACATATATACATATATATATGTATATATGTATATATGTATCTTAATATAAGTTAACTATTCCATATATAATATTTGTCATATATTATATTAACATAATCAGATTTCCACAATCCATTAATAATGTGATCAATGTTTCTGGATTAGATTGTGTGAGTTTTTTCAGCATCAACATTACGGATCATACTACATGATCCATCATGTAGTATGATCTGAAACGTTGATGCTAAAAAAACTCACACAATCTAATCCAGAAACATTGCTCACATATATTATATTTCTCATAAATATAATATAATTTATCCAACATAATTATAACATTAACACTCCCTCTTAATGAAGACAGATAAAAACACATAGATATTACACCATAGGTAATATTTTAAAATAATAAATATAAGAAATCTTTCATCAGAAGATTTCTAGAATATGATATCATGTAAGTATTGGCCTATCAGAATATCAACATATGATATTCACCAAATACTTTGAGTAATGGCCTATCATAACATCAACTAAATGATATCCACGAAGTACTCAATGTGGTAATGGCCTATCATAATATCAAGGCAAGATATACACCAAGTACCAAAAATATATCTATACAAGCAACTTGTAGATAATCAAATTAATGATATCAACCACCTAGTTGTTGATTTATAAGATAAAGCCTTTACATTAAAAAAAAATTCAAAAATTAATCATGCTAAAAGTTATTATAAGGACGTCACTTTACAAAAAATTCTCCTAATACAAGTGACAATCATTTAGAAGTCATCACTTCTTCATGATATACATAGGGGATAGGCTCATACATGTATGACATGAAAAGTTCACATGAAGTCTTCACAAATACTGTCATGTGGTGTTGTCATAACATTCACCATAAAACATATCAAAGAATAAAGTTTCTTCCTCTTAGTTTGATATCAAGTTTTCTGACCTCTTAGCACAAGGTTCTCTTCGATGAAGTGTCAAACTTCTTCTAAATTTGTTATCATCCTTCTAACCTTATCATCCCTAGTTCAATGGGTATCTTAGTAGCATAAAGCCTTCCAGCCTACATACATGAGACTTTATCCCATGGATCATAGTCCTTTAGCTTTTATAGTTTCTGACTAGTGGAGAATCCATCAATCAAGGTCTACTCCTTCTGAACCAAGATCATCAAAAGTTTGACTGAAACATTTATTATTTTCTGCTCCCTCTCTTTCTCCAAGGTTGCCTCTAATGAATTGTCAGATTCCCTCTCATAATTTTAATCAAGGATATTTTCTTCAAGAAACTCACATTATCCAACCTAATCATCAGATGATTCGTGAATCCTAAATCACAGCTTCGTTGAAGCTATTATCATAAGATTAAGTCTGTACAATATTTGGTAGCATGCCTAATGTACCAATCTTGTTTTCCTGCAAGAACATCATCAGAGACAAAAGAGAAGATCAAAGAAAATAGCTCTTTAAGGTAATTATATAAATACAAAATAAGGGAGAGATTACAAAGAGTAGATACATGCAATACTTGAGGATAATAAATACTAATCTGTAATTCAACATCCTTGATACAAGTTGTTTCAATGAATGATAGAAATGGCTCCATATAAGCATTTGTCAAACAATGGGAATGGAACTTTGGTTATTATTTCCACCCAAAATGTAAAATTCCCACTCTTATATCATTAAACAATTTTGCATCACATCATATATGGAAAACTTCTTTATGTTTTTCCTTTTTTTTTTTTCATTGTAGAGAATCATCCCTTAGATCAAGGAAAAGAATGAGCATAATAAAGAAAATAAATCTTATATCACATGCATGGATATAGTTAAGAGATTGACTACAATAGGAAAAATTAATAAAAAAGAGACAATGAGTTTATCTCATTATTCAGGAGCAATCAGGACAAGCTTTCAACTGTGGCAGAGAATCGCACCATTATTGTAACCAAAGTCCCAAAGGCTTCCCATAGAACTTCGGAACTCATGTATTGCATAGTCAGTTGCTACAATATTTATCATCCTTCAATAATTTATCTAGATATGTGTTAGCTTTTAGAACAAACTGATAATTTGTAAAATTTCCCAACTTAAAAATATCAATCTGATTAAAGTATCTAGAGATAGAGGGTTGATTGAGGCTTTTCAAATTTCCACGAATTTCTCTCCATTAAGGTTGTAGTAATATTTTCTTTTGATCCTCCTCCAATTAATCCATTACGTATAAAAAAACTCTCAAAAAATATATATTCTTGCCCATTATCATTAATAAATTATAGGCTATTGCACCGGACAAACATCCTGGTTGTGCCATTTTACTCCAAACTTTCAAGCATCTTGTCTAATCTCTTTTCATTTTAGAGATAATGAATAAATATACTATAGGTATAAATATTCATTCCATTCCATTTCCTGGACATGTAGTCATAAAGAATTTGCTTCATAGAGTGCCCAATAAAAATTGGAATAAGTAGAATGGATCAATAAATAAATAAATCATTTGCAAGTAAATATTTGTGGCCAACTTCATGCAACTGCTCTAGATGAGAAGCTGAATAAATGTCAAATTTCACAGAATTTGAACTAAACATCCAAAAAAAATTTCAAAGGATTTTGTTTTGAACCTAAAGTCCCACACTATCCATCTCTTCCACAACTTAAGACAGTAAATCAAGGCAGTGCTCATGGGCCAAGATTTTAACAAGGTAGTCATGGTACATTTCAACAAAAAATCTTATTGAGAGCAACATAAAATCAATTATATTTGCATCTCAAGTCCTGAGCAGCCCTATTTGACTTTTAAGCTAATAATCAACCCTCTTCAAAGCATTAGGTAAGGTATCAAGCTTATGTTATTAGTCTCATGCTATTCCTTCTCCATGTTTCTCTACAAAACTAATACCAAATATCAGTGGAGAAGCATCATCAAAGCTTTTTCAAGACCCTCAATACATTAAAACTTGGCATTACAATTTGGCACACTTAATTCACAAATGATGATTCCTCATCTAAATTTGTGAAATGACTCCAAGTAGCTACTGAATGTAATCTCCAATATTTAGTGTCAAATATAAAAATACTTCCATCCTTTGCCTGTAAGAGGAGGCTTAGATTGATATCTTCAAGTGGCACAATAGACATGTGATCAATCCCAAAACTTTATATCTCCAAAATTAAACAAGTTGTGTTCAGCAATGAGCAAAATGTTTCATATGACCCTCCAACTTAAATACTACAATCATTCTAAAAATTCCTATTCACTGCCTGTGGTTCTTATATTCCCATCAAATTCAAACAGATGAATTGACCTTCTTAAAAATCCATACCTTCCAATGAACTAAGCAGCACTAATGAATTCAAAATGTGAGCAGCTATAGCCAAAATGTATGTCTCTAGGAATCGTAAATTATGCCACAACCTCCTCTTTTAGCATACCCATAAATATGATTTTCTTAAAGCTCCATGAGAACCCAAATTACACTCTATATTGTGGAGTTCGGTAATCAATCTTCTATCATATCCTGAATGGTTCTTGGAGAGTGATATATACTATTTAAAAATTATCTATGATCAATATCTAGGTCAATAGCATTCAACGATGACAAGTGGATTTGTGATCTCTGTTCAAACCTACAAGACTTCATTTTATTAGATCTAAATTTGGCCCTTCCTATTGCAGGATCTTTGAATTTTATTTTCTTTTGATGCTCGCACAGATTTAACTAGTCCTCTACCACTAGACTTGCTCAAGTTCCATGTCCAATCTGATGCATACAAATGGTGGATCCAAATTTCAATTATTCCTAGGTAAACTTGCTCTGATACCATGTTAGTGAAATAGGATCTGTAACTTGTAATAGCACTTGTGGAATGTTATGTGTTTTCCAAGTTACTATATGAATGACTATATATGTAAAATAAAGAGGCATGTCTCTTTAACATATTAACTTACATTAGTTATAGTTATAACACAAGTAATATACCATCAATATATTATAATTATATATATATATATATATATATCTTAATATAAGTTAATTATTCCAAATATAATATGTGTAATATATTATATTTCTCATAAATATAATATAATTTATCTGACAAAATTATAACATTAACAAGGTGAAGGGGTTAGTTGGGCCTTTCCCTTGAATGCATAGTATCTTCCCTAGAAGGAAGAGGGATACACATTAGTATGGATTGCATGTGCTAGTACATTGTTATGTGACAAGGGGAGAATTTTTGTGAGAGTTGGTATTTATTTTGTATGCCTTGGTTTTTTGTATTGGCTTCTCCTCAAGGATTTTAGGCACACCTTCACCCATTCCATTGGTTGCTATGGTAACATATTGTGTAATCTTAAAAAGGGTGTTAAATTTTGTATCCTATAATTATTGTTTTATGTTTTTGTGCTTGATTGTTACCGGTTGGTCTTAGTTCTTGAAGCTCGATAGGTGCTCTCATAGAGACTTAGGTTGGGAGTTGAGCTCTCTATGGTTTTCAGTGTTTTTCTTATATAGGTTTCATGTGGATTTATGTTGAATAAAATCTTGGAAGATTTCATTTTCTATTGTAGATTTCAAGATGATTTATTATGAATATTCGTATAAGTTCTGTATTGTAAAAGATCACATGTAGATCTTCATTTATGAAATCTTTATTTATTGTAAGATCCAGATGTGATTTTAATATTGGAGAGACATGCCAAAGTTGTGAATACATTTCACTTTAAATATTTCCTTGAATATGATTAAATGTATTGGAAATTTGTAGCAATAATCTATAAATTATTTGATATGGTTTCTTAAAGTGTTTCAAATTTTAATTTTAATTTTATTAAGTAATATGGGCATGTGTGTCTTGGTCAAAAAAGTTTGGGCATGGTATTTTGGTATTATAGTTAGGTTAGAAAACATTGGGGTAAAGATGGGTTCATGTTAAGTGTAGAAATATAGCTTTCTTCTTATTTAGTATGTTATTTTTTTTCAAGTCGAAAGATAGATTTATATCATTTCACAATTAAATTATTAAATGTATTAGTAAAGTTGGGAATATTTTATATAGTGTGTTAGAATATTTCATTGCTTAGCTTCAAAACTCACATCTTAGAAAATTAACCAATTAGTAAAATGTGTTTAAATCTCTTGTGAAAAAAAAGAAAAAAAAAAGAAAATACTTGTGAAAATGATCAAAACCCACGTACAGGATTTTGTAAAATGTATAGAGTGGAAATATAATTCACTCTATAAAAATTATAGATTCTAATTACTATCTTTCTATAGAAAGTCCTTTTTGCACCCTACTAAAAAGGCCTAGTTAACTGTTGTTTATTTTTTCACCCCCGCCAAAGTTTAAATTTCAAAATGCCTCCCCGCCAACAGCTTGTCACCAGGCTTAGTGTTATTTTAATGCCTAAGAAATACCAAAAATTTAAAAGGATTAACACCTTAGTGTATTTCATTTTTTCCTTCTGTGGGCTAGTAGGTTCACGATCGTCAGAATTCAGAGGATCAACGATCGCCACATTCCCGCATTATCAAGTTGTGAGGAAGTTAAATAATGTGAGAATCCCCCTTTTTGATGCATGGATAGGTGAAATCATGCGAGGTCTTTATCAAGTTTCAATGCATAAGTTTATAGGCATCGTCAAATTGAGGCTGATCTTCCCTGCATTATAAAGATGTGCGACCTTTAAATAATGTAGGAAAGCCTTTTTGTGATGCATGGTAGGTGGGTTTGTGTTCCTTCTATGGGTCATAGGTTGCATAGGTGGTGGCTGAATTGGAAGAATGATTGGTTCCTGCTTCCCCGCATTCTAAGCTTTGTTAGACCTTTTGATAATGTAGGAAAGTGGGCTATTGATGTGTGTCTTAGGCGATGTCACAGTAGGTGGTCGTGCAAGTCTAGGAAGTACAAGTGATGAGCATCATCAAATCTAAGACAATCAAGGGCTGGCACTTCCTTGCATTATGAAGATGCAAGTAAATTAAATATTTCAAGGAAGTGGTTTGGCTACACATGTTCGAGGTGATGTCATAGTGGATGTTCTCAAACGTTAGAAAGTACAAGTCATGTCCACCGTTCGATGCAGGAAAATAAAGGGTTGAGGCTTTCCTACATTATGGAGATGCAAGGAAGCTAAATATTACGAGAAAGAAGGTAGCCACCATGTGTCTCTTTGGGACCAATTTCTCTGTGGATTGCCAGTTGGATGCCAGGTGTTGTCTAGTGTGGTACAGATTGCTAAGGTGGCACTAGGTGTGATGGGCCTGGGGCAGAAACAAGTGCAATACATGAAGGAGTTTCTCGATTGTTGATCTCATGGAGATCAATGATCAATGATTCCTCGCATTATCAAGATGTGAGAAAGTTAAATATTGTGAGAAAGTGGGTGGAGGACATGTGTCCTGATAGCTCAGGTAGCATCGATAGTTAAGGCAGTAATAGTTAGCGGCTAGCAGTTAATATGACCGTCACGATCAGGGGTTAAGAGGTTGGCACGATTAGTTAGATAAGGAGATGGTCAACTCAGGAAGACTCTACTAGGTGGAAAAATGAAATAAAATAGTCGGTCCACATGGCTCATCCTAGTGGCAAGGTTATGTTGACCTACTGATCATGTTGATTCACAAACTAGAAATAGGGGAGATTAGGTTTTGCCACGCGATTTGATCTCTACAATCAATTCCAACCACCAAAAGTGAATGCTGAATGAGGAAAGAACACTCCACCACCCCCCAGTTGATCCATCTACTTGGTTAGAGCATAGTTATGGTGTCATTTTTGTCTTCTCAAGGCACTTTGTGCAACAAAGATCAGATTTTCTTCAGATCCCCATAATTGGTCACTGTAGGACTTAATGGTAGGTGGTTGCAGGATAATTTTGGAGGGGAAATCTCAGTTATGCCTGCACTATAAAGGCAATTTTTGTAGATTTTGTTAAGGTTGATCATTCTCTATTGTTCTCTGCTATTTCTCTACAACTCCAGTTTAAAAATTCCCTTTGCCTCTGAACTATATGATTCTTGCTTTATCTCCTTCAGCCATTGGTATGAAAGTGCAAGAACTCTTTGCCTTCACCATTGTTTTGTGGAAGTCTGTAATCTACATGGCTATATCTCTTCTAGCCTATGAATGATATATAAGTGAATCTTCTCTTTCCTGGTGTCATTTATCTTGGTCTTCTAATCTGCATGTGATTATCTAATTGAAATAAGTTTGAATGTGTAATATCTTTAGTTTCATTATGGTTCAATAGGGCATATATGGGAAGAGATTGGTCTGAACACTCTATTTTGGTGCATCACCTCTTTAGACTAGATTAGGTAGATTTTATTTCATTCTCTCCTTCTCCCTTTTCCTCTCCAAGAGTAGTTAGGTGCATCCTAATAGTAAGAGGAAGCCGATCTTCTCTGGAGACTCAACCTCACAATGCAAGTCCCATAGCTTGGAGGTTGTTTCCATGTTTCACTAGGTTGTCCTCATGCATAGGCTTTGGACAAGCATGCAAACCTAAGTGACAACAATTTTTGGCACACTCGATGGGACCACATCTTAGAAAATTTCAAGCCTACTGGTGTCAAAAGAGAAGATTTCAAGGTCAATACCGAGGAGATGGTACTGGCTTCGGTGTTCAAGCCTTCAAGAGGCTCATCCTTCAAAGTAATTGGCAACTCTGAGCTTGAATACATATCTAGTTCTAGGCCAAAGTTATAGTGATTCATGTCCATAGTTGAAACAAGGGCATCTTCTAGAGGTAAGTTTCAGTATCAAGAGCTTTCATTTTCAAACTCTAAGAAGAAGGAAGACTAGAATATATTTATCATCAGTTAGGAGTATAGTAGTAACAAATACCCCTACAAGATCTATCTCTACTCCTCTTGTTGTTAAATCTCAGCCTAGAATGCCATCAATATACATCAATAGATCACTTGTCTATATGGCGTTGCCTAGAGCTCATACTTTTTCCACCTTTAATGATGGGATTCTTCTCTTATTTTCCCAAAGACATGACATACCAGTAGCTACCCTCAAAAGTCTACCAGAGTTTATTGGTGAAACTTCTATCTCTCCCTTAGAACATATTCAAGAGGTTGCAAATGTCTGTAATATCCATGGTATTACAGAGGATGATGTTGTAGTTAGGCTCTTAGCCTCATCTTTGAAAGGAAAAGCACTACAATGGTATAGAGGTTTAGCTCATGGTTCTATAATAGATTGGGATGGATTAGGAGCAGGATTGTGCAAACATTTTGAGGATAAAAGTGACTACTTGTCACTTTTAGAATAGTTGACCACTATAAAAAGAGCCCCCCATGAATGTATGACTGATTTTAATTATAGATTTCAAAAGACATGGGATAGAATACCTACTTTAGTGAAGCCTACCCCTGGTAATGCCTTCTTGCATTATCTTAGAGCTTTCAACAGTGATATTGCTACTACAATCCAAACTATGGGAGGAGATACCTTGCCTAATGCTTATGACATAGCAATAAGGGTAGAAAATATATTGATACAAGGAGGTAAGCTAGCCCCAAGGCCTCCTATGCCTTTCTTTCTTGATGTTTCAAATCATCAACCAGTAGTGGCTCCTCTTCCCACAACTTCTACATCACAATCCCTTGTCCTAGTCCCCCAAGTTTCCATGTCTTCAAATGGGATAGATTAAATCAAGGAGATGATGCAATCTCTGATGCATAACATGGAAAAAAGAGAGAAGAACCTAGAGAAAAGATTGCAAGATCATGGAAAGAGGCTAGAGGATAATTTCTCTATGATGTAGAAAATGAGCAACAAGGTGGTGACTTTAGAAAGATAGCAAGCTCAAAGTAGTAAGCCTCATCAATTTCAATATCAAGATCCCAATAGTGGTAGGCCTCCAAATCCTAATCATTGGAGCAATTCTTTTGATTAGAGTAGGCAGGGTGGCCATGCTTCAACCTCAAATGTAAACCAAAATAGGGCCATAGTCCCTCAAAACAATATGGCTCAAGATCAAGATTTTTGTCCCTCCTATAACTACTCCTATGCCTATTGCATATTTCAAAAGGCTGAATCTTTTATGGCTTTGAAAATCCAAGAACCTGTAGCAAGACAATCATACAAAGAGGACCAATTTAAAGATGCCTCAGATATGCAAAAACAGGGTGATTGCTCTTTTATGAATCATTAGATGGAGGAGCATTGTAATGTAAACCAGGATTCCATTGCTCATAACACTAGAAGCAAAAGAAGAGCTATGGAAGATGTTATCCCTCCTCCTCCCAATTAGGCCTCAACTTCAAATGCAACACCTCATGAGCAAGAAGCAAATGAGCAATCAAGTACCTTTCAGTAGCAAAGGAAAAATCATGGCAGAAAGGATGCAAGTGATCCTCAGGTTATTTCATCTCAACCTCATACAATTGCAGCCCCCAAGGATTCTACCAAAACAACTACTATGCCATTTAGTGTGGTAGAGAAAATGAAGAAGACAAATGTGAATATCTCCATGTGGGATGCTGTAGCTACTATACCTATGCAAAAGAGGTTGCTGCAACAAGAATTGGAAAGAATTGAACCAAAGGATTAGACACTCAACATGGAAAGTGCCACAAGCCTAGTACAACCATCAAGGGAGGTAGAAACAAGAAAAAAGGTTAGACCTCCTCCATTCTATGTTTCTCTAATTATAGGGGGTAATCTAGTCCATAATTGCATGATTGATTCAACGGCAAGCAATTCAGTGATGCCTACGTGTGTTGCTGATGCTTTGGAAATGAAATATGAGCCCATTGTTAGGGATGTATTATAGTTGGATGGTAGTACTATCAAGACTATAGGAATCCTTAGGAATGTGAAGATGGCCTTACATGCATGCCCTAGTTGTACTGTAACCCAAAATATCTCTATTGTTGAGGTCAAGCCATATTTTGCCATCTGTCTATCAAGAGACTTTACTACCCAGAGAGGTGGTTACATATCTTCTAATTGGTCATATATGTTTTTCAAAACAAGATATGGAGCCAATCCTTCAATTGGAGCATAGCCTCAAGCCCTCCATCATACTAAAACCTACACCCTTAATTTTATCAACATGAATTGCCCTATCCTAGAGATGGGTGAGAATGACATAGTGAATGAGCCTACCACTTCCCTAGAAGAGATACCTAATTTTTTCTCGGATGAATGGGCTAATGTGTATCAATTTGACCCTATGTCAGAGATCCTTGAGACAGGTCTTAGCACATATTGTATATTGGAAAAAGATGCTCTAGTTCCCAATCTTGTGGAGACTGAAAAAGATATGAGTGGGATATGGAGTATGTACTTTGATGGCTCAAGAAATAAAAATGGATTAGGAGCTGGTGTGATGTTGATTTCTCTTGCACAAGTAAGGTACTAATTCTCCTTTAGGCTCCAATTTAGTTCCACTAATAATGTAGCTGAGTATGAATCCTTGATTCAAGGTTTCCTACTTGCTCAAAGAAGAGGAATTCAAGCCTTAAGGGTGTATGGGGACAGTGAGTTGGTGGTTAATCAAGTGAGAAATTAGAATATCACCAAGAATGGTTTGCTCAAGTCTTATAAAAACAGACATGCTAATAGACTTGCAGCAATAGGTGCATCTTATGATGTGCCAGGGAATCTTGAGAAGGAGAAGAAGCAACAAATCAGAGTGGTAGTAAGGCATGCCATCCCTAATAACAACACCCATTGGTAGGTGTTTGAGTCTGATGAGAAAATTGTTAGCTTCTTGCAGAGTGAGGCGGAATTTTCAAAGAGAAATCAGTCAAGACTGCAAGATTAGTATGGTGATTAGATCATTCATCTCAATTCTAAAAAATTTCCTAAGGGTCTCATTACCTTAGAAAGTGTTTTTAATCTTGATGACCAAGCAAGAGGCAGGGCCATGAACCTAGCTGTTGATGAAGGTGACTATACTCCAGTTATGGTTGCTGATGGAAAGTCCTTAAACATGGGTACAGTATGTTCTACAATTGAGCAAGAAAATTTTATTCATTTGTGTCAAGAATTTAATGACATTTTTTCTTGGACTTATGATGATTTAAAGGGCTTTGACCCAAGGTTATTTCAGCATATTATAGATCTAGTTGATAATGTAAAGCTAGTAAGACAAAAACAAAGACTAGTGAATCCCAAGATTGAACCCCTAATGAGAAAAGAGCTATCCAAGTTGATTGAGGCCAACATAATTTTTCCCATCAACCACTCATCATGGGTAGCAAACCTTGTCCCTATTAGGAAGAAGAATGGGGAAATTAGATTGTGTGTGGACTTTAGGGACCTTAACCAAGCTTCCCTTAAAGATCACCATCCTCTCCCTTCTATGGAGCAGATTTTGTTCAAGGTCGTTGGTTCAAAGAGGTTTTTATTTCTTGGTGGATTTTTTGGTTACAATCAAGTGCTAGTTAAGGAGTCTGATAGGTACAAGACTGCATTTACCACTAAATGGGGTACCTATGCTTATTGTAAGATGTCATTTGGGCTAACCAATGCAGGTGCTATGTTTTAGAAGGCAATGGAGATGGCCTTCAAGAATTTGATTGACAAGTTTGTATTAGTCTACCTTGATGATATCACTGTGTATTCAAAGAATGTAGATGATCATTTTGATCATCTCAGACAAGTATTCTTAAGGTGTAGAGAGTTTGGGGTTTCTCTTAACCCAAGCAAGTGTGTCTTTTCTACTAATCAAGGAAAATTACTAGGACACATTGTATCTAAGGATGGCTTAACCATTGATCCAGAGAGAACAAAAGCAATACTTGCTCTTCCTCTTCCTAAACACAAGAAAGGGCTGCAAAGTTTCCTAGGTAGGATAAATTTTGTGAGGAGATGTATTCCAAATCCTACTACTATGGTGAAACCTCTTACAACTATGCTCAAGAAAGGTATGGTCTTTACATGGGCCAAGGAAGGGAAGGGGAGTTTTGAAGAGATCAAGATAGCCATAGCCTAAACCCCTACTCTCATGAATCCTAATTTTGAGAAGGATTTCATCCTTTATACCCTAGGTGGTGAGTCAAGCATTTCTGTTGTCCTGACTCAAACAAATGACAAGAATGGAGAGCAGCTCACATCTGTCTTTAATGAAGGGCTCAAGGAGTATGAAGATAAATACAAATATGTAGAGAAGCAAGCCCTTGCAATCATCAGAGCTCTAAATAAATTCAGACACCTCCTATCCCACAATAAGATTCATTTGTTAGTACCCCATGCCAATGTGAAGGATTTCCTTTTGAACAAAGATGTTAGTGAGAAAAGAGCTGGCTAGATTACTAAGGTAATGGAATATGATGTTGACATTCAGATTACCAAGCTGGTAAGAGGGAAAGGATTGTGTAAATAGATGTTATCATCTCAAGAACCTGATGAGGAGGTTTCCATGGTATTAATAGAAGAACAAGAAGTAAGAAATAATAACCCAAGGAATTAGATGGATGACATGAATAATTTCTTATTAGGTAATGGATACCCTCAAGGGTTGGACAAAGCTAAAAGGAGATAGTATAGATTGCAGTCAATTCCTTATGTCATAGTTGATGGTATCCTTTTTAGAAAAGATTTTAATGGAGCCCTATTAAGATGCCTTGATACAGACCAGGCTGAAAGAATGATCAAAGAACTTCATGATGGTCCTGATGGTGGTCACTTCTCAGCCAGAACAACTGCAATGAAGATCATGAGGGCTGGTTATTACTGGCCATCTCTATTCCATGACTGTCATAGGTATGTAAGGAAGTGTGAAAAATATGCCTTCTTCTTTGGCAAAAAAAGAGTTGCAGCTCTTCCCCTTCATCCTATTTAGGTGGACCAGCCTTTTGCTTAGTGGGGATTGGATTTCATAGGCCCTATCAATCCTCTTTCTAGTTCTGGTCACAAGTGGATTTTAGTTGCTACAGATTACTTTACCAAATGGATAGAGGTAGTTGCATTAAAGGATACCACTGAATCTTCAGTTGTTGAGTTCCTTGATAGGATTGTGACTAGGTTTGGTGCCCCTTCAACCATTATTTCAGATAATGCAAAATCTTTTTTTGGAGCTTAGATTTGTGCATGGGTAGTGGATCATAATATCTATTTGAGCACATCCTTGAATTACTATCCTCAAGGTAATGGTTTGGCTGAGTCCTCCAACAAGAACCTGATCAGGATCATGAAAAGAACAATAGAGGATAACCAAAGGTGTTGGCATAAAAGGCTGAGGACAACATTGTGGGCTAATAGGATAACACCTAAAAGATCAATAGGGAACTCTCCATTCATGTTAGTATATGGTAGAGATGCAAGGCTTCCAATTTCATTAGAATTTCCATCCTTGGAGCTAGCTCATTAGCTGGAGTTGATTGAAGATGATGCCATGACAGTGAGAATGGCAGAGTTAATGGAGTTGGAAGAAAAGAGAAATAGAGCTATGCAAACCCTAGAGACACACCATAAACAAGTAAAGAGGAGCTTTGATAGGAAGGCTAGGGTAAGAATCTTTAGGGAGGGAGATTTGGTTTTAAAATGGGATGCAGATAGGGAAAAACCAGGAAGACACTCAAAGTTTGATGCATTATGGAGTGGCCCCTATCTAATTATCAGTTGCAAACAGTCCAATGCTTTTTAGTTAAGCAAGCCTGATGGTGAGATTTTACCCATCCCAGTCAATGGGATCTATCTCAAGCCTTATTTTTGAGGGTTTGAGATTCCATGTACATAGTTAGTTTAGTTTCCAAGAAGTGCACGAGCACAAGTTTGTCTCCATGAGACAACAAGTTCAAAAGTTTTGAAGGTTGTAGAAGGAAGTTTTGGTCTCTGATTCTAGTTGCAGAGATAGGGTTTCTGGGTTTTCTTCTTAGAGGTAGGGTTAGGGTTTCTCAATACTTAGAATCTACTCATTTTATGACTCTATAGCCCAATGGATACTTTAGGCCACTGGTCTTATGCATAGTGGGCTAGCATCCCCTGTGAGTCACCAGAAATGTTGTTTATTTTTGTGCCCCTGCCAAAGTTTAAATTTCAAAATGTCTACCTACCAATGACTAGTCTCCAGGTTTAGTGTTATTTTAATTCCTAAGAAATACAAAAAATTTAAAAGGATTAAAACATTAGTTTATTTTATTTTTTCCTTCCACGAGCTCGCAGGTTCACGATCGTCAGATTTTAGAGGATCAACGATTGCCACATTCCTGCATTATCAAGTTGCAAGGAAGTTAAATAATGTGGGAATCCCCCTTTTTGATGCGTGGATAGGTGACATCACACAGGGTCTTTGCCAAGTTTCAACTCACAAGTTTACAAGCATTTTCGGATTGAGGGTGATCTATGGTTCCCCACTTCCCCATATTATCAAGATGTGCGACCTTTAAATAATGCGAGAAAGCCTTTCTACGATGTGTGGCTGCTGGGTTCATGTTCCTTTTATGGGCCATAGGTTAGATAGGTGGTGGCTGAACTAGTAGATCGATTGGTGCCCGCTTCCTCGCATTCTAAGCTTTGTCAGACCTTCTGACAATGCGGGAAAGCAGGTTGTTGACGCGTGTCTCAGGTGATGTCATAGCGGGTGGTCGTGGAAGTCTAGGAAGTACAAGTGACAGGCATTGTTAGATCTAAGATGATCAAGGGTTGGCGCTTCCTTGCATTATGAAGATGCGAGGAAATTAAATACTATGGGGAAGCAGTTTGGTGACATGTGTCCTAGATGTTGTCACGATTGATGTTCTTAGAGGCTAGAAAGTACAAGTCGTGTCCACCATCCGATGCAGGCAAATCAAGGGTTGAGGCTTTCCCACATTATGGAGATGCATGAAAGTTAAATATTGCAGAAAAGCAAGTAGCCACCATGTGTCTTTGTGGGACTAGTTTCTTTGTGGATCGCCAGTTGGATGCCAGGTGTTGTCCAATGTGGTACAGATTGCTAAGGTAGTGCCAAGTGTGATTGGCTCGAGGCAGGAACAAGCATAGTACGTGAAGGAGTTTCTCGATCATTGATCTTGTGGAGATCAATGATCAATGCTTCCTCACTTATCAAGATGCGAGAAAGTTAAATATTGTGGGAAAATGGGTGGAGGACATGTGTCCCAATAGCTCAAATAGCATCAATAGTTAAGGCAGTAATAGTTAGCGGTTGGTAGTTAATGTGATCGTCACAGTCAGGGGTTAAGAGGTTGGCACAGTTAGTTAGAGAAGGAGATGGGAAACTAGAGAAGACTCTACTAGGTGGCAAAATGAAATAAACTGGGTTGTCCACATGGCTCATCCTAGTGCCAGGGTTATGTTGACCTACTGATCATGCTGATTCAGGAACTAGAAACAGAGGAGATTAGGTTTTTCTACACAATTTGATCTTTGCAATCAATTCCAACCACCATAAGTGAATGCTAAACAAGGAAAGAACACTCCACTGCCCCCCAGTTGATCCATCTACTTGGTTAGAGCATAGTTATGGCACCATTTCTATCTTCTCAAGGCACTCTGTGCAACAAAGATCAAATTTTCTTCAGATCCCCATAATTGTTCCCTGTAGGACTTAATGGCAAGTGGTTGTAGGATAATTTTGGAGGGAAAATCTCAGTTATGCCTTCACTATAAAGGTAATTTTTGTAGATTTTGTTAAGGTCGATCATTCTCTATTGTTGCTCTATAACTCTAGTGTAAAAATTCCCTTTGCCTTTGAACTGTATGATTCTTGCTTTATCTCCTTCAACCATTGGTATGAAAGTGCAAGAACTCTTTGCCTTCACCATTATTTTGTGGAAGTCTGTAATCTGCATGATTGTATCTCTTCTAGCCTATGAATGATATATAAGTGAATCTTCTCTTTCCTGGTGTCATTCATCTTAGTCTTCGGATCTGCATGTGATTATCTGATTGAAATAAGTTTGAATGTGTAATATCTTTAGTTTCATTCTGGTTCAATAGTGCATTTATGGGCAAAGATTGGTCTGAACACTCTATTTTGATGCATCACCTCTTTAGAGTAGATTAGGTAGATTTTATTTCATGCTCTCCTTCTCCTTTTTCCTCTCCAAGAGTAGTTAGGTGCATCCTTATAGTAAGAGGAAGCCGGCCTTCTCTAGAGACTCAACCTCATAGTTCAAGTCCCACAGTTTGGAGGTTGTTTCCATGTTTCACTAGGTTGTCCTCATGCATAGGCTTTGGACAAGGGTGCAAACCTAAGTGACAACATTAACCTAACTAGAATAATCAACTAGTTAA
The DNA here is from genome assembly GCA_028749045.1 of Cupressus sempervirens. Lineage (NCBI taxonomy): Eukaryota > Viridiplantae > Streptophyta > Pinopsida > Cupressales > Cupressaceae > Cupressus > Cupressus sempervirens. The sequence continues at coordinate 656,370,234 of CM053789.1, forward strand.
AAGAGAGTTAAAAGTTAACGAGAAAGTCTCAAGACAAAGAATCTATGCATAAGATTTTAAAAATAGTAAACAATAAATAACTTTTTTCTAGATTTTCTTATTGCTACATCCATGTCATTTATCTAATTAGCTTCACAACAACCAAAACAAAAACTTACACATAAATATCTAGGAAAGATGTTAAACCCCAATGTCTTCTTATCCTAAGCCCTTAGGCACATATTTGTTACCGGACTATATGTACAATTTTTTAATAAAAATGTTTCATTTTAATTACTGTACCCACATCCACTAATAATCATTACAATCATTGATAAGAGTGTGAGGTAAACCCTATTTTGGGAGCATATGTTTTTACACAGTCACCAAGGGTATTGTCAAAATGGTTACTTATAACCAATGAAAAGAAAGGAGACATAAATTTTTTTTTTTTTAAAATATCATATGAAGTGATCTTTCTTCCTTGATGGGATGTCATGTGCCCCATTGACCCCTACCTCCTCTTTATCTATGCTTCCTCTTTTTTACCACACAAGTTATAAGAATCAAATCTTGTAATTTAGAAGTAATATTTGAGAAAAAACTTAATTTCTTGTTTAACATCAGCGTATCAAGTATGAATTCCTAGTTTTGGCATTAGTTTCAGATCCCCAAACAAACCTCAACCATGTGGGTGGTACACGGGGCTCTGTTAAAACTTTTTTTTTTTTCCTCCCAGGAATGCATGGTGGGTCAATCAAATTGGGTAAACAAAATAGAAATATATATATATATATATATAGTATTGTGTGAGAGTAGGAGTGTTAGTTCAGAGACTACATTAAGAACTTATAGTATGATATGAGAAAACAATTTTAAAATTTTTAAAAAATAAATAAATTTTAGGGTCTAAAATCTATGTCATTCCACAAAACTAGTAGGCATGTAAATTTTTTTTTTAAATTTAAATTTTTTATTTATTTATAATTTTTTTAAGCATGGTTTAACAATATATAATATATTATGTCATCTATCATTTATGTATTATTTAATATTTTAATAATATAATGATATTTAAGATTTATTAATTTTTTATAATAATTATCTATTACAATACATGATATTATAAAATGCATTACATATTATTAATGTAAATTCATAAATATAATAATAAATATAATGATATTTTTTTACTAAGTATAGTTCTATATACTCTAGAAATAAATTTATAGAATTATATAATTAGCTTTTACTTCAAAATGTGGTGAAACATAGTATTTAAATAATAATAATGAAGTTACAAACATTATATTGTAATGTAGATATGATTTAGAATTTTGGATGAAATTCATGGAAGAAACATTGAACTTCAATATATATATATATATATATATATACAATTTTATTTTTATTCTATTTTTGAGAGAGAGAGAGAGGCTCAAATATAGTTGTCCAAGAATCCTTACTAAACCACAAGTTTATAGTTTGAGAATCAGAACAAGTTACACTCTAGTTTTCAACATGAGGTTTAACCTTGTACTTATCAAAACATTCAAATTTGTCATCAACATAATTACTTTCCAATTGAGTTATGTCTCTGAGTAACCTAGTCATTCCCTAGAAAAAGTTGTAATGATTAACATTGCTATAATAGGAAACATAGTAAATTTATCTTTGTTTAACAAGATATGATTACTTCTAGCATAATGAATGATCAAGTTACCCCTTTTATGTTCAACTTATGAAAAACATTAACCCTTGTGTAGGATGTCAGTGGTCACATGAGCTTGTCAAGCTAGTCAATGAGGTAGGGCTCCTAGAGCCTCTTGTTTAGAAAATATTGAGATAGAGCAGGAGGTTGAGGTTTTTGGAGGGGATCATATACCCCTACCTAACCTACCTATGAACCCTAATAAGGACACTCTAGATGCACTTCATAACTTGATCAGATTTGTTCAGTGGTGGTTACCACCTATACTACCACAGCTAGAGTAGAGGAATTCAAGTAGCCATAGGATAGTTACTAGGGAGAGGACTAGGAGTCCTCCACCCAACTATGTTGAGGGTAATGATGATCATGAGGTTGAGTCAATTTAGAAGGTATTGTCACATCCTAACCCAAGGGGATACATAGTGGAGAGAGCTCCTAGAGACATTGGAGATGATATTAGAGAGTTGATTTGACTCTAACCTCTTGTATTCAAGGGAGATACCGATGGTGTAAGTGTAGAGGCATGGTTTTGATTAGGTAAAGTAGGTATGAAGGGGACACAAAACCTTGAACAATAAGGAACCAAAGTAAGGAGCTAGTTTTATAGGGACCAACAACCAAGTCAAGCTAGTTTTATAGGGACCAACAACCAAGTCAAGTTGGTTTTATAGGGATCAATAACCAACATAATTTAACAAAATAGCAATAACCAAAAGTATAGAAAAAACCCAAAAAAAATTTAGATCAAGTCTTTTATAGCACTATTGATAGTAGTACCTAAGAAAACAACATCATTTAGAGAGTCATAAAAATTCTTCACATGAATCTAGAGGTCATCTTTCTTGATACTCTATATGGTTCTTCTTCTCAAACCACCAACCGATAGCAGAGTGTGACCACTCGAATTGGCTTCATCTGGAGAAGCTTTCCCAATGGAGGTAGTAGTAGCCAAGATGGATGAAGTAACATCCTACATACCTATCTCACTATCCTTAAGCTTCATACTCCTGGAGTTTGCTTGGGATGTTCCCAACTAGAGAATTCAGCTCCCCCTTCTTCTTACATTCCTCATCTAGCTTCACCTATAAAAAAGGGACTTTTATTGCAAAGAAGAAACAAATAAGTGAATTTATTTTATTTTATTGTACATCCAATTTTCCATATCCAACCCAATATTAGCTCTATTTTTAGCTTTATTTAGATATTCTAGAACCATATCATCACCCTTTAAATCTTGGGTATCCTTAGAATTCTTAGTCTAGTGAAGAATTTCCTTATGGTTCTAGGTTTTGGTCCTTGGCTCATAATTTGTACCAAGATCAATATTAACATGGCCACATTTGGCTAGAGAATTAGTAGTAGTCATAGGTTCATGGGAGAGGGTAGTGTTAACAAGGGAGATCTCAACATGCTCCAAGTCTAGTAACTTGGTATTTAGGCTAATGATCCTATCTTTATCATTGTTATTAGTCTCTTGATCATGCAAGAGCTCCTCATTCACCATATTTCCACAATATTATTTGATGATAACATCTTTCTCCTCAATACTAGAGTAGTTTCTTTTTATTCTTTTGTGTTTAGAGGAAGGGAAATTATCCATAACTTTACCATTAATGGAAGAATGCTTACCTCTCTTATTGACAATACTAGAGGAGGAAAGCAGAGAGTCATTGGCCAAGATATCATCTAGGCTAAGAGAAATATCCTTATTCTCAAAAGAACAACCATCACTTGTAGTCTGAGTAGTCTCATCATCCAGGGAAGCATCAACAACCTCTAGATCATCAGAACTATGATTAGAGTTTGTTTCCATCACCAGAGCCCACTTGCTACCATCCTTTTTTTTCATCAAAGAGATGCTCACATGATCCTTATTGTTGGGTGTACCTTCCCCAATGCTTTTCATTTACTGGTAGAAAAAAAGTGGGCAAGGGTACTATCTCAATAGAATTTAGTGATAAGTAGGATGAGACCCTCATGGATGATAGGTCTAGACCCCTTATGCTTATGGGATTTAATACCAATTAGGAGACAATTTGCCAAGTATTAAGGGAAGGAGATTCTTTTCTTATAACGGAAATGATTCAGGAAAACAAAATGGTATTGATGAACCTTAGAAACCATATGATCTGGAATGAAATTCAACTGCACACAAGTGAGAACCTCCTACTAGATATCCTTAATTTGAGCAGATCATAGAAGTTAACAACCTTCACCAGTCTTGCTTCCTCCTGATCATTTTTGGGAAAGTACTTGAATGCCTCTTCTAAAGCTTTTTTCTACTTGAAAAATATCATACCTTCATTCAATAGCCTTGTAACCTCAGTAATGAAATCAACATTAATGTTGAATTGTCTACCATAGAGAATAACCTTGTCACCATTCCAAGCTTCTTAGAAATTGTCTGTCACATGAGGTTTGTAACCATGAAGTTTTTCTATGTAACTATCACCTTTCCTTTCTAGAGCTAATGCCAAAATTCATTCTTCTTTTTCCACTTGTGGCACTTCTTGAGTTCCAAATTTTTCACTTCCCCACCCATAGTTGTAGAAAGACACTACTCTATAGAATGTTATTGAAAAAGCTCACACAAAAATGCCAAGAGATGATTAGCATATTGCCTTTTGAAAGACCAAATAATACCCACAATTTGTGTGAAGTAATAACAAACATGCAATTATGGAAACCTTTCCATTTAAAATAATAAATGAAAGCATTGATGATATGAAAAGTGGAGGCTACAAGCAAATCAAATATTAATTTTCCCTTCTATAGATATATTTATTTCATAATTACATTTAGCTATTAGATCATCATCCATGCTTAGGTAGTTAGTCCACGTGATAATATCATTACTTTGAACTACCAAGTTGTCTATCCAATCAGCCAACATATTTATCTCACGATAGTTATGAGAAATGAACACTTTTTGAAAAAAAATTAGGTCTTATTTACTTTCACAAAGAAGGTTAGAAATATTCTAGGTTGGATCATTTTTATTATTAAGGATATTAAAAATATTTCTAGAATCCCCTTCCAGTTAGAGGTTCTTGCAACCAATATCCTTAGCCAACTTGATCATGTAATGAGCCCCTGTCATCTCAGCTTTATGGTGAGAAGTAATCCCAAGAGGAATAGCCTAAGCATGAATGATATTGCAATTACAATCCCTTATGAATCCCCCAAAACTAACCTTCCCAGGGTTCCCTTTGGAAGCCCTATCAAAATTAGCCTTAATCCAACCATTGGGAGGAGATAACTAGATGGAATTCTCCCTCAAATCATCCTTTTTAATTATGTAGTTTTCACTAGGATGCTTCGAGTTGAGATTAGTAGAGGGGCCATAGTGTGATAAAAAATTCTCCTTTATGTTTTTGATATTTTTTTAACCAATGACCCAAGAGGGGGTGCTAGTTTCTCTAAAGATTTTATCATTCCTTTCTTTCCACAAGCCCCAAAAAAATGTGGGGGAAAGAGTACCACCATAGGATGCAAGCATGTTTACCTTTGAAGGGGCTACTCCATCTTTAAAAACTATCAACAAGATTCTCCTAAAAAGTACATTTAATTTCCCATAAGTTTAAAATTTCCTTCCTAACATCCCTAGCATAATAGCAATGCAAAAATAGACGGTTAACAGATTCCATGTCCTTTTTGCAACTACAACACCATTTGGTTAAGATCATCCCTCTTTGTCTAAGATTATCTATATTGATATTTTTTGTATAGAGAAATCAAAAATAAAATCTCAATCTTAGGAGTTAAACCTTTGATCCAAGCTTTATCCCATAGGAGATCAATTCTCTTTTCTTGAAAGAGGGAAGAAAAATTGAAGTTACCATTCAAATGTAGAGCCTAGATGACCATGCCTTGGGAGATGAGATTGATGCAAGAGGAAAAAAGAGAGAGTTGAATAGGACAAAGGTTTATATCTAAAGAAGTTAGGTCCACCCATCTATTGTTTATCCAATAGTCATTGACTTTAACATCGTAGGTGGCTTTGCAGTACTCAACTGTTTGGCCATTATTGTAAAGTAGATTCAAGAATCCCATAACCAACTATCCTTCTAGAAACAAATAGTTTTACCATCACCCAACTTCCATTTACAACCTTTGGTTAGAATATTCTCCATATCTTGGACAACATTCCAAATGGAAGACACATTCTCTAAATTATCAATAAAGAGAAAGTAGTTTAGGGAGGAAAAGTGTTGAAGATATTTACTCTTCCATATTTTACTCCAATCCCTATCATCATTGAAGATTCTCCATCCTTTTTTAGCCAGGTGGGATTTATTCATATCTCTAATAGATCTAATGTCATCCCTCCAAGATTCTTAGTCTTGAAAACAAAGTCCCAAGAAATAAGAGGAAGCCTTTTTTTATTCTTAGTCCCTGACTGTAGAAAATTTCTTTGAATTCTTTCCATACCCTCAACATATTTAATTGACATTTTGAACAAACCAAGAGCATATATGGAGATAATTTTAAGTCATGATTTTAGAAGAGTAATTTTACCAGTTTGAATTAGTTAAGTTCCCTTCTAACTGACAAGTATTTTTTTGTGTTTATCAATGAGTATTTCTCAAAAGGAGTCAATCCAGGAAGGGCAGCAATACCACAACCCAAAATCCTAGAGATTTTACACTGTCTGTATAGGGGAGTATTCACAAAGTAGATAGAACTCTTCTCCCAATTGATTAATTGATTAGAGGCTTTTATATAGAGAGTTAAAACATTCTTGTAACTCCTAGCTTCCTTAACTATAGCAATCCCCATCAAACTTGTATCATCTACAAATTGTTCATGGGAACTTACATCAGAAATAGAAGAGGGAAAGAGTCCATGGAAGAAACCTTGGGAAATGATGTGGTTAATGTATCTCCCCAAATATTCATCCATAATAATAAATAAGATGGGGGAGATGGGATCCCCCTATCTGAGCCCTCTTGAAGGAAAGAAGAGATTTGACAAAGAATCATTGACTAGGACAGCCATAGAAGTCATTGTAACAAGTTGAGAAATGAGATAGATACATCTTTTCCCAAAGCCAATGGCCTCCAAGATCTTAAATAAGAAACTCTAGTCCACTCAATCATAGGCCTTGGACAAATCCAACTTCATAAGAAAACCTTGATTGTGAGAAGCCATCATAGAATGGATATTTTCATGGGCAATAATAACTAAGTCCATGATTTGATGGTTAGGGACAAAGCCATTCTATTCAAGGGAGATGATGTCAAGAAGGATAGAAAGGATTCTCAAGGTGAGGACCCTTTAAATGATTTTTATAAAAATAATTCCAAATATTAATAGGGTGAAAAGCACCCAAAGTATCAGACCCCACCTTCTTTGCAATGAGATCTAGAAAAGTGGCATTAAGCTCTTTCAAGGGGCATCTGGCACCAAGGAACTCCTTGATGACATCACACACATCTTTAACATGTACAAAGACATGGCTATAAAGTTTACAATGATGCTTTGGTTCTATCCTTATGGAAGCAATATGAAGGGAAAAATTGTGATGCATCTCCTTTGTGAGTTAGGTTCTTCCTAGTGGTAGTAGTAGGAGGCTTTAGGTGAGGTACATTTTGACACTCTCACATGGGAGTCCTTTCTCAGTAGGTTCAAGGACATGTATATTTATGAGCATTTTAGATAGAGACAATTAGAAGCTTTTTATGACTTTCAATAGAGATGTCTTATAGTAGCATGGTATAAGCATAAGTATCTCAAGCTCCTTCCTTACATTGAGTATATGAGGGATGAGAAGCTATTCATGACATATCATACCTAATGAAGATACACTTCACTACTTTGTTATCCAACTTCAAACTACTCACTTAAAGTACATGAGTGTATGCTTTACAACTAAAGACAGACAAATTTTTTAATGAGTACTTCTTACTAGAACATGCTTCCATAGGTGTCTTGTCAACTAGCAGTGCCATAGGAGAATGATTCAACAAGTAACATACTATTGCCACTACTTCGGCCGAAAACTTCTATTCAAGACTAGCACTACCCATCATGCTCCTTGCTCTCTCCATCAATGACCAATTCATCTTTTCCACTACTCCATTTTGTTGTGAAGTATAAGGTGTCATCTTATTCCTATTAATGAAATGAATCTACATTGCAAAACTCACCACCGTTACCCGTCCTTAAATATTTAAGCTTTCTCCCAGTCTAGTTTTCAACAAGATTTTTAAATTCCTTAAACTGATCAAACACTTCTTATTTAGTTTTTAAAAACTATAAAAAAAAAATCATATTGAATAGTCATCAATATATTATAGATAATATCTTGAATTAGATAGAGAAGGAACCATCCACATGACCAAACACAATAGAATGAATATAGTCCAACAAACTAGAAGATTTTTGGGAACTAGAATAAAACTAAACATGCTTATGCTTTCCATAGATGCAATGCCCACATAAATTAAATTTGAGGTTACAATCAACCAAACCCTCAACCAAGTTTTTATTCTTCAAGATTTTAAAACCTTTCTTTCCAATATGGCCAAGCCTCTATAATTCCAAAGTATTGTTTTCTCTACAAGAAGTTTAACTTCCATTGCATTTACACCATGTGTTGCCATATTAATTTTATCAGACTTGACATTGACACTATTAAAACATATAGGTTTTACATCTAACTTATACAATGTTCCTGTAGTGCCTTCCCCTAGTTTACATTTTGTTATTATGGCCACTCTTTTAGGCCAATTTTATGCTTGATGATTAGTAGCATTATTTTTGATATTATCAAGTATTGTTTAATATTCAGTTGTTTTTATGATGGGACTACTTGGTACTATTTATGTCTTGTATGTAGTAATTTTAGTTGATGATGATTAGTTAGATGGACTATTATATGTGCTTTCTATGGATACTTACCCCATACAACATGTGTATGGTGTGCGTGTATATTTTTTTTATGTATGACATTTTTGATGTGGTTAAGGAAGGGAGTCACAGTCACCTGCTAGTCAGGATCTACACAATGCACCACTTCTTGCCATTACCTATTTAGCTTAGTATATATGTGTTTGTACATGTCTGGATTTTATGCAGTCTATAGGTACTAGTTATCAACTTCCCTAAATTGCTAGGATGAGCATAACCTATTGCATTATCTCAATAGTAAGAGAGGGGAGATAATTTCTTAAGTCCAAATCCTAACCTTTAAACCCATTTGTCCTAGAAAATTAGGACAAGTATCTTAGTTTATTACCTTTTGAATGTGTTGTATGATGTAAATTCATCATTATAACCCTTGAGTTTGATCTTGTATGTGGTAATTTATGATGGGTTTCATATTTCATCTTATACGTCTTTGGTCATTTTTCTATTAATTAAGTCAAATTAAAAGATTAAATTAACGATTTAATTTAATGGAAAATTATTATGATATTTTCAATATTTAATCATATTTAATTAATTGGGAAATTAATTAAATAAAAAGAATAAAACTTTAAAGAGGAAATTATAGTTCTAATTTGAGAGCATAATAATATTTAATTAATTTAATAATAATATATGTAGGAGATCATTTTTAAATAAATGATAAATAAATTTATTACTTAAGTTAATAAATATTATATTAAAAATGCTTCAAAAATTATTAGGAGAGAGTAAGCTATTATTTAATAAATTTTATTTTAATTAAATTGCATAAAGCTTACGCATGCGATTAAAATATAATAAATTAATTAAAAAGAGAAAGAAAATTAATTCATTAAAGATATTTAAAATTGCATAAATTATGCATGAAGTTTCGAAAAGATAATAAAGAGTTAAAGGGTGGTGATCAAGGAGTTCCCTCGAGTGATCGCACAATCAGTGCCCCGAATTTAGGAGAGAACTCCTTATTAGTAATTTAGAGTTCATTTTCAAAAAAAATGAAGTTTTGGAGAAGGAAAATTTTAGAGAGAAGGTTTTGAGAGGAAAGATTTCTCTCACAATCTTTTAGGTGTTTGCGAATTTAGCATAAGGTAGATTCTTGTGTTTTGTTCACCTAGTTAATTACGTTATTTAATATTCCTATCTTCTTCATGACTGCAAATTGTTTATCTTAATTTCATTGCGATGAAACTTTTAATATTTTATTTTGAAATTACTGGTATGTATGTGGATTTCTTTTGTATACATGAGGATTAAAAATATCATTAGAACCCTCTTTTAGTAGATTTAAAAATTGAGAGAAAAATTAGACCAAGAAGGGCTTTTGAAAATGAAATGAAAATTTAAAATTTAAAATTCGACTGGTTGGCCATATTTTCCCTATCAGGGTATTGCTAAAACTTTTAAAATAAAATAAAATATATATTTATTTATATTAAAATATTAATGGAGGGGGTTTTGCTTTAAAAACACATTGTATTTAAATTATTATTAAAAAAATGGGAGGCGAGGTGGGTTTACCCCACCTCCCCCCTTTACTTTTCCAATAGCATAACCATTTCCCATAGGGTACTATGGTAGTAGTAATACAAAAGTATTATTGAGGCCATAGGCCCCTACTATAGTAGGGTGGCATCGTGCCTTTTAATGGCCGGTGGGCCCTAAACACAATCTTGTGTTTTTAAAACATATTTTTAAAATTGGTCTTTATTATTTAATTTTATTAAAATTAAATTTTTATTTAATTTAAATTATTATTTATTAATATTTAACAATTAATTAATTAATTAATGAAGATTAATATAGTTGTTATTTTATAATTATTTTAATTAAATTTAGTTTAATTAAGTTTGATTAATAATGAATATCATTCGATGAAGTTTTAAATTGATTTTATTATTATCAATAATATTGATTTTTAAAAAATTGTAATTAATTCATTTGAAAAATCAATAAGTATTATTTTAATATAAAATAATTTGAATATTTGTTAATAAATATTTAAATTGTTATATTGTTATCAGGATTTAATTGTGTGATTTTTGAGTCAAGCTCATTGACCCATATTTCATGAGAGATGGATTCATGTTGAATCACTACTCATGAAATATGGGTCAATGAGTTTGACTCAAAAATCACACAGTTAAATCCTGATAGCAATATCATAATTTGGTCACAACTATTACAGGTGGAGCAATAATGAGTGATCTTCAACATGTTGATTGCCAATTTCTTCTAGATTCCTTTACTCTCAAGATGCATTCAAAGATAGAGAAATCTAGTCTTTGTCACTTTGGAGGATTGCAAAATTTCAACATATCAATAGGAGTTGGGAAGAAATCTAGGATAAGTACTTCATAGCCAAAATTAGAATGAAAAATGTGTTCATTCCTAATTACGGTTCAATGGTGGCATTCCTTGATGCCAAAAGAGCCTTTAAGAATAAATCTATCACATCTTGATAGATGGATTCAAACAACTAGAAGCTTTAGTGATCAGATGTATATTTGATGCTCTTTATGAATCTTGGCTTGGGTCATATTTTAGATGTTTTCCTTGTATAGGTTAATTATTGCAAGGTTAATTAACCTCACAAAAATTATGTAATTGGGAGGTATTTATTAACCACAGAGGAGTCATTCTTAACCTCAGGTCCATATAAGGAATTGTTTTGCTTTCTAAAAGGATTTTTTTGAAAGTGGAAGAATTGAGAGAACAACTTTTTTTTATTGAAGTAGTATCACTTCATGTATTGAGAACCAAGTTAATTTGAAACTATTTTCAATATCTTTGGTTGATCAAACTTTATTAGTTATGTTCATCATATGAGGATATAATATTTAATGCTCTCTCTCTCAGAAAGGAAAATAGTCAATTTCAAATCTATTCTACATGATCAAGTACTTTTATTGGTATCTCACCATTGTACCTGTAATATAGGAAGTTGAATTTACTTCATTTGATGCTTGTATGAGTAGCTCATTGGTATTCATGATGAAGTTTAAATCTTTATCAACACGAGTTCTTGTTAGAAGTTCATATATCCTTTAAGCAAGAATGAAGCTCTACAACTCTTAATACTTAATATTCCTTTAATCTTTCTAAAACTCATAATCTACATCTTATGAGGAGGTTGCCCCTCTAAACATAGAGGAGGGATGCATATCAAGGGCCTATCCAAGTGTCGGGAATAGTTTGTCACATACACTCCATTTGGCCAACTTACATCATTTTCAAGTGACAAATATGTTTACCAACATAATTAATTTATTAAATATAGAATGTAGAATATATATTTTAATTTTCAATTGGTTTGGTCTTATTTTTCCAACTAATTATTAATTAAATATATTTAATTCCAATCCCTTTTACAATACACGACAAACACAATTAACTTTTAGAATAAGAAATTATTTAAAATATTTTTAGTCCCCATCTAGTTAAAATATAATAATATTACAATTTAAATTATCTAAGTAGTATCATATTTTAGTAATGTAGAGTCATTAATGATCAATTATTGCTTGTATGTTTAACCTTACAAAACAATAAAATGGTAGAAAAAAATTTACAAAAATTTAAAAATATTTAATCCGAACTTTTCTAAACAATAAATAATTTAAAGGTCAACTTGATACAAAACAATTCATTGAAGACACAATTGACTCTTCTAATAATCTTCCAACCAACTAGTAAGGTTAAGACTTGAAGGTTGAATTAATATTTGAATAAGATGTACATTATTTTGGTATAGTTGAACATTTATTCAAGATTTCAATACATTATAAAATTTAATTTTTATTTATTTTTCATCAATAAGTTGTTGGATAGAGGTATTGACCATTTTATTAAAATAATAAGGCATACATATGTGAATTAATAGAAAATACCAAGTCCTCAAGCAACATAAAGTCCCAAAATTTTAGTAGTCACTAAGGGCCTATTTCGCTGCAGGCATGGGAATGCATATTGGGAATAGGAGTGGCTATTCCAATAGAAACTATTTTTTTGGAATGGGTATAAGCTCATTTTAGAGGCAAAATAGGAATATGTATTCCTATTTCCTATTCCAATTGACAAACCAAATAGAAAATAGAAAACATATTCCAAATTTTCTATTCCTATTCCAATAACCAAACGGACCCTAACAATAAAAGAAACTAATGATACAAAGTAAATACTTATGCACAACCAAGTTGTCCATCATTCCAAATAGCTACTAAAAACTCTAAAGGTGCACAAGGATGAGAAATACATACTACACCAAAAATACATCATACCCACACCTAGTAGATCAATAGCCTGACTCATAGCACCAGTGTCCATGACTCACAAATGAAGGGAAACTATGAGGAAAAGCTCACCATAAAATGAAAAATCCTATGAGAAAGGCTCACCATAAAATGAAACATCTCCTGACCAACCAAGAAATTAGAAACCGCTGAAATATGAAAGTTGGGAGAAGTTGGCATCTTAGAGCAACCCATGAATTGCATACAATAGATTATTTTCAATCAATCTACCTTAGGCTAAGTAAGAAGTTGTTTCCTTAGCTAACCCATCCACCTTTGAGTTCCCCTAATAATAGATGTGGCTACCCTACAATCCTCAAACTTATCCATCATAAGAATAATGAAGTCTAGCCATATATGCAAGGTCCAATTAGGAGTGGATTGAGAATATATTTCTTTCATCATTATCAATAAATCCCCTTAAAGGAATTGTTTAGATACAACCAACTTAAAGCCCAACTCTACACCACATAAGGTTACCCTGAATTCTATAGTATTATTGGATGATCTCCTATTGAATTCTACAAGTATTCCCAATTTCTAGCAATACAACCAACTCTTGCCACATCTAGATTTCAGCAAGCTGCCCCATTGAAGTTTACCTTCACCCGCCCCACACTTGGTTGACTCCATATTGTGAAGAGCCTTAGCATGAGAAATCTAATGGCCTGAAATAGCTGGTAATAATAGACTCTAAAATTTTACTAAAACCTCCTCATCCTTATTGGTATATGAATTTTTATCAAGATGTTATCTCCTAATATAGTTGAGTTTACTAGCACCATAAGTAAGGATTTCATTTTCTTAACCAATAGCAATTGAGTTTACTAACATTATAATTAAGGATTCAATTTTCTTAACAAATAGCTTCCTGAGCTCATAGATAATTCTTTCAATATCATTCAATTTCTTTCTTTACAAATATCACAATAATAAGAGAGGGAGCAATGCACCAAATGCAATCAAATTTTTCATTCCACATCTTGGTAGGCTAGAAGTACAAAATCAATCCTTAAGGCCAAGAAATATTGGAGACTAAAACTTGAGCTTCAAACATAATAATTTTTAGCAAAATTATTAGTATGGACAATTTAGTAGAAGGTGGTCTAAGATCTCTTGGATACTCCTATTAGTATACACCTACTCATCCCATTGAAACCAAACTTAGCCAAGTGATCCTATTTGAGGACCTTTCTTTTGATAGCCAACCATGAAAAAACTCTAAGGTTTAGGAGGATGTCATTCTCCAAAGATGATAAGTAGGTCAATCCCTATTGGATATAGTTATAAAGAATAAAAGAACACTTTCTTATAAGGGACCCAATCTACCCAATTATAATGAAAGTATTATAATATTGAAAAATACTATACTTGCCATCACAATGCATGATTAGTCTTTAATGAAGCTTGCATCTGATCTAATCTAACATCAAGTCTTGCGTATATAAAGAACAACATCATCATAGCATGATAATCTATTCCCACATACCAAACAAAACTTTCCTTTATAATCTTCAATATGTTTTGTTTGTTTGGGTAGCAAAACATGTTCACAAAATATTTAGTAAAACTACCATAAGTAAAATAACATCATTTTATCCAAGGGTTAACATCTAGGATGTCACCCCTAAATTGCAAAGCAATTATATTGATCAAATCATTTGAAATTTGCAAGGCCAATTTTCTTAATCACTAAAATTATTGATAATATTTTCCACACTGCCAATTTTACTTTTCTCAACCAAAATATATGCTAATCACTATATTAACATATACAACCATGTCAGATACATATCTTGTACTCTCTTATCAAGATTATTTGTCATGTGTTTGCTTGTCAAGATTATTTGTTTGCATATTGGTTTCCCTCTCTATACTTAGACATTTTCCATGATTAACCTCCAACAAAATTGATTGGTTGAACATGAGACATTTTCAACAATCTATGTTACCATCAGTTACAATATTTATAAGTAGGAGATATTTTTCCACAAGTCAAATTATGATATTTCTATCAGGATTTAATTATGTATTTTTTGAGTCAAACTCATTGACTCATTTTTTAGGAGTAGTGATTCACATGAATCTATTTCTCATGACAATAAATAGAACACTTAGCACTGATTAGATCTAGTTGATCTTAGTGCTTCATCTTTATCCATTAAGTGCTAAGTGTTTCATTTATTATCATGAGACATGGATTCATGTGAATCACTACTCATGAAAAATGAGTCAGTATGTTTGACTATAAAAAAAAAAGTTAAATCTTGATAGCAATATCATGACAATATTTATGCCTTCATCGAATGATCACTTGCCAAATTTCTTTGAAGCCTCTATCTAGTAGAATTTTTGGACAACTATCAACATACAAGGCTGTCATATTAGCAAAATTAGTATCAATGAGATAATAAAGTGTACAATTAGGTATAACATTCTAATGAACATGTTGTTGTTCCTACATCTTTTCACTCTATCAAACAAAAAATAGAGCACTAAATTGGTAGAAATGTAGAACAATTTGATAGAAGATGCCAATGCTTAGTATCTCTCTTACAATGATGTGCATACACCTAGGAATTTCCCAAGATTTTATTTACAAAAGGTGATTGAGAAATGCAACCAAGAAACCTATAGTGCCTGCCGCTAGTTTACATTTTTGTTATCATTGTCAAACTCTTTTAGGTGAGTTTTATATTTTTTACTAGTAGTAAAGTTTGAGATTGTCAGATATTGTTTCACATTGAGTTGATTACATGATGAGATTATTTGGTACTCTATACTTCATGTATGCATGATGATTATTCAGTGATTTTAGTCATTGATGATGATTAGTTAGATGGACTATCATGTGTTTTCTTATGGATACTTACCCCATACTGCATGTGTATGGTGTGCATGTATGTTTACTTTATGTATGGCATTTCTAATTATTAAGTCCAAATCCTAAACCTTTAAGCCATTTGTCCTAGAAAATTAAGTTAAGTATCTAAGTTGTTTACCTTCAAAATGCATCAAATGATGTTGATTCATGATTATAACCCTTTAGTTTGATCTGGTATGTGTTTTTCTATGATGGGTTTTCATATTTTGTTTTGTGAGTCCTTGGTGATTTTTCTATTAATTAAATCAAATTAAATTATTAAATTAATGACTTAATTTCATAGAAATTTAATTATGATATTTTTAATATTTAGTTATATTTAATTAATTGGGAAAATTAAATAAATAAAAAGAATTGAATTTGAAGATAAAAATTATAAAAATAATTTTAGAACGTGATAATATTTATATAATTTAATAATAATATATTTAGAGTTCTTTTTTAAATAAATGCTAAATACTATTATCATTTAAGTTAATAAATATGTTATCATTTAATGTTTGAAAATAAATTAAGAAGTGAAAAAGGTATTAATTTATTAAAAGTTTCAAAATTGTGTAATGCATGCATGAGATTAAAATTTAATAAATTAATTGAAAAGAGAAGTCAAGTGAAAATTAAATAAAGTTATTTAAAATAATTCAACAAATGTGGATGGAAAAGATAAAGAAAAGATAAAGAAAAAGATAATAAGAGTTAAAGTCTGGTGAGCAAGGAGTCCTCTTGGGTGAATGCATAATTAGTGCCTCAATTTTAGGAGAGAACTCATTATCACCAATTGAGGGTTCATTTTCGAAGGACCATGAATTTTTGGAAGGGAAAAAAAATTTGAAAAAGAGAAGGTTTTGAGAGGGGAAATTTCTCTCACAATCTTCTTGGGCAATTCAATTAGCATTAGAGTCTAAGTAGATGCTTGTGATTATTCGCTTAGCTTATTATGCTCTTTCTTTTCCTATCTTCATAGTGATTGTCGAATGGTTATCTGAATAATTCTTGTGATGAATGTTTCATATTATGAATTTTTAGTATGTTTGTTTAATCTTCTATATACAGAAAGATTTAAATGATCAATATAATCCTTCTTCATTAGATTTAAATGATCAATATAATACTTCTTTAGTAGATTTAAAAGTGGAAAATTGAATGGGGAAGGGTTTTGTATTAAATTTAAAAATTCAATTGAGATTTTGACCAGATTGTCATATTGCATCTATTAGATTAAGGCTAGAGCTTAATATAAAAAATAATTCAAAATTTACAAGGGGAGGGTTATTATAAAATTTATATATCATTAAATTTTGCAAAGTAAAATTAAAATAATAATAACATATATATATATATATATATATATATATATATATATATATATATATGTACATATATGTACATATGTATATATATATATATATACATATATATATATATGTGCATATATATATATATGTACGTATAATATATATATATATATATGTGTGTGCATATATATGTATGTATGTGTATATATATGTATATATATATACATATACATATACATATATGTATATATATATATACATATACATATACATATACATATATGTATATATATATATACATATACATATACATATATGTATATATATATATACATATACATATACATATATGTATATTATATATATATATACATATATATATTGGGAGGGATGGATTAACCACACACCCCTATGTCTGTTAGCATTCGTACAACTGTTGATGCATGCTACAACAACAATGGTACAATGTACCACTGCGATCGTAGACCCTGGGGCTATAGGGTACACTTCTCAGCAACCCCTTTAAGGGAAGGCCAATGACCTTAGTAAATATGATGCCAAGTATATTAAAATTTGTAATTTTAGGTTTTATTAAATTTAAAATTTATTTAAAAAGTTTTAAATGTTAATTTTTATCAATTTTAAATATTATTTATTAAATATAATTTTATTAACTATTTTTAATTATTAATAATTAATTAAAACATAGTTATTTTATATATATCTTTATTAATTAATTTAATATAATTTAATATAATTTAATTAAATATATTTTAATTAATTTGTATAATAGTGAAAATCACTTAATAAGGTTTTGGATTTAGTTTATTCCAATTTTAATAAAATTGCAAATTGTTTTATTGAAAATCAATGAGGATTATTTTTAGTAATCTTAAATAAATATGTAAAATTATCCTTAGAGTATATTAGGGAAATTGACTCAATATATAATGGGGGTAATTCTATATTTTATTGGAATAAATGAATGGGTTAACTTGCAGGGTAAATTGAGAATCTTTTACTTGAAACATACATTGAAACAAATACTGAAACCTTATATTTAACTCAACTATATGTTTTCAAAATCAAACCAAACTATGAAACGTACACTTCGTATCAATATGTTGTCTATAGTTTGGGTTTGGGTTAATTGGAGAGTTGACTAGTTTTAGGACATCTAGCAGAGGTTTGGGAGTTTTGTGAATGTGGTATTATGCTAAACTGATCTTGATCTTTTTAACTCAACTATGGTAATGTGTTGGTTTTCTCTATGACGAGTCTGATTATATTGTTGGTTACTATTTTCATTGTCATTGTGGGATAGCAAGATGAATGCTATGATATATTTGACTTAACCATTTTGAGTCTTCAATCAGTATTTTTGGGATACTTTCCAGTTGCTCATAGAGAACTAATCGATATTGTGATTTATCTTTTGGATGCTTTCCAGTCACTTATATAGGGCTGAGGTGATTCTTTGATTTGTGATTTTATGAGCTTAGGGTAGGTTATCTATATCTAATGTCAAAAAGTGGCTTGCAATAGAGGCTGGGGCCCTAAGTGGTTGCCAGGGTAACCCATTGTAAGTTGTTTAATAACTGAAAATACTACACTAAATGAGAGTAAAATGAACCTAATAAGAGTCTTTGTATATTCTTGCCCATGCTTCGAGTGCTAGTACATACTAGGATAGGAGTAGAGAGAATGCTTGGTTGTGACCTTACATCATTAGTATGCCTTGTCAGTATGAGAGGATACTAGTGCCGCATAGGGTCACTAGGGGTCTGGGGTCTTGAGAGACTACCAAAGTAACTCTAGCATTGATTCATGTGATGGCACTTTCCCACTTACATATTAGGTTTCTTATGTTTCTTTGTGTGCCTCTGGGTTTAGATGTTGATTTACCTTGGAACCTTTGGGTTAGATTACTTTTAGGGTTTCTTGGACTTAGAGAGTACTTTTGATATTTGGATTGACATCCTATTTGGGACTTGAGACTATCACCTTAGTGTAGTGGGAGTGGGAATTTTTGGGTTACCATGTGGTCAAGTGGTAGTCTTTTTACTCTTACCATTGAGATCCATTCATAGCTACTATGGCTCGAGTTTCCTTGTTTGTATTTCCTTTCATTCTATCTTTGTATCATTATGATGGATGATTATATCTTATGATGGATGTTTATATCTTTTATGATGGATGGTTATATCTTTTATAATGGATGGTTTCATTTATGGTATTGTTTTATATCACGGATCCAAGGAGGATGATGTAATTCTATTTTTATAAATGTATATTCTTTAAGCCTTTCATACCATGTGACATGTACAGTGGATGATTGAGCAATTCTAAATTTTGTTGCCAAGTAGCATTCAGAAAAAATATATATTATTTAAATGGACTTTGGAATTTTAATTATTCTTTCATATGGATGTGGTATTTGTTAGCCTTAGTATTAATTAAATTTAAATGTAATTCAATGTCTTGGGATCCTTAAGGAATGTAACCTGTTATGAATGCTTATAAATGATTTAATGTTATTGCTTCCACTACTTTATGTTTGATGTGTATATTATTCTTTCTTGTTAAAAAAAATGTTTGGCAAACATAGTAAAACTTTAGGTTAATTCTTTTGGATTCCTTGGCAGGGTGTTACATTTGGCATCAGAGCCCAAGTTTCTACATTAGGAGCTTTGGGTGTATTGGAATGCCACTAGTTGAACAAAAATGAAAACTTAAAATTGTTATGTATATCTATTTCAAATTGAAACTTGAACTAGTTGAACTAAAATAGAACTTAAAATTTTAGTTGTATATTTTCATACTTGAACACTTAAACTTCAAAACTAAAATATACTTAAACCTAAAATTAGGAAAAATTAAAAATTGAACTTATTGTTTTTAAACATGTGTCTTTTATATATAGTTTATCGAAATATGTTTTATGATTGTTATAGTATCTTGTATCTTGGATATTATTGTAGGATGGTATATGGGATGAGATCTTATGTTAGAGGTCATAGCCTTGGTCATGGTAGAGGCTATGGATGAGGTAGAGCTATCAGTGTACATGAGTCTATCCATGAAGGCCCCATTCAAGAAGATAATAGGGAGGAGTATGTCAATGAGCATAAGGAAGAGAACCATAAAGAGCAGAAAACTAACTTTGAGGAGGTTGACCTTAGGCATATGATGAAAACCACCATTGACTAGCTACCTCCTATTTAGAATTAGGATGGAGCACATCATGGAGGACATGAGAATAGACCTAGGTCTAGGAGCCCTTGGAGGCATCGACATAGATACATAGTAGCTACTCAGATGAAGGACCTTTAGAGGTCTAAGGTCAAGCCATTTAATGTGCATGGTTCAGGATATGTAGCTGAGCAGTGGCTTATTGCTCTTGACAGGGTTTTTTCTATTCAGGAGTTTGATAGTAATGTCAAAGTGAGGTCTACTATTACCAACCTAGAAATCTTTGGAGCCACTTGGTGGACTATCAAAGAGAAGAACTTGGGTATAGACATGAACAATGTCACATGGGAGATAATCTTGGAAAACTTCCATGAGCGATTCCTACCAAAGGAATGGAAGTGGCATAGAGAATATGAGCTCCATAATCTAAGATAGTTCACTATAACCATAGTAGAGTATGAGCACGAGTTCTATGAGCTCATGCCCTTTTCAAGAATTAGTAATAACGCAGCACAGTTATCACAACATTTCATCAGAGGCATGAATAACTATCTAGTTGGGGATGTTAAGTTGTTTGAGCCTAAAACCCTCAAAGATATGGTACATCAAGCCATCCTTATAGAGTAGAGTGTCAACCTAGGACATGGAGGTTTTATGATAGTGCCTACATCATTAGGACCTAAAGGCAACCACAAATTAGGTGGGAATAAGAAGCCTCCTTTTCCTAAGGGGAATCAAAACTACTAGAAACCTTAGTAGTCATAGCAACAGAAGGGATCATACCCTCAAGCACAGAGTGGTGGTGGTGGTTCTAATTCTAAGAACAATTGCAATTTACAACACAATAGGTGAAACCAATACACTCAACCTATGAAGAGAAACCAATATTTTGCTAGTAGGGGTAGCCACTAGTAGTTGAGTTCACCTCCTATAGGAAGGGAATCTAGAAGAGGCACATGATGTTATTCTTGTGGGTAGATTGGACACATTGCAGCCCACTATCCATAGTGTGCATCTCAATATTTAAGTTATAGACCAACAACATCTAAACCCATAGATGGAGATATAGGTAGAGCTCATAGGGTATTTGCAATAGTAGATCACTATTAGGTAGACCATTAGGGGACCATGGTTGAGACTACGAGAGCTATCCAAGCTACACCTCTCTCTATTTTGTTTGATTTAGGTGCCACAGATTCTTTATTCACCATCATTAGTTGCTAAGTGTCAGATGGAAGCAGTTAAGAAAGATGTGGGTTGGCAAGTGGAGCTAGCCTTAGGTGTTAAGGTTTCCATAGATTCCATAGTTAAGAAGTGTGAGCAAAGTATAGGAGATTTTGTGACATTATTTGACCTTCAGGTTATTCCTCTTGGCTCCTAGGATTTGGTCTTAGGTATGGATTGGATTGGTTCTCATAGAGCTAGTATAGATTGCAGAAAAAAGGCCAACATATGTTAGGATGAACAAGGGAAGGATGTGGAGATTATGGGGATATTGAGGCCTATATCTCTACTAATGATATTCACTATGTAGATGAAGTGGAGCTTTTGTAAGTGATGTCAGGTATTTTCTATTATGGTAAATGAGATGGAAGAAGAAGACCATGTAGGAAAGACTTTAGACCACCCTATTTGACAGGAATATGTGGATGTCTTTCTGAGTGAGATTCTAGGCATGCCTTTGAAGAGAGATATTGATTTCATCATCAACCTCACTCTAGGAGTGGAGCCTATTTCTAGAGCTCCTTATCATATGACCACTCAAGAATTGAGTGAGTTGTGCCTATAGCTAGAGGATCTTTTGGCAAAGGGTAGTATCAAACTGAGTGTATCACCATAGGGAGCTTCAATGCTCTTTGTGAAGAAGAAGGATGGTTCTTTGCACCTTTGTATTGATTATAGATAGCTGAATAAGGTGACAATAAAGAACAGATATCCTTTACCAAGGATCGACAATTTATTTGATTAGATTAAGGGAGATATAGTATTCTCCAAGATCAATCTTAAGTTAGGATACCTTTAACTTCACATCAAGGATGTTGATATTCATAAGACTACCTTTTGAACTTGCTATGGGCACTGCAAGTTTACAATAGTTCCTTTTGGGTTGATGAACGCTCCATCAGTATTCATGTGTCTAATGAATGGAGTGTTTTGTTCCTACTTTGATAGATTTTTACTCATGTTCCTTGATGATATAATGATATATTCTAGATCCTATAAGGAGCATGAGGAATATCTATGTTTGGTTTTGCACTACTTAAGAGATAATCAACTTTATGCCAATGCAGTGAAGTGTGATTTATTTCAATCAGAGATACAGTACTTAAGGTACATCATATCAAGTGAAGGTATCTCTATGGACCCTACAAAGATTTAGGCAATAGTAGATTGGCCTAATCCCACTACTATGTCAAAAATTCATAGTTTCATGGGTCTAGCTAGTTAATATTGCAGATTCATCTAAAACTTTTCCAAAATAGCACATCCTATATCACTTCCCTTCAAAGGAAATTAAACAATTTTTTATGGATAGAGAAATCTGAGGAAGCATTTTGAAAGCTCAAGGAGCTTTTGACCAGTGCACTAATCTTATAAGTACCTAATCCAATAGGTGATTTCATGGTGTGTACTGATGTTTCCCTTGAGGGGATTGGAGTAGTACTAATGCATGATAGACAAGTGATTGCTTACGAATTGCACAAACTCAAGGATCACAAGCTAAATTGTTAGTAGCGGTAGTTCATGCCTTAGTGAGACAAAGACATTTCTTGCTAGGACATAGATTTGAATCTCATAGTGATCATCGTAGTCTATAGTCCATTTTTATGCAACCTAATCTAAATGTTAGGCAAAGGTGATGGATGGAATTTATATGTGAGTATGACTTTGAGGTGAAGTATATTAAGGGGAAGGAGAACATGGTAGATGATGCTTTGATTTGTAGAAGACATGAGACATTATTTATGACTCTTAGTGTGGATTTGAGGAGCTAGATACTTCAGACACTCCCTACCAATACATGGTATCAGGAGGTGAGCAGAGAGATAGATTCGAAAAGACTATTGGAGAGTAAGTTTTTAGACTATGTCCTAGAGTCAGATGGCCTTTCAAGACATTCATGAAAGATCTATGTGTCACTACTGGATGAGCTTCACACATTGATCCTATTAGAGGCCCATCATGCACCTTACTTGGCACATCCAAGTGTCAAGAAGATGCATGCAAATTTGCAATGTTTATTCTATTAGACAGGGATGAAGTGCAACATTGCTGATTTTGTGGCTAGGTGTCTTGAGTGTCAGAGAGTCAAAGTAGAGTACCAGAATCTAGCAGGGATTTTACAACCAAATATCATTCCTTCATGGAAGTGGGACATCATCTCTATGGATTTCATAGTAAGATTACCTATGACTTCTCATCGACATGATGCTATCATGGCCTCTATTGATCGGTTGACTTAGGTGGCACATTTTTTACCAATGAGGTCATCCTACACTGTAGCTTCTATAGATAATTTCTTCATGCATGACATCATGAGACTGCATGGTATTCCCTGAAAGATCATTTTGGATAGGAATCTTGTATTCACTTCCACATTTTGGACATCGCTGCAGTATGATCTTGGAGCACAATTGAGTTTTAGTTTAGCATATCACCTAGAGACAGATGGGTAGATAGAGAGAGTGAATCAAGTTTTGGAGGATATGTTGAGGATGTATGTGATGGATAGACAAACTCTGTGGGAGGACTATCTCTACCAAGTGGAGTTCACTTACAAAATAGATATCATAGTTCTATTTGCATGACACCTTTTTAGGCCTTGTATGGTCATCCTTGTTGTAGACCTTTGAGTTGGGATAGTCTTGAGGATCGCATCCTGTTGGGTCTTGAGATGCTTTGAGATATGGAGCAATAAGTAGTGTGCATCTAAGAGCACTTGACTATAGTACAGGATAGGCAAAAAAGGTATGCCAATGCTCATAAGACAGATAAGTAGTTTGTTGTGGGAGAGAAGGTTTTCTTGAGAGTGTGTCCATGGAAGAGTTTGATCCATTATGGAAAGGGTTCAAAGCTAGCACCTTGCTTTGTGGGACCATTCGAGATTCTTGAGAGGATTGGTCTAGTTGCCTACCACCTTGCTTTATCGCCTAGCCTAGCTCGCATTTATGATGTTTTCCATGTTTTAGTACTTAGGCAGTATATTCCTAATGTGGTACATGTTCTTGACTGGAATGCATTGCAAGTGGAGGATGGTCAGCTAGCTTTGGAGTCAGTTTGCATTTTAGAGTTGCGGGAGTTAACACTCAAGGGTCAAACCATAGAGTAGGTAAGGGTTCAATGAGACCCTACTAATGATTCATCAGCTACATGGGAGGATGCATCTAGATTATGGGATTTATATCCCTACTTGTTTATAGGTTTCTAGGAGTAAGCCTAAGTCTAGGGGGGATGGATGTTATGCCTGCCCCTAGTTTACATTTCTATTATCATTGTAGAACTATTTTAGTCTAGTTTTATGCTTTTTACTAGTAGTATTCTTTGAGATTATCAGATATTGTTTCACGTTGAGTTGATTATATGATAAGATTACTTGGTACTCTATACTTCATGTGTGCATGATGATTATTCAATGATTTTAGTTATTGATGATGATTAGTTAGATGGACTATCATGTGTTTTCTTATGGATACTTATTGCATCCTACATGTGTATGGTGTGCATGTATGTTTTCTTTATGTATGGCATTTCTATTGTGGTTAAGGAAGGGAGTCATAGTCACCTACTAGTCAAGATCTACATGATGCACCACTTCTTGCCATTTTTTGTTTAGCTTAGAATATTGTGTTTGTACATGCATGTATTTTATATAGATTATAGGTACAAGGTATCGACTTCCCTGAATTGCCAGGATGAGTGTACCCTATCACATTATCTCAATGGTAAGAGGGAGAAATTCCTAAGTCCAAATCCTAAACCTTTAAGCCATTTGTCCTAGAAAATTAGGACAAGTATTTGAGTTGTTTACCTTCTAAATGCGTCGAATGACGTTGATTCGTGATTATAACCCTTTAGTTTGATCTTGTATGTGTTTTTTTATGATGAGTTTTTGTATTTTGTTTTATGAGTCTTTGGTGATTTTTCTATTAATTATGTCAAATTAAATTATTAAATTAATGATTTAATTTAATGGAAATTTAATTATGGTATTTCTAATATTTAATTATATTTAATTAATTGGGAAAATGAATTAAATAAAAAGTATTAAATTTGAAGATAAAAGTTATAACAATAATTCTAGAATGTGATAATATTTATTTAATTTAATAATAATATATTTAGAGTTCTTTTTTAAATAAATACTAAATACTATTATTATTTAATTAATTAATATGTTATCATTTAACATTCAAAAATAAATTAAGAAGTGAAAAAGATATACATTTATTAAAAGTTTCAAAATTACATAATGTGTGTGTGAGATTAAAATTTAATAAATTAATTGAAAAGAGAAGTCAGGTGAAAATTAAATAAACTTATTTCATAATTCAATAAACATGCATGGAAAAGATTAAGAAAAGAGAAAGAAAAAGATAATAAGAGTTAAAGTTTGGTGAGCAAGGAGTCCTCTTAGATGAATGCATAATTAGTGCCTTGATTTTAAGAGAAAACTCCTTATCACCAATTGAGGGTTCATTTTCGAAGTACCGTGAATTTTTGGAAGAGAAAAGAATTTCAGAAGAGAGAAGGTTTTGAGAGGCAAAATTTCTCTCACAATTTCCTTGGGTGTAGCAATTAGCATCAGAGTCTAAGTAGATGATTGTGATTATTCGCTTAGTTTATTACACTCTTTCTTTTCTTGTCTTCATTGTGATTGTTGAATGGTTATTTGAATAATTCTTGTGACGAATGTTTCATATTATGAATTTCTAGTATGTTTGTTTAATTTTCTGTACATGAAAAGGTTTAAATGATCAATATAATCCTTCTTTAGTAGATTTAAATGTGGAAAATTGAACAAGGAACGGTTTTGTATTAAATTTGAAAATTCAATTGAGAACTCGACCGGTTGGTCGTATTCCCTCTGTTAGAAGTCTGTCGATCTTAGTAAATATGATGCCAAGTTTATTAAACTTTGTAATAATAGTTTTTATTAAATATGGAATTTATTTAAAAAGTTTTAAATGTTAATTGTTATCAATTTTAAATATTATTTATTAAATAGAATTTTATTAATTATTTTTAATTATTACTAATTAATTAAAACATAATTATTTTATATATATCTTTATTAATTAATATAATATAATATAATATAATATAATTAATTTATATAATAATGAAAATCAGTTAATAAGTTTGTGGATTTAGTTAATTCCAATTTTAATAAAATTGCAAATTATTTTATTGAAAATCAATGAGAATTATTTTTAGTAATCTTAACTAAATACATAAAATTATCCTTGGAGTATATTAGGGAAATTGACTCAATATATAATGGGGGTAATTCTATATTTTATTCGACTAAATGAATGGGTTAACTTGTAGGGTAAATTGAGTATCTTTTACTTGAAATGTACATTGAAAAAAATAATGAAACCTTAAATTTAACTCAACTATATGTTTTCAAAATCAAACCAAACTATGAAACCTACACTTGGTATTAGTACATTGTCTATGGTTTGGGTTTGGGTTGACTAGAGTGTTGACTAGTTTTAGGATGTCTACCAGAGGCTTGGGAGTTTTTTGAATGTGGTATTATGTTGAACTGATCTTGATCTTTTTAATTCAACCAATGGTAATGTGTTGGTATGCTCTATGATGAGTGTGATTCTATTGTTGGTTATTATTTTCATTATCATTGTGGGATAACAAGATGAATGCTATGATGTATTTGACTTAACCATTTTGAGTCTTCGATCAATATTTTTGGGATACTTTCCAGTTGATTGTAGAAAACTAATGGATGCGATTTATCATTTGGATGCTTTCCAGTCACTTGTATAGGGCTGAGATGATTTTAATATGATTCTTTGATTTTTGATTTCATGAGCTTAGGGTAGGTTATCTATATGTAATGTCGGGAAGTGGCTTGCAATGGGGGTTTGGGCCCTAAGTGGTTGCCAAGGTAACCCATTATAAGTTGTTTAATAAGTGAAAATACTACACTAAATGAGAGTAAAATGAACCTAATAAGAGTTTTTGTATGTTCTTGCCCATGCTTTGAGTGCTAGTACAGACTAGGATGGGAGTAGAGAGAACATTTGGTTGTGACATTGCATTGTTAGTATGCCTTGTTAGTACGAGAGGATACTAGAGCCACAAAGTGTCACTAGGGGGCTGGGGTCTTGAGAGACTGCTAGGGTAACTCTAGCATTGATTCATGTGATGACACTTACCACTTACATAGTAGGTTTTCTATGTATCTTTGTGTGCCTCTGGGTTTAGATGTCAATTTATCTTGGAACCTTTGAGTTAGATTACTTTTAGGGTTTCCTAGACTTAGAGAGTACTTTTTTATATTTGGATTGATATCCTATTTTGGACTTGAGACTATCTCCTTAGTGCAGTGAGAATGGGCCTTTTTGGGTTACCACGTGGTTGAGTGGTGTACCTAAAGGGGGGTATAAGTGGACACATTTTTTCTAAAATCAACAATTTTTAAACTTCAACAAGAGTTTGAAGATAGATATGCTCAAAATTTTAAGATATGACAAAAACAAAAGTAGTAGTATTTTGAATCTAGTTTCTTAACTACTAATTTTTTTTAAAATGGTTTAGTTTTAGGTCCTCAAAAAGGGGGCCACAAAAAGTGGTATTGTTTATTCCAAAAAAAAATAACATAGTACAAAGTGTGGCGCCCCCTAAAATTTTAACTTTTTTTAAAAAATTCTTTAATTAGTCTAGTCAAAAGTTACCTAACACTATGTAGTTTATCTTAGATTTTTTGGGTAATTTTATAATGTGTATTTTTTTAATGATTTTTTTAATTAGACACATCCCAAAAATGTGAAATATCTGTGTGCTCCCCCTAAAAATGATTGAAAAATAATCTAAAATTAATTTTTTTTTTTTTTTTCAAATTGTGTAGAATGGAGTCTAGTTTCTAAAAAATTAAGTTGTTGCAAAATTTGATGAATAGGCTAAAATCTATAGCCCAATTAGTACATGTCGGTTTTTGACAAAAAATGGACATACATTCAAAAGAAATTATAGATGAAAGGCTTGAGATAGTTCAAATAAAAATAAATGATATGGTTATATAGCTAACACAGAGACCTACAATGTCATGTAACTTGATTTTATTGATGCTCAACCACGTGGAAACTTGAAGGAGAACACACTAGAAAAATCAATCATTTTTAATGTATTTGCAACAAAACACATCTTAGACTAGTTTGTAGACTCCAAACTTTTAGGTTGGATCCCCAAGGCAAAACCAAACCTTAGGCTTGGTAGAATGCAAAGCTTCAAATAGTGTGTGCACACCTATTTAAAGTTTTTTTAAATTTAAGTCTTAATAGCATGTGCATGCTTTAGTGCACACACACTATTGAGACCTAAATAATGCATAGAGAGGGAAGGAGAGAGGCAGAGTGAGAGCACGAGAGAGAGAGGAGAAGGGGGTATGGGTGTGTGTGTGTGTGAGAGAGAGAAATTAGGGGATGGGAGAGGGGAGAGAGAGAGTAGGGGGTGGGAGAGAGGAAGTGAGAGATAGTAGGGGTGGTAGAGAGAGAGTATAGGATGGAAGAGAGAGGAAGTGTGAGAGAAAGTATGGGTGGTAGAGAGAGAGTATGGGATGGAAGAGAGAGGAAGTGTGAGAGAGAGTATGGGTGGTAGAGAGAGAGTACGAGATGGGAGAGAGATTGAGAGTAGGGGATGGGAGAGAGAGATTGAGAGTACAAGATGGCAGAGAGAGAGTAGGAAATGGGAGAGGGAGCAAGAGAGAGAGGAGGATGGGAGTGTGTGTGTTAGAGAGAGTGTGAGAGTGAGAGAGAGTAAGGGTGGTAGAGAGAGAAAGTAGGGATGGGAGAGGGGGGAGAGAGTAGGGGATGGGAGAGAGAGGAAGTGTGAGAGAGAGTAGGGGTGGCACAGAGAGAATATGGGATATGAGAGGCATATTGAGAATAGGGTATGGGAGAGAGAGAGTAGGTAGTGGGAGATAGAGTTGGAGAGGGAGAGTGAGAGAGAGAGGAGGATGGGAGTGTGTGTGAGAGAGAGAGTAGGGGATGGGAGAGGGGAAAGAGGGGGGATGGGAGTGTGTGTGTGAAAGAGAGAGTAGCTTGAGAGAGAGAGAGTAGATGGTGGGTGAGGGAGTTGGAGAGGGAGTGAGAGGGGGGATGAGAATGTGTGTAAGAGAGAGAGTGTGAGAGAGAATAAGGGTGGTAGAGAGAGTAGGGGATGAGAGAGAGAGAGTATAGAGGGAGAGAGAGAGTAGATGGTGGGAGAGGGAGTGGGAGAGGGAGAGAGGGGGGATGGGAGTGCGTGTGAGAGATCTAGAGAGTAGGGGATGGGAGAGAGAGAGGGGGGATGGAAATGTGTGTTTGTGAAGGAGAGAGTGTATGGGATGGGAGAAGGGAGAGATAGAGAGAGTAGGGGATGGGAGAGGGAGAGTAGGGGGTGGTAGAGAGAGAGTACAATATGTGAGAGAGAGTAAGAGTAGGGGATGGGAGATAGTGTGAGAGTGAGAGAGAGTAAGGGGTGGTAGAGAGAGAGTAGGGGATGGGAGAGAGAGTAGGCCATGGGAGAGGGAGTAGGATAGCAAGAGTAAGAGAGAGAGAGAGAGAGAAAGAGAGAGAGGAGGATGAGAGTGTGTGAGTCAGAGAGAGTAGGGGATGGGAGAGGAGAGAGAGGGGGGATGGGAGTGTGTGTGTTAAAGAGAGAGTAGGGGATGGGAGAGAGAGTAGGTGGTGGGAGAGGGAGTGGTAGAGGGAGAGAGAGGGGGGATGGGAATGTGTGTAAGAGAGAGAAAGAGTAGGGGCTGGGAGAGAGTGTGAGAATGTGAGAGAGTAGGGTGTGGAAGAGAGAGAGGAGAGAGGGAGAGAGTGAAAGTGAGAGAGAGAGAGTGAGAGTGAGAGTGAGAGAGAGAGTAGGCAGTGGGAGAGGGAGTGGGAGAGGGAGAATGAGTGAGAGAGAGAGTAGGCAATGGGAGAGGAGAGAGAGAAAGAGAGGGGGATGGGTGTGTGTATGAAAGAGAGAGAGTAGGGGATGAGAGAGGGGAGAGAGAGTAGGCAGTGGGAGAGGGAGAGGGAGAGGGAGAGAGGAGGGATGGGAGTGTGTGTAAGAGAGAGTAGGGGATGGGAGAGAGTGTGAGAGTGTGTGAGAGAGTAGGTGTTCTAGAGAGAGAGTAGGGGATGGGAGAGAGAGTGAGAGTAGGGGATGGGAGAGAGAGAGTAGAGAGGGAGAGAGTGAGAGAGAGATAGTAGGTGGTGGGAGAGGGAGAGAGAGAGGGGGGATGAGAGTGTGTGTGAGAGATCTAGAGAGTAGAGGATGGGAAAGGAGAGAGATGGGGGATGAGAATGTGTGGGTGTGCAAAAGAGAGAGAGTAGGGGATGGGAGAGAGAGTAGGTGGGGGAGAGGGAGTGGGAGAGGGAGAGAGAGGGGGGGAATGTGTGTAAGAGAGAGAGAGAGTAGGGGATGGGAGAGAGAGAGTGTGTGTAAGAGAGTAGGGGTGACAGAGAGAGAGAGTAGGGGATGGGAGAGAGTGTGAGAGAGTAGGGGATGGGAGAGAGAGAGTGAGAGTAGGGGATGGGGGAGAGAGTAGAGAGGGAGAGAGAGAGAGTGTGAGAGAAAGATAGTAGGTAGTGGGAGAGGGAGTGGGAGAGGGAGAGAGAGGGGGAATGAGAGTGTATGTGAAAGATCTAGAGAGTAGGGAATGAGAGAGGAGAGAGAGGGGGGATGGGAGAGGGGAGAGAGAGTAGCTCGGGAGAGAGAGAGAGAGAGTAGCAGATGGGAGAGAGAGAGAGAAGGTGGTGGGAGAGGGAGTGGAAGAGGGAGAGAAGGGGGATGGGAGTGTGTGTAAGAGATAGAGTAGGGGATGGGAGAGAGTGTGAGAGTCTAAGAGAGAGTAGGGGGTGGTAGATAGAGAACAAGATGGGGGAGAGAGAGAGAGAGTGGGGGATGTGAAAGAGAGAGTAGGTGGTGGGAGAGGGAGTGGGAGAGGGTGAGCAAGAGAGAGAGAGAGAGAGAGAGAGAAGGATGAGAGTGTGTGAGAGAGAGTAGGGGATGGGAGAGGTGGGAGAGAGAGAGTAGCCCGAGGGAGAGAGTAGGGGATGGGAGGGAGAGAGAGTAGGTGGTGGGAGAGGGAGTAGGAGAGGGAGAGTGAGAGAGAGAGTAGGGGATGAGAGAGGAGAGAGAGAGTGAGAGAGTATGGGATGGGAGAGGAGAGAGTGAGAGAAAGTAGGGGATGGGAGAGGGGAGAGAGTGAGAGAGATTAGGGGATGGGAGAAAGAGAGTGAGAGAGAGTAGGCAGTGAGAGAGGGATTAGGAGAGGGATAGAAAGAGAGATTAAGGGATAAAAGAGGAGAGAGAGTGAGAGAGAGTAGGGGATGGGTGAGGAGAGAGAGAGTAGGGGATGGGAGAGGAGACAGAGTAGGGGATGGGAGAGGGGAGAGAGAGTAGGGGATTGGAGAAAGAGAGTAGGTGGTGGGAGAGGGAGAGAGAGAGTAGGGGATGGGAGAGGAGAGAGAGAAAGAGAGAGTAGGGGATGGAAGAGGGGAGAGAGAGTGAGAGAGAGTAGGGGATGGGAGATGAGAGAGAGTGAGAGAATAGAGGATGGGAGCGAGAGTGAGAGAGAGTAGGCAATGGGAGAGGGAGTAGGAGAGGGAGAGCGAGAGAGAGTAGGGAATGGGAGAGGAGAGAGAGTAAGAGAGAGTAGGGGATGGGAGAGGAGAGATAGAGTAGTGAGAGAGAGAGAGTAGTGGATGGGGGATGGTGGGCTAGGGAGAAATTTATTTTTACATAGTGCATATGCACTATAGTATGTACACACTATAGTTTATATGCACTATAGTGCATACACACTATGTGAAATCACCAAAAAATGATCATAAAGCAAGTTTGGGTTCCTGCTGATCCATATTCTACTTTTTGTCTATTGAACATTCTATTGTTTTGATAGAAAACATGGGTTTCAAGCTGTTGGAAGTTAGCAAACACTATTTGAAGACTTTTTGAAGCTAGCAAACACCAAATTCAATCATTGGATACACTATTTGAAGGCTTTTTGAATATTCTTTCTATAGAAAAGGTTAGTGCAGTCCTTTTTAAATATTGTTTGTTGATATATAGAGACAAATTTGATTATAATTTGACATGTTTAATATACAGTGAATTCATTGAAATTTGTATGTCCGAATGAACTGTTATTTGGAAATGGTTAGAAATTTAGCAAGTTGTTTGATATATATTGTGTATTCATTGAAATAATTATAATTTTTATATGTATTTGAATGATTTGTAATTTACAAATTGTAAGTAATTTAGATTTTTGAATAATTTGACATATATAATTCATCATCATGCCAAGGAAGAAACCAAAAAATCAAACAAAGGAAGAGAGGGAGGCAGATTTGGCAATTAAAAGAGATAAAATGAAACTACTACATGAACCAAGAAAATTTCAAAGCAATAATGAAGAATTGACATTTGAAGAGGAACAAGAACCACCAATACAAAGAAACAAAGAGTAAGAATTGGAAAGACAAAGAGAACGAATGAGACTATTGTGCTCAAGAAGACAATTGAATTGTGAAGCTACACCATCTTCCAATGTTGGAGTCATATCATCCTCTCATGTTGAAGAGACACTAATTTTTAGATCTAACGATGTACACACTCCATCATGTCATTTGAAGGCACAACATCAACATATCAAATAGGTGATATTCCATCTTTTGCATCTTATTGCCAAGGCACATCATCTTCAGTTCAAGGTATGCAAAACACTCAACCTTCTGTTGATGTTCAAAATAATGAGGGAATGGAAGAGATTATAACACCTTTTAGAATTTGTTTTAGAAGACCAAAATATTTGATTGATATTGATAATAAAATTATGAAATCAATTCCTGACAAGATTAGCAAGCATACTTGTCAAAGAAAAGTTAATCATATGTGGAGAATTTATCTTTAAAGAATTAAATATTATAGATCAATGGCAATTATTTGTTGAAATGATGAGGAATTTGAAATTTAGGCTTAACATGAAGATTTTTGGGCTAAGAACAATGGACGATTCAAATGAAAAAAGCATTGTAAAGAATCTAATGAGTGCTTATGAAAAAGAGGGTTCTAAATCACATACCAAAGATAGTAATATCACAAGATGAGTACTTACATCAACAATAGTAAGTACCCAAATGAAGAAAGCTCAACTCATGAGAAAGATAAGAAAAACATTGAAAATTGGTAGAGGTACTCTAAGGAGAGCCATGCTAAGGCATGAGAGATTGGAAGATCCAACAAAAAATGAGTTATGAACATTTAGTAGTAGACTACCATGAAAAGATAAAGAAATTAGTGAAGCTTTGTAATCATCGATTGAAGATTTTTTTTTAAAAATAACAGAGGTGTTTCCCCTAATGAAAGAGATGTTTTAAGGAGGATTGGTAGCCAAAATTGTGACCCACATGCATACATCTTTTGGACTCAGCTCAGATACAATTTTTTGCAAAATTTATTGGTATGTATCCTCAAATTTGAATAAGTCAAAGATTTTTTGAGATGGGTAAACCTTTTTATGTGAAGATAAATCACACATGCACAACTTGTTGTTGTAGGATACATATTGAATTTTTTAACCATTTTGATAGTTTTAGGCATATATGTGTGTTTTTGCATTCTAATTTTGTTTTGTAAGATTGTGACCTGAACAAGCCACCAAGATCTTCAAGAGTATTCACATCCA
The DNA here is from genome assembly GCA_028749045.1 of Cupressus sempervirens. Lineage (NCBI taxonomy): Eukaryota > Viridiplantae > Streptophyta > Pinopsida > Cupressales > Cupressaceae > Cupressus > Cupressus sempervirens. The sequence goes on from CM053789.1 coordinate 656,404,405, forward strand.
ACATTTTATGTGAAGTAGAGGACGACCAACAATTCTACAAGACATCATGCTTGGATGGTACATGTTTATTTTTTGGTTCTTTGCAACTTTTATCAACTTGTGAACATATGGATAGTACACATGCAATTAGAAATAAAATAGTAGATTACAAAAAATTTAAGACAGTGACATATGCTCTAAAAGATGGAAAATAGGGTAAAAGATGTGATTTAGTCATTACAAAGATTCCACTGTATGAGTTGATAAAAAAAAATTGTGAAAAGATTATTTACAAGTATGCAAGACATACATATAGAGCTTGATGGCTAGATTTGCAATTCAAGTTATGCATGGATACATTTTCACTGGATACCATTATTTTAGTTGTAGACTTCATAGAGAACTGCACACTAGAACCACAAAATGAGGTGCAAGAAAAGTATTATACTTCTCAATAAGTTTCCATATTTGTTCACATAACATTCATGCATTCACCTACAAGTATAGAGGATGATAGGAAGATTTTGAGGGAGTACCATTTTTACATTAGTGATGATTGATCACATTCTATAGAATTTGTACATGGTTTTTTTCAACTATTTTATGGAGATTCGGAAAATAGGGTCATACCATATTGTCAATACATTATTTGGTTAGAAAATTATGCATGTCAGTTCACAAATGCACAGATGTTCTATTGCTTGAGTAGGATGCACATGTTGTGTAGAATTCAATATATGTCCAAAATTTCATAGAAGTTGGTCATAGAAAGGGAGAGCATGATGGTGCAACTACATGCATCAAAAGAGGCTGAGCTTGTAAAGAACTAAAGTATAAATATGGAGAAATATTGACAGATGCAAAATCCATTGTCCAATGGTGTAACATTGCAATGGGTCCATGTAAGGAAGGAGAGTCTATGGTTCGTAGATTTTTTTGGTTGATAGATGATACTAACATTGAATCATATGAGGATTGTTGCACACTAATAGGATCAAGTGATTTGCACTCTTTTAGAAGCTCTAATGCAACTTCATGGAGTATCCACACACGAAAAATGGCATGCTATTGTCCATCATGTGCAGAGGAAAATTGGGATGACTGTGAGTCAACTAATGGGTGGACAAATGGGATATATGGATTTTGGACCCAATTGACACCTATTGTCCCCTACAAGCACTGGAAATGGTAATATATATTTATATATCTTTGTAATTTCAATATGTAACTTTATAACTTTTACCTAAGTCTTTTCTAAATTAATGACAACATTTTGTACATTTATTATTATAGGCCATGTTTTTGTTGTTATTGCACCTAAAGACAATGAAGAAGGGACAAATTATTATTTGTGTCATTGTGTCCAAGACAAAAAAAATTTGGATCACTTGGTTATAGATGGTGAAGGTTTAGAGTACCATATCGATGCGGTGGTTATAACTGGCACATGGCTTACACAATATTCTATGAAGAACCCTAACTTGTGATTATTCAAGGATTGGCAAAAAAAGAGGAAGATTCTTCATTATTCAGACCTTGTTGTCACATAAAATGTCCACTTTATGAAATATGGTGTAAAACCACATAATAAGATTATTTAGAAAGTTCACGAGTCAGACCATGAGGCAATACTTGAGACATTAAAATATAGAGCAGATCTAGTTGGTTCATTAGATTGAATAGGGAGAGAGGGAGAGAGAGAAAGAGTGGTCAATTGGATCCTTGGTGTCATTATAAGCCAAGATACCAAATTAAACCAAAGGTCAAATTTGAGGAATTTGAGTTGGGTTCTTTGGGCAAAGATTTAGGTGTCTAGGAGGTTATTAAAGCAAAAATGTCAACGTTGTCATGCAAAAAAAATGCAAAATGATAACTTTTCTTGCTAAATAATTGAAAAGGAAGTTGAACATTAGCATAACCATTTGAATGATAGTTATGACCATTGGAGGAAAGGAATACATGTTTAAAAATGTTGTACATGGAGAGGACAACATAGTTGTACGGACTAGTGAAGATTTACATGAATAAAACTATGGTTTTGTACCTTTTTCTCTATTTTTCTAAGTTGTATAGATTGGTGAAGGAAATAAACTATAATGGTTGGATAGCCTGATGAACTAGGTCTCATTTTCATTTGGTTTGAAGGTTATATCTTTTCATTTGCTTAAGTTATTGCAATTTTTGTGAAGGTTTCTTATTTGGGCCTGAATTCAAGGGTTTTGACAAACATGTGCCTCTAACTTGCAAACCCATAGTTGGAATTTAATGCCTCTTTGGGGGATATAAGTTAAGGGAGTGTAATTTGTTATGGTAGAGTTCCAAACCTAGACAAATTGTTTTGATATTTTTACTAGCTGACCCTAAGTTGAACATCCTTATCTGTTCAGCTAGGAATTGAAGAAGAAGTGGCATTTAAGCTTCCAAACTGATTGTCTGAACCTAGGTGAAGAGTGAAATGGATTTTTAGGAATGAGAGGAAGACTTCCATGGGTTTGATTTGATTCTATGAACCCATTTTCAAGCACTTTCTTTGGAAACCCAACATAATTAGGGCTATTAGGTCTACGGACTAAAGTGGAGTTTGGGTATGCTGGAATGGAGTCAACCCTTGATCCTTTGGAGTCTTCAAGAAATAAGTAAACCATATTTGAGAAGGTGATAATTTTTCCTTTTCCTTTGGAAAGTTTGGAATTTTTCCAAGGAAAACTAAATTTTGACCTACTAGGATTTCTAGGTGTAAGTTAGGGATATTGATCCTTTGAAGGTGTTGGGGCTTGAAAGTGCATGAATCCTAGTCGTTTAGTCCTAGAAATGCCAAATCAAGTCTAAGTGTGAAGTCTTGAAACCTTTTTACTTGTTTTGCCTTAATTGGCCTAGTTGAGGGCAAGTGTCCCTAAAGCTATATTTTGATCCAAGTTTCCCAAGAGCCCTAGGAAAAGGGAAGGACCTTAGGAGAGTGGAGTGCACTTGGATAAGTAAAGGTAATCATTTGGAAAAGGTTTCTAACCAATAAATCATCTTGAAGTGGGTTTGGGTACCCTTAGAGGTCTAAGAACCAAGTGGAAAAAGTATTTGTGTGCTCTGCATCAATAGGGTCATTAGACCTAGGTGTGATAGCTAGGGTGTAGGAAGTCACAATGTATTTGGAAGAGTCACTAATTGGCCTAAAATTCAAGGCATACCTTACCATAGGGAAATGAGAAACTTAAGGAATAAATCTCTAGCTTAGGGAAGGGTCCCTAGCATGGAATTACTAAGGGGTAGCCCATTTAACAAGTTGGAAGTGTTAGAAAGTATTTTGCATGTAGTAGAAGTTTGAATTATATAGGTAGGGATAGAAAAGAGTAAAGAACATATGAAGCAAGTGAATTGAACAATGCACATATTTTTCCATCTTAAATAATGAAGTATATTGAGATCTAACTTTATTTAAAAGGGTTCAAAGGTAGATTGAAGTTCATCATCAACATTATTTTTGTTTAATGTAACCTTTGAATATGTTGCTCTTGATTTTTTCTTGGTAAGAATTAAGTATAAATCTACACAAAAATCCATTTGCATTGTGGCTCATTTCTCTTAGTGGTTCAAGAGCACTCTCACATGGAATGATGAAATAAGGGTGTTTGGGCCTCTTAGGTAATTTATGTAATTTGAATGCATATACTTATAATCTAGGTTCTAGTAGTTGTGTTGGGTCAATATAGACTCATTTGAATGGTTAACATGCCTTTTAGACACTAAAATGTAAAAAATGCATTAAAAGTGCAAAAGTTGCTATGCAACTTTGCAACTTTTTGCATAACTAAGAAAAAATGCTTCTAATATTTCCTCAAAAACTTTCAAAAATGGTTGGATTAGTTTGGGAAGGCCTTCATATAGCCCTTTTATGCAGGTTGAAGGTACAGTGTACGTTTTTGGCATTGAAATCGATAAAAAGAACCTTGTTTTCTACATTCTGGGCTATTTTTCTACATGGTACAGTCATGTATGGATGCCTAAGAATCTATACTTGGTATGGTTGGATAGATATTTGAATCACCTTTCTAAGTCAATTGGTTTGAGGTCTTCAAATGCTATAGAACTCAAGCTATTTCTATTTTAGTGTTGATAGCTTGAAATTCAAGGGTTTCAAGGGTTTTGATTGAAATCAAGATATAATGTGAGATTCCACCATAGTAAAATTATGGCCTTTGGTGGAATCCTTTTATTTTTAATGCACTTTAATATGCTTTCAGTTTCTGGTGATAAGATGCAGGGAGAAGGAAGAAACATGATGCCCTAGATGCATATACCTTGTATGCATCAATACACAAACTTGTTGTCCCAGCAGTTTAAGGCCTCAAAACTCCATATTATGGTCTGTAACTTGGTAATAAACATATTTGGATCATTACTCAATAGCTCCAATTGGTCTCATTTTTTTAGCACATGTTTAAATGGTACCTCGTTTGTAAATGTGGCCTAATTAGCCCTTGTGTCTAAATTGTGTCCCCACAGGTTTTGATAATTTGCTTGCTAATGGGATCTCTCCACTTTGGAATCTGATAGTACATCAAAAATAGGAAGTAATATTGGTTTTAGTCTTTTCTTTTCATGCTAAGTGTACAAGTTGCAGACCTAAGTCTCATTCCTTGGGCTACTAGGAATCCAAGAGGTTAATGAAGGAACTATGTCCTTTTCTTAGATCAGGGTCTTCAATTCTAGTTGATATGCCTATTTTGATGTAACAACATAATTTCTTGAGTTTGAGTTCTTGGTTCCATGTTTGGTGTAGGTTTCTTGTATTAAGCAATATTTGTTGTTAAGGTGCAAGTGTGGGGTCTTGGGCCTTGTTTGGATTGTCAAACCTTGTTAGGTTGTTGTTATAGGTTGTACTATCCCAATCTACCTTGTTAGTACCCTACCAATTTCATCATTTAGGCCCTTTTTTATGTCTTTGAATGCCCTTGCATTATCCTGATAGTTACTAGTGTATAGGTCAATATTTGAATCTCAACATGTGAATAGTTTGTCTTAGTTCTCATATGTAGTCAAGGTTCTTGATATCAATTACAAGTCATAAGTTACATGCATTAAAAAATGCAATTGGGTCTCACAAACTTCATTGCAATTTTTTGCATGCCTAAGTGGTTGGTAGGCCTTAAGACCCAACCAATAAGTCATCCTTCTATGTTGATAGGCATATATTGTAATTAAGTCCCTAGGAATTGATTGCAAGCTATTTAAGCATCTTCATATGTCATAGGGTTAAGTCTTGCATCCCTAAAATCTAGTCTTGAAGATCTAATTTCATATCACCCTCTTAACACAATAATAATTAAGTATTGAACTTGACTACATATCAACATGTATTGAACTTACAACTTGTAATGTAGCTCTAGGACCCAATTACATATTTTATCTCTTCTACACTTTTAATCAAGTCTTTAGGGTATGATTACATATCTTCTTTATAGATAATTTTAGGAAAAGTGATGTAGAGTAAGATGGTCCCTTCCAAGTTCTATGAGAAAATACTCTAAACAATGTGTTTTCCCAAAGGTTTTAGGATGCAACCTTAAGGCTTAAGTTTCCCAAATCAGGTAAATGACTTATCCAAAGAATTATTAGTAATATAATATTTTTGAATACCCTAATACACCCCAAATAACCAGTTTTCCAAATACCAAGAGCCTATCTCTAAGTTAAACCAGTCATCCCAACCTACTAGGCCTACAAGCCCTAATTAGCCTTCAAATGTTGTCCTCTTGCATTTGTATCCACATTTTTCAAAACCATGAAGAAGATAAGTTGAATATTAGGATACCCATTTGGCTTTTCTATAACATATCAAAAGATGAGGTATGGTTGTTTTGGACCAAATCTTTGTTGTTACACTATGGGCCACTTTTTAGGCATAAAAACCCCTTAATTTACGAAGGAAATGTATGGAATAATTATCCCCCAACTATAAAACTTAGTAAGGTATCTTAATATGATCCTAAAGTTAGGATTCTTCAATTGGATTGAACCGATCAACTCTCTATATGTGCTTTTTATGAAACCCTCACCAAACAAGGCTAAAAACTAGGGCCTCTTCAAATATGACCAAGAAATCACTTCCAAGACCTATTAGTTGATCCTAAACCATTTTTATGATGATTAATTTGACTTTTTTACATAAAACCATGGCCTCCCTTAGACAGATCTCTCACTGCTATACTTATGGCATCAAATTTAATGTATTTTCATGCACCCAAGTACTCTAAACTTGTCCAATTGGATGATAATCTGCATCCTCTGACTGTTCCTTGCATTAATATGCATAATTACATATGATACATGTTAATAACCCATCCCCAAGTCACAGTTAGAATACAAAGGGGATGTTTACATCATTTTGCTTGAAGGAAACTGGTGCAGGGCACCAAGGCAAATGGATAGTGGTCCTAGTTTTGGATTTGGAACATTAATAAGAATGTTCTAATAAGACCAAAATGTAAGGTCAATTGGGCTCTAGGTGCCATTATAAGACAGAGTTCCAAATTGTACCAATGGGTCAAAGATAAGCAATTTTGGTGGTTTTTAAATGCAACTAGGATTTTTGTGATCCTTAAAAGGTTTTAATGGTCCTTAGGGTCATTCGGTCAAGTCCTAGGCGTATAGGAAGTTAGTTGTCAAAAATTGTCAAAAATTACAAAAATTGTCAAGCAAAATTGCAAAAATGCTGACAACTTTGCAATATGGTTCCAAAAATGGTTGTACATTGGCATAACCATTTGAAATATGGTTATGACCATTGAAAACATAGAGGACATTTTTAAATATGTTTTACATGGAGAGGACAACATGATGGTATGGATTGGTGAACATTTGCATGAATAAAACTTTGATTTTTTGCCATTTTCACTATTTTTCCGTGTTGTATAGCATTGTACAGATTAGGAGAAGGGATAAATTGACATGGTTGGATAGCCTAATGAACTAGGCTTCATTTTCTTTTGGTTTAAAGGATTTATCTTTCCATTTGTTCAAGTTATTGTACTTTTTATTCAAGTTGCTTGTTTGGGGCTGAATTTGATGGTTTTGGCAAACATGTGCCTCTAACTTGAAATCCCACAATTGGAATTTAATGCCACTTGGAGGGATGAAAATTAGGAGAGTTTTCTTTGATATGGTAGAGTTTTAGGCCTAGAGGAGAAGGTTTCATATTTTTACCAGCCGACCCTAGGTTGAACATCCCTATGTGTTCAGCCCAGATTTGTAGGAGAAGTGGTGATTAGACTCCCAAACCAATTGACCTGATCTAGAAAAAGGTTGAAATGGAGATGTGGCATGGGGAGGAAGAGTTCCATGTAGTTGTGTTGGTTCTATGAACTGATATCCTAACACTTGCTTTGGAAAGCCAACCTAATTAGGCCTATTAGGTTTGTGAGCCGAGTGGGAGTTAGGACATTCTAGAGTAGGTCCAACCCAAGATATTTTGGAGTCTTCAAGAACCTGGTAAAGGGTATTTAAAAAGGTAATTTTTTTGATACCTCATTTGGAAAGTTTAGAAGTTAGCCATAGAAAACTGAAAATTGACCTATTAGGATTTCTAGGCCCGATTTTGGGATTTTGGTCTTTTGGGGGTGTTAGAACCCTAAAAGTGCATGAATCTCTATGATATGAGCCTAGTGATGTTGATCCTAGCCTAAGTTTGGAGTTTGGAAACCAGATTTCACATTTTGCCTTATTTGGCCTAGTTGAGGGCTAGTGTCCCTAAAATCAATAATTGACCCAAGTTTGCTAAGAGCCCTATAGAAAGTGAAAGACCTTAGAAAAATGGAGTCTACTTGGAGAGACAATGGTCAGCATTGGGTAAAGGCTGGTAAACCTGATTGGCATCTTACAGTGGGTTGGGTGCTACTAGGCACTTAGGAAACTTTTGGTGAAAGAAGGATGTAAGCTCTACATCAAAATCAATGTGAAAATGACTATCTATAGCACTTTTTCTAAATAAATGAAAACTTCAAATTGGACCTAGGTGTGGTAGTATGGTTATTAGATGACACTTATTGCAAACTTGCAAACACAAAGAGTTTTATTGCTGCATTTCACCAATCTCATTGTGTCCATGATCATCATTCTCTTTTCATTCATGTTTGGGGGTATGTTTCTAGTACAGAGCACCAAGGCACTTGGTTTATATTTTTATTTTCATTTTTTTTAAACCTACTTAGGCTAGAATAAACAACCCTTGGATGAGAAGTCCATGGTTGTCAAAGAAAGACACCATTTTGTATGCTTAAGGCACTTTATGCAATTTATAAGCAAAAGTTGCTCATTAGGAAAATTCAAGATTTTTTATGTTTTTGGTCAATAAATCCTAGGACTAAGTTTTTTTTAGTTCGTTTTAGGTATATTGGAACCTTTTCCAAGTCCTAGAAGTGGAATCAAGTGAAAAATGTAAAAATTACATTTTTTGTGCAAAGTTGCATTGTTGAAAGTTGTAAAAGTTGCTCAAATTTGTAACTTAGTGGGAAAAGGGTTATAACTATTAAAATATTGGTTCTAACCATTAAAATATACATAGGAGATATATATACCTCATCTGTGAGGTCTTGAGGGCATTAATATATGGATTGGAAGAAGTTGCAAAGAAAGAAATTTAGTTTTTGAGTCATTTATATTGTTGTTTGCATGTTGCATGAAATGTAAGAACTATCAAACTAGATGTGATGAATTTTTGAGATGGAGCTTTGAATAAAATTTCTTTGGCTTTTGGTCTCATTGTTCTATGTGTTTTCTAACTCATGTTATTGCATTTTTAGTGAAACTAGGTTTTTAGGACAACATTTTGGTGCACACAGCAAAAATGGGCCTCTAACTACAATTTCCTAGGATGAAATTTCATGCCCACTTGTAGTTAGTAGGGTTCTTTTAAGATTCTAGGATTTTAAGACTAGAGGATGTGTTTTGTGATTTTTCCAATCAAGCCCTAGGTCAAGTACCATGAAGGATTTGACCTCTTGTAGCTTGTTGATTTGTGAATGACAAGAGTTTTGGAATTGGTGAAGGGATGAGCATTTGGAAATAAGTTATTTTAGTGTTTCCAAACCTTCTTGAGCATTGAGTTCATTTCCATGACCCCGTTTCCTACTAGTTACTTTGTAAACTAGTCATCTACTTGATTGGGACATGTTCGGGAACTGACAATCTCCATTTAAGTTTAAGTCTTCATTTAAAGGTGGCAATGAGATTTTTTTTGTTCTGTTAAGATCATTAATATATTTCAATGAGAACTTTGAGGGATCATGCCCAACTTTAGTATCCTAGCTTCCCAAATCTTGTAAATGTAAAGTTGCAATGTTGCTCAAAAAGTTGCTTGAGCAACTTTTGCAATTTTTGCAAAAAAGTTGCAAATGGAAGTTTGGGAAGTTGTAACTATCCATGCTTAGGTATATGAGCATGGGAAACATTTTTTTGAAGGTTATAAGGTTCCTATTCATATTTGCAATTTTAAGAAGCTTTTACAACTTTTGCAATAATGGAAAGTTCACTAGATTTCACTTGTAGGACTTGGAAAAGGTTCCAAACTATTAAAAAAAATTAAAAACACCTAATCCTAGGCTATCTTGACCAATAACTCAAAAAGACTCAATTTTACCTAATTAGAAACTTTTGGTCATATCTTGCACAAAGTGGCCTACACATACATATCTTGCTTATATCTCTCTCACCATTAGTCATGGTATCGAACTATCTATTTTGTTAGCTCCAAGTAGCTGGGTAAACCCTATCCCCAAGCTCATCTCATCCCATTGAGTGCTCGAATGTTCTTAGGTATGCCAAACCAAAATGTCCCTAAGGGTCACTGAATGCCATAGGGTAGAAATATTTAACGGGGCATATCTTGGAGCTTGTGAAACATATGGATGTGTTTCTAGGTCCTATAGGACTGTATTGCAAAGACCTACAATAACCTCCCTCTCTTTTTGGAGATCTTACTCCATTTTGATTTTGTGATGCCATCTTGGGTGATGCTAAAACTCATAGTGTTGGTCAGAACAAAGTTACCAACTGCCAAATCTCCCTTACCATTCATCATGGGATTGAACTATCTATTCTAGCTTCAAGTGGCTAGGTAAACCCTAGTCCTAAGCTCATCTAGTCTCATTGTGTGCTCGAACATTCTCGGGCATGCCAAACTAAAATGTCCCTAAGGGTCACTAAATCCCATAAGATAGTGACCTTTGATGGGCATATCTCAGAGATCGTGTGAGGTATGGATGTGATTCTAGGTGCTATAGGACCATGTTACAGAGACCTATAATAAGTTCTCTCACTTTTTGGAGATCTTACTCCATTTTTATTTTGTGATACCATCTTAGGTGATGCTAAAACTTATAGTGTTGGCCAGTATAAAGTTGCCAACTACCAAATCTCCCTCACCATTCATCATGGGATCAAACTATCTATTTTTTTAGCTTTGGGTGGCTGGGTAAACCCTAGCCCTAAGCTCATCCAGTACCATTGAGGGCTCAAACATTCTCGGACATGTTGAACCAAAATGTCCCTAAGGCTTGCTAAATGCCATAGGGAAATGATCTTTGATGGGGCATATCTTAGAGCTCATGTGAGGTATGGATGTGATTATAGGTCCTATAGGACCATGTTTCAGAGACCTACAATAACCTCTCTCACTTTTTGGAGATCTTACTCTCTTTTGATTTTGTGATGCCATCTCAAGTGATATTGAAACTTGTAGTGTTGGCCAGTACAAAGTTGCCAACTGCCAAATCCCCTCACCGTTCATTGTTGGATTGAACTATCTATTTTGTTAGTTCCAAGTGGCTAGGTAAAACCTAGCCCCAAGCTTGTCCTATCCCATTGAGCACTTGAACATTCTCAAGCACCCTAAACCAAAATGTCCTTAAGGATCACTAAATACCATAGGGCATCGATCTTTGATGTGGCATATCTTAGAGCTCATGCGAGGTATGGATGCAATTCTAGGTGCTATAGGACCATGTTGTAGAGACCTACAATAACCTCGCTCACTTTTTGGTGATCTTACTCTATTTTGATTTGGTGATGCCATCTTGGGTGATGCTAAAACTCATAGAGTTGGCCAATACAAAGTTGTGATATTGCTATCAAGATTTAACTGTGTGATTTTGAGTCAAACTCATTGACCCATGTTTCATGAGTAGTGATCCAACATGAATCCATCTCTCATGAGAATAAATGGAACACTTAGCACTCATTAGATCTAGGTGATGCTCACAGGGGTGAAGCACTGGGACTTCCCGAGAGGTCACCCATCCCAGTACTACTCTAGCCTGAGCGCGGTTAACTATGGAGTTTCCTCCATGGTTAAACCCAAAGCTTGCAAATGGGGGTTGCAAGCTTGTAAATTTCTTCAAAGATACCTGTCTATTGCCAATTTTGGAGTTGTATATCATGAAAGGGTTGTAAGTCTTGTCTCCGCCATGGAAATTCCATGGTCTTCTGGATTTCAAGGTTAAATACCCTAATGTATTATATTATGCAAGAAAGGGCTCTAAAATTGAGTGCAAAGAATTCTTTGACCAAGCCCTAGGTGAGCTAGGCAATGCTCGGCTAAGGACTATTAGCAAAGAAAGAGCTCTCGAGAGCAAACCTTTAAGAATGAAGACTTTCACTTCTAAGGGATTGAAGAGGGGTATGATTACCTTCTAAATTTTGGAGGAGGAGTCTTGATGAAGTGAGGAAGGTGTCTTAAAAGTGGGAACAAAAGGCAGCCAAGAAAACCCTACCAAATCCTCAATTTTGCTATTTTTGTTGTACAGCCTGTAGGCGCCCTGAGACCCTAAAAGCCCTTGAGCATGGGTCCTATTTATTAATTTTTCTTAAGGAAAAAGGTGTTGAAACTCTAAGAAAAAGGAGCTATTGGCCCTAGAAATTTGGGTTGAGGCCTAATTAGGGGTTCTCCTTATAGCCCTTTTGTGAAGAAATATTGAAATCGGGTACAAATCTATTGTTGTTGTCCATTCAAGGATAGTAAAAGTGCTCCAATAACACCTTAGGACATTATGGAATCCTTGGTTGGACTAGGGAGTGCTATGGTACCCTAGTAGACCTATAAAACCTTTGGAGGGATAGTGTTCCTAGAAGAGTAATGGAGTGATACTGGAAGTTTAGATCAGTTAACCTAGTGAGGAGGTTGGGCAAGGTCAGGGGATGTTCTAAGTAGCAAGAGATCCTATAGACCACATAGGTTTAGAGAAAACACCAAGATCTTATTGTTGGATGAGAAACATAGACTAGCTAGTCTATCCTAGCTTGCCCCATTAGAAGGATTGAATAGATGACAGACTGAAGCTTGTGAGATAGTTATTAGGTGTTCCTTGAAGAGGCTAAGATGTTAGTTTGAAGCAAGAATTTTATTGTGATCCATTTCTCAAATTTTCTCATTTTTACCTTATTGTTTCCCAAGTATTGAATACGAAAAGATATCAAGCAGTTTTGTGATGTTGGGTAGGAGTTTTTTTCAATATTGTAATCAAGTTGGAAAGAGTCTTTGAAGACACTTATGAAGCTGGGAAAGGTAGTTTGCCTTAAAAGTGTTCTTGCTGGGAATCCACTAGCTTTTGGTGTGAGAACTCTATATCATTTTGGATGCAATTTACATTAAAATGAAATACATGAAATGTACTTAAAATGTAAAAAATAAAAATAAGATATATATTATGATAACCAATAATGTCATACATGAACAAACATATAATATATAAGGTTGCATGGGGATGGGGGTACTTGGGGTACAGGTACATGTACAAGTATTTTTTATAATAGGGGATGGGGTACTTGGGTATGTCAAACTTTATTTTTAATTATACTTTTATATTGATAGAAAACTTGAATTTATGAGTCATGACAATGATTTCTCAAATCAAGAACAATGATAAAGTTTGAAAATGTAATGTATTGTTTTTAGTTTTAGGTTTGTTATATGTTTTTAATAATAATTTATGATAAATGTTTAGATGCATAACATAGAAGGTAGCCTTTAAACATGAACAAGAAGATCATAAATCATATGACAATGACATATTGCAATGATAAATTTATGGCTTTGACATTGATAAAGTTTATTGTTGATCAATATTGTATCAAAGTTTCAAACTGATTAGGTATTGAATTAAGCTTGATAAACAAATAATAGATAAGGAAAACTTTAAACATGAACAAGATCATAAATCATATGATAATGATATATTGGAAATGATAAACTTATGCTTGAATAGTGATAAAGTTTATTGTTAATCAATATTCTATCAAAGTTCTGAACTGATTAGGTATTGAATTAAGCTTGATAAACAATAAGCTAATACACAAACAAAAAATTAAAATAAAAAATAAAAAATCTCAATCAAGGTCCTTAGCTATGATACTCTCCATTGAGTACCTGGCACTTGGGATATGTGTACTTCATACTTGGGTACATGGGTATGAGTACCAGTGGTGTGGGTACAAGTACCCATGCAACCTCATAATATATTATGATAACCAATAATGTCATAAGTCTAATAATGTCATGCATCAAATATATGTCATACATCAAATATAAAATGTCATATATACATCAAATGTATATTGAATATGTCCACTAACAAAAAATTCAACATATATGTCCATTGATGCCTATACATGTGTGTCTATCAACTATATCTTCTCCTTCCCACAAGGGGAATGAAACAAATCTCTAGATGTATTCAGTCATCGTGTGGAGGAAGATGATGGGGATGATGGGGTCTTCCTCACACGCTCACTCATCCTCTTGCTTAGGCTCTTCTCTAACTCGAGCTAATACAAACAAAGTAGATATGAATCAATAATTATTATACATTGAAATCAAATATATGTACACATAAAATTAATTGTTTTCTTACCGCCATCAAATAATCACTCTACAAGTCCACCTCAAAGGCTCGTGGATGATTGGATGTAACAAGGCCCTACAACAATTCAATCGATATAATCACTTATAAATAACATTAGAGATAGTGAGAAATAATAGATAGAGGTCTTTTTTTTTCATCCTTTTCTTAGTTTAGAGTATGTAGCTTTTTTTTTTTGGTCCTAGGCCTATCTTTTGTTATGACTTTTTATATGCAAATGCATAGGGTCTAGACTTTATTTAAAATTATTACTTCAGATATTATGTAAAAACTCTCAAGTTTCAAGATCCCTATAAAACCTATTTTTCTTAATAAAAAAATTAGAAATTTCAATACTATCTATTATAAAAAACTAAAACCAAGAAAATTCTTTTATACCTTAGTCAATGGCTCTGAACTAGCCATAGCTGCAGCCACTCCATAATCAACGGACTGCCAAAGATGAGGAAGAGTTTTAGATGTCAAGAGCTACATGTCATACAATACACATTAAATGTAACATTAAATATGAAACAAATATAATCAAATGAATTAAATTAACTTGAAACAAATGTACCTCTACAAAGCTCATATCACACCTAGGCTCAGAGTCCCTAGTGAATGTCAATGGTCTAGTGGAGAAATGATGCACATGCATAAATTATTTTGTCAATCCTTCATATGATTACCTAATAAATATATGTATTAATTTAAATTATTAAATCAATATATACCTTTGGACTCATTGACGAAATAAAAAATGGGGCAGGGGGATCTCTACTAGGGTCACTAACACTCAAACCTTGAATTTTGAACAATGTCAATATATGTTAATTGATCAATCATTCACTATACATATGAAATGTGATCAAATTAGTTTATTATAATTTTAATTTACCTGTGTGTCAATTCCAAATGTCTCATTTAGGAACTGATTAGTGACTGGCCCATCATCCATACTATCTCCAACATAACTGCCAATTGTGCATAAGGATCTGCATGATGTGTACATATGATTGTGATGCACAGAAGGATCCTCCTCAACTAATGGACTTGTGAAATGAATGAGGGTGTACATCAAAGAATTAATAGTCCCTAGAGTGTTGGCCTCTACATGTTCCTTCACAACTAAAGGAATAATCACATGCTCACCCTATGGCTTGACAACAGGTGCCGTAACTATGTTTGCCCCTAGCCTCTCAATTAATGACCCCCACCTCTACCCTAAGATTCTAATATATCAAAATAATTGGGGATCTCCCCAAAGAAAAATTTACAATACAATTTCCTTAAGAAATACATTGGTACCTCGTGATTATTTCAAGGAGGGGCATCAAAAACCATCCACCATCTATCCCAAAAGTTATTTCTGATACCATTGTGTATGCACCAATGGATGAGGAACCATTTAGTTGTCTCTCTAACAGTATTTTGTTCATTGAGGCTTTCTAAACAATGCACAAATTCTACCTTTTGGTATATCTTTTTTCTCACATCTTGATATGATAATTTGTTTGCATAATATCTTTTTTATTCCTCCCTCTTAACACACCAAATATCTAACTGACCACTAATAGAAGATACATGGGTCATAATGGACTCAAGGGAGGATACCAATTGTGCTCTCATTAGACTAGTTTGTCCACAAGACTTCAACCTACCAATGAGTGCTTCTAATTCATTTTTCCCTCTTTCTATTTCATTTATTATGTTGTCTTGTGTGCCAGGAGGAGGTCTTCCAATCAGTGTAGGCTACAAAATTTCTTATTCTTGTTGTGGAGGGTTTTGATTCTCATCATGTGGAGGTTTTTTTTTAGATCTTGTGTAGGGTTTTTGTTTTGATCTTTAAATAAACAAATTTAAAGAAAAATTGAAAAAAACCTAAAAAACACTGCAACACATATAAAACAATGCAAAAAAAAGGGTAGAAAACATATGGCATGATCTTGATCTCAAACTTCGATGATGAGGAGGCATTTTGAGGAGGTAGGTGGAAAAAATATTCAATTTCTTCAACTCATGTATGCACTGTGAGGAGGAAATCTTGCAAAATGAACTTAAAATGAAATGGGCTATAGGTTTGCAGCCCATGCATAAAAAAAAATTGTTTTAGAAGGCACGTATGTGCTATGGATTGGGCATCCCAAGCCATAGTACATGCACGCTATACCCCTTATGCACTTTCTAAAACTAGAAAAAAAAGGTGTCATCTTTTTGGTACAACTTGGTGCACTTACCCTAGTTGTGCTTTTTACTCTTACCATTGAGATCCGTCCATTGCTACCATGGTTGGAGTTTCCTTATTTGAATTTCCTTTCATTCTATCTTTATATCATTATGATGGATGATTATATCTTATGATGGATGTTTATATCTTTTACAATGGATGGTTATATCTTTTATGATGGATAGTTTCATTTATGGTATTGTACTTTGTATCATGGATCCGAGGAGGATGATGTAATTCTATTTTTATAAATGTATATTCTTTTAGCCTTTCATACCCTATGACATGTACAGTGGATGATTGAGCAATTTTGAATTTATTGTCAAGTGGAATTTAGAACAAATGTATATTATTTAAATGGACTGTAGACTTTTATTTATTATTTCATATGGATGTAGTATTTGTTAACCTTAGTATTAATTAAATTTAAATGTGATTTAATGTCTTGGGATCCTTAAGGAATGTAACCTATTATGTATGCTTATAGATGATTGTATGTTAGTGCTTCTACTACTTTATGTTTGATGTGTATGTTATTCTTTCTTGTTCAAAAAAAAATGTTTGGCAAACTTAGTAAAACTTTAGGTTAATTCTTTTGGATACCTTGGTGGGGCATTATAAAACCACTTTAGATACTAGAGTTTATTCTTATTTTTATCTTAGTAAATAAAATTCTATGTTGACTGCCTAAATGCAAGGGGTGTGGATTGCACTATTTAATGAACTATTCTCTTGGATGAAATGTGAAGAGGCTATACTTTTCCATGAATCATTAACATCAATGGTTGTGCAAGTGTAGTCCAATTATAATACTCATTGTAAGTATAGGTTTAAAATTTTAGAGTTTGTAATTTGAGTGTAACATTCTAAGTTGACTCTAGAAAAAGGTCTCAATTCATTGATGACCATCCAACCTTTCCAACAACCTAAAGAGGTTTTCCCTTTTGATAATTATCACTTGATGTAATTAACTAGCCAAAGAAATCCCCCACTAGTGTATCATTATTAGACATTTTAGCCATCCCTGAGTAGAAGTCATTATCGTAAGATGCTCTTGAATGGTGTGACATAGAGGTTCAAGTGGAAGTATCTTGAGAGTGCACACAAAGAAAAGGGAAAATGCTTAGTTATCAAAATGTAAGGAAGTTGGCCCACAATATTCAATAACTCAAATGAAGAAGAAAAAGAAGAGGTCCCAAGTAAGTCCCAACCCATGCCCTCCTTTTTAATCCTAATCGTAGGAAATAAGTCACTTAATAAATCCAAATAGACACTAGAACTAACACCATAATAATGCCTAAGAAAATAGTTAAGGCCTTAAAATTATAATATGAGCCCCTAGAAAGAGGAGTTATATACTTGGATGGAAACAAATTTGAAGCTATAGGGATCATTAAGGAACTCTAACTCACTCTATATGTTTGCATTATCATCATTAAACCCCAATATACCTCATGCTTTAATATCCCTCCCCATTTTGGAACCTATTTGCAAGAAAATTTCATTGCAAGAAAAATACTTAACTAAGTTTATCATGATGAACTATTCAAACTTGAACCTTCCCATTTTGGCCCCTATTTGCAACAAGATTTCACTGCAAGAGAAATATTTAACTAAGTTTATCATGATAAATTATTCAAACTTGGATAAAGTTTCATTGTGAACTATCACAATGAAGTCTATTCCCATAGTTTTTATCATGGGAGAAAACATTACATGAAAATAGACTTCATCATGATGCATTTCCTTTAGTTGTCATTTTTACTTATACATCCAAAGTTGGTTGAAGATTTATGCACTAGTGTTTGGCTAAACAATGACTATTTAAATCCATTTAAAATAATTTAATTTATTCAAAATCTAAATATCTAGTCATTATAGGCTATTATAAAACTTACACCTATCTCCTTTATTCTAGACACTAATAAATTTGCATGATTCTAAATTTATTAAAAGGATACATGATGACAATTCATTCAACAAGACTTCCAATGGCTCATGAATTACTAAAATATTAAGAACATGAGCAATATATGAGCATGATGCATGAGATGAGTTAAATATGACTCATTGTGCCAATTAAACAAATGACATGTCGGGAATATATATGTATGCCACCATCTCACACTTTTCTATATTCTATGAAATGTAATTAGTGTTATAATTCTTTAGAATAGCTGAGAGTTGGGGGGGGGGGGGTGTGAATCAGTTATTCAAGGTCCAAATGCCATAATAAATTTTTTTCTATTTTCTCTACAAATCCTTAATGGTGCATAACTGAACTTATCATGCATGCAATTTAAATATTGAAACAACTAAGAAAAGTAAACATGCATCACACCATAACACTAAGAATTTGATAACCTAGAAACCCTCTAGGAATAAGAAGCTAAAACTAGGGTGGGGATGATACCCACAAAATAACTGCTCAATTGATCTTAACCACTTCTGATGGTCTGCCCTGTGAAAAGACTGCCCTGTTAAAGGCCACAACACATTTTTAAATGTGACCTTGTTAGAGGATTTCACCAAACTGTTAGGAATGGGCCTGGTTAAAGGACTTTGGAACATTCACTTGGAATGTCACCCTATTAAAGATTTTACAACATGGCTATTAAACCAACCTAAGTCCATAGGTTTTATCTTAAGTGTTACAATTGCTAGAAAGTAACAACAATGGCTTTGATCTGATTCAACTTAAAACATAACTTGTAGATTATAGATAACACTTCAGTTCAATCTTTTGCTTGGCTTTTCAATCATTTTAGTTTTTTTAGCTTGTCTTCCTCTCAAGATTTATTTCCTTGAGTCTTATTTACTCATCAAAATAATGTAATCATATCTGCGGTCATCCAGTGAAACAAAGTATTCTTTGTTCTCTTACTCCTTAGCACTTTTCTTTAGTAGCTCATGATTTCATACTTTCTCACCACCACACTACTGCTTCGTGACCTTATGACTTCTTAAATAGAAATCTGAAATATCTTTCCCACTCAATTCTCCCTCTCCAATTTTAGGTTTTCAATGGATTAGGTAGGATACAATGTATCTACCTTATTTTTCTTCTTCATATAGAAACCTTTTCTAGCATCCAGTTGTATTTGCTAAAAACCTTTTTACATGGTGTTCTGTGCCACCAACTCATCACTCTTATCTTCTATCTAGTTTACAAACTTCTAGGTAACAACCTTGTTGGCTCAGATCTAGCAAATCTTTGATTTCAAAATAATGCAGCAACTCGGCATTATTGGTTTACTGATACTTGGCTTGTTCTGTGTTACTTAGCACTTGTATCCTACTCAACATCTATATCTTTACTCGGCACCTATTTCATGCTCAGCACTTGATGTTTACTCGGCACTTGTTTTCTACTTGGCATCTATATCTTTACTCGACACCTATTTCATGCTTGGCACTTGATGTTTTACTCGACACTTATTTTTTGCTCGACATCTATATCTTTACTCGGCACCTATTTCATGCTCGACACTTGATGTTTTACTCAGCACACTCTAAAAGTGAACTTGCTCAGTTTCAACTAAGAATCTATTCGGCACTGACTTGCTCACTCGACTCTCTCTCTCTCTCTCTAATGAACTTAGACTTTAAAAATGACTTAGCTAAAACCTTACATCTTTGATATGTTTTAGTGTGCACATTCTCTATGTCTTAGAGTATGTCATCAATACACTTTTTCATCAATGGCTTAGCTGATCCTTGTATTTCATTACAACATCATAACTTCAACCTTTCTCTAGGTACTCTAGTTACATCTTATTGATTGCCTCCTCCTTGTCAATCAACCAATTGATAGTATTTGGGTCACTAAAGGAATTTTCATACTTGCAAATAGCAAGTTTGACATCAATGACAAAACAATGATTGAGAACATTCTTTACTAGTTTCATTACTTTTTATGTATAATCTCTTCAGTCATTTCCAACAATCTCCCTCATGATCTTTTTCAATCATTTCTAACAATCTCCCTCTTTGGCATTGATGGCAAACCAAACTGATCATTTGATCAACTTAGTTACATACATTTTTCTGCCACTTTCTATTTCTCCCTCTTTTGTTGTAGTTTTACTAATGATCATATATCTTTACTTTTCAGTTTCTCATAAGTCTCCCTCTTTCATATATATCTCCCTCATGAGTATCTTTCTCTTATTTTTTTTATTTTGATCAGTTTCTTCATATCTCCCTATTTGACATAAATGCCAAAGATGTAGCATCTTTAACATGTGAAATATAAGCTTTGCATCTCATATTTTCTCCCTCTATCACCATGCTTGTGACTAATTTGGAGTTTCTCCTCCTGCTATCATCCTCTGCATCATTCTTCTGATATTTCAATGATTTGTTCCTGTTGATGCAGGGTAGCTTCCTTGTTATTTTTATACTACTTTAGTTAGGGGTATTACCCCCAACTTGCCTCTAAGATATTCATAGGCATCCTTGGGCAATGGTTTGGTGAAGATATCTGTAGTTTGTTCCTTTGTGTGGATATACTCCATCTTCACTTGTTTGTCTTCTACCAATTCTCTGACATAGTGACACTTGATTACAATATGCTTCGTTTTTGCATGCATTACTAGATTCTTGGATATGTTTATAGTACTTGTGTTATCAGAATACAATATCACAAGTTTGGTTACCTCATCTTTCATTCCTTTCAATAAATGTGTGAGCCACACAATCTTTGTGCAATTCACTATTGTTGCCATGTATTCTGATTTTGTAGTGGACTAAGATGTGAATGTTTGCTTCTTGCTGGTCCAAGTAACTAATCTTTTTCCTAAAAATAGTGCTCCTCCACTTGTTCTTTTTCTGTCATCAATGTTACCTCCCCAATCTGCATCTGTGTATGCATTGAGCTCAAAATTTTCATTCTTTTTATAATATAGACCAAAGTTATTAGTTCCTTTGAGATACCTCATTATTCTTTTTATTGCTATGAGATGATTTTCTTTGGGATTAGCAGAGAATCTAGCCACTATTCCAACTGCTAATGCTATGTCTAGTCTACTATGTACAACATATTATAGTTTTCCAATCATGGATCTGTACATTTTTTGATTAACTTCAGCTGATACATCATATTTGGATAGCTTATTTCCTATTGCCATTGGTGTGCTGACAGGTTTGGAATCTTCTAATCCAAATGTTTTAAGTATCTCTTTAATGTACTTTGATTGTGTCATAAATATACCATGTTTTAGTTGATGTACTTGCAATCCAACAAAGAATTTGATTTGTCCAAACATAAACATTTCAAATTCATGTTTCATTTTATCAGCACAACTTTTGCAAAGAACTTCCTTTCCTCCAAACATTATGTCATCTACAAAGATTTTAGATACAATAATGTCCTTACCTTCTTCTGATTTGATATACATGTTGTTGTTGTCATCAATTCTTTCATATCCAATTTGCACTAGATACTTGTGAAGTCTCTTATACCATGCTCTAGGTGCTTGTTTCAGACCATAGAGTGCTTTATGTAGTTTACGAACCATATATTTGTTTTTTTTATCAACAAAACCATCTAGTTGTTCAATGTAGACTTCCTCTTCCAATATACCATTCAGAAAAGTAGAACTTTACATCCATCTGATAGACTTTAAAACCTTTATATGCAGCCTATGCAAGTAAATTTCTTACTCCTTCCATTCTTGTAATAGGGGCAAATGTTTCTCCATAGTCTAATCCTTCTTCTTGAGCATAACCTTTACATACTAGTCTGGCTTTATTTCTGGTAATTTCTCCATTCTCATCTAGCTTGTTTTTGAATACCCATTTAGTACCAATCACATTTTTGTCAACTGGTCTAGGAACTAAATTCCAAGTTTTGTTCTTCTTAATTTGATCAATTTCTTCTTCCATAGATTTATACTAGTCACCATCTTGTAATGCATCATACACTATCTTACATTCAATTTTGCTTAGTAGACATGATTCATTTCTTAGTCTATTCCTTGTCATTGGTCTTGCATCTTTGTCACCAATTATCTATTCAACAGGGTGATGCCTCTTCACATATTTGAACAATCTTGGTTCTGTCCTTGTTTCCATATTTGATCTTTTAGATTTAGGATCACTATGCACTTCATTGTCAGATAGCTCTACATCTTTGTCATGTGTACTGACTTCAGAGTCAGAATGAGCATTTTCTTCATTCTGCAACTCGGCTTCTGAATGCAACTCAACATTCACTAGTTGTGAGTTGGCTAACACTAAAACTTGTTGTTGAATCCCAGTTTGATTGATGGTATCTTTGTCAATGGGCATTCCTTCATAAGAATACACGAAGGTTCTGTAGTCATCCATTTTCTTTGGTTTTTCAACTTGGACATCTGCATGCTCATCAAAGTTTACATTTGCACTTTCCATAATTTTGTCAGTATTAGTATTCAAACACTTGTATGCTTTACTTCTAGTGGAGTAACCAAGGAATATGCCTTCATCACTTTTTGCATCAAATTTTCCATTTCTAACATCTTTAAGGATAAAACATTTGCAGCCAAATACTTTGAAATGCTTTACATTGGGTGAGTGACCATACCATAATTCAAAAGGTGTTACATTTGTACCTTTCTTGACTTGTACTCAATTCAGTGTATGAATAGCCACACTTACAGCTTCTCTCTAGTATTTTAGAGCAACAGTCTTTTCCATCATTAATGTTCTGGCATAGTTAATCACAATTCTATTTCTTCTTTCAGCAATTCCATTTTGTGGGGGAGTTCTTGGGGCTGATGTTTGTCTCTTGATTCTTTTGTCATTGCAGAATATCTCGAATTCATTTGATGTAAATTCACCACCTCTGTTCGATCTCAAACATTTCAAACTTTTTTTTGTTTCCTTTTCAACTCTAGCCACATACCACTTAAACATTTGAAAAGCATCATATTTTTGCTTTAAGAATATAATAGTCATCATCCTGGAATAATCATCAACAAACAACATTATATATTTGTCTCCTTTGTAGCTTTGTACTTCCATTGGACCACATAAGTCAGTATGGACTAACTCAAGTACTTCTTTAGATGTATAGTTTTTACTTTTAAAACTTGACTTGGTCATCTTTCCTAGTTGACATTGTTTGCACATGATATTGTCAGGTTTCTACAGTTTAGGTAAACCTCTGACTTTCTTCATTTTACTGATATTGACCAGATTATCAAAGTTGACATGACATAGCCTTCTATGCCATAACCACACATCATCAAATTTTGAAATGAGACAAGAGGTATTTTCTAGATCAAGATAAAATAGACTACTTCTTGTTTGATCTCCTTTTCCTATTAGTCTATCATCAGTATCATAGATTTTTGCAGTTTTATTTCCAAATTCTACTTTGTAACCTACATTCCCTAACTGTGAGACACTTAGCAAATTGTAGTTTAGTCCTTCAACATAGTATGCATTATCACATGAATTTTTTTCTATAAGCTTAATGGTACCTTTTCCTTTGACTTGACATGGAGTATCATTACCAAATCTAACACAATTTCCATCATACTGAGTAAAGTTAACAAACTTACTTTTGTCTCCTATCATGTGATGTGAGAATTTTCTTTCTATGATCCATTTATCATTATTGTTCATGCATGTTACTAGTTTTGTTGGCTCTTCTTCATCAGATTGGTCCTTCATGGCCACATAAACAACTTCATCACCATTATCATCAAAATCCTCTTCAGCAATATAGCACTTCTTGCGTTTGTCTTTGTAATCTCTCTTATCATCTTCTCTTCTATTTTTGTACTTGTTGCTTTCCTTGTATTCATTTTTTTGTGTACACCTTGCAGCAATATGTCCTACTTCATTGCAATTAAAAAAAATGATAGGCATATTACCTCTGAATCTTCCTTTGCCTTTGCGAAAACTTCTAGCTAGTAGTGTTTCCAATTGTTCCACATCTTTCTCATTAGTGCTATTGTCACTGGATATATATTTCATCTTTTTTCTTTCTTTCTTTGATTTCACCTAATTAGCATCTTTTAATGATAGCTTGTCTTTGAAAGAAGATTCAACATTCTCAGGTCTGTAGTTATCAAAGTTAGATAACTCAAATGCAGTGAGTCTTCCTACTATGCTTTCAAAACTTAGATTGTTTCCTGGCACACATCTTTGCTCTTGTATAGCTGATACTCTAATAGCATAAATAGGGAGCAAGGTTCTTAAAAACTTACTATTAATAGTATCATCATCTAATTGACCATTCAAGCATCTTATTGCACTTACCACTTCCTTTATTCTAGCAGCATACTAAACAACATTCTCACCTTCCTCCATTTTCATATCATCAAACTTTCCTCTGAGATTTTCTCTTTTTGCTCTTTGGGAATTCTGATCTCCTCCATAAATATCAGACAGGGCTTTCCACATTTTGAATGTAGTGTCACATCCTTTGATATCATCAAATTTAGCATAGTTGAGTGCAGAAGCAATTTGCAGCATTGTTTGATTGTGTTCCTATTTGTTTTTTAAATCTTCTGCAGTAGGAGCACCAGTTGGATCAACATGTTTAGTATAAATTGAGTTTCAGGCATAATCTCCTATGGATCCAAGATGTAGCTTCATCAAGCTTTGCCAAGCAAAAAAGTTGTCTTTGTTGAGCTTGAGAGCTTCTCTCTTAAGCATTTTGATCTTTGCTGCTTTTGGTCTTTTAAACTAAATCAATAGCCAAGGCTTTGATACCAATTGTTATAATTCTTTAGAATAAATGAGAGGGGGGGTGAACTAGTTATTCAAGGTCCAAATGCCATAATAAAACTTTTTCTATTTTCTCTACAAATCCTTAATGGTGCATAACTGAACTTATCATGCATGCAATTTAAATATTGAAACAACTAAGAAAAGTAAACATGCATCACACCATAACACTAAGAATTTGATAACCTAAAAACCCTTCAAGAATAAGAAGGTAAAACTGGGGTGGGGATGATACCCACAAAATAACTGCGCAATTGATCTTAACCACTTTTGATGGTCTGCCTTGTTAAAGGCTACAACACATTGTTAAATGTGACCTTGTTAGAGGATTTCACCAAACTATTAGGAATGGGCCTAGTTAAAGGACTTTGGAACATTCACTTGGAATGTCACCCTGTTAAAGGATTTACAACATGGCTATTAAACCAACCTAAGTCCATAGGTTTTATCTTAACTGTTACAATTGCTAGAAAGTAACAACAATGGCTTTGATCTGATTCAACTTACAACATAACTTGCAGATTACAGATCACACTTCAGTTCAATCCTTTGCTTGGCTTTTTAATCATTTCAGTTCTGTTAGCTTGTCTTCCTCTCAAGCTTTGTTTCCTTGAGTCTTCTTTACTCATCAAACCAATGCAATCATATCTATGGTCATCTAGTGAAATCAAGTATTCTTTGTTCTCTTACTCCTTAGCACTTTTCTTCAGCAGCTCATGATTTCATACTTTTGCACCACCACACTACTACTTTGCGACCTTATGACTTCTTAAATAGAAATTTGAAATATCTTTCCTGCTCAATTCTCCCTCTCCAATTTTAGGGTTTCAATGGATTAGGTAGGATACAATGTATCTACCTCATTTTTCTTCTTCATCTAGAAACCTTTTCTAGCATCCAGTTGTATTTGCTAAAAACCTTTTTACATGATGTTCTATGCCACCAACTCATCACTCTTATCTTCTATCTAGTTTACAAACTTCTAGGTAACAACCTTGTTGGCTCAGATCTAGCGAATCTTCGATTTCAAAATAATGCAGCAACTCGGCATTATTGGTTTATTGATACTCGGCTTGTTCTATGTTACTCGACACTTGTATCCTGCTCAACATCTATATCTTTACTCGGCACCTGTTTCATGCTCGGCACTTGATGTTTACTCAGCACTTGTTTTTTGCTCGGTATCTATATCTTTACTCGACACCTATTTCATGCTTAGCACTTGATGTTTTACTCGGCAGTTATTTTATGCTTGGCATCTATATCTTTACTCGGCACCTATTTCATGCTCGACACTTGATTTTTTACTCGACACACTCTAAAAGTGAACTTTCTCAGCTTCAACTAAGAATCTGTTCGGCACTGACTTGCTCGCTCGGCTCTCTCTCTCTCTAATGAACTTAGACTTTACAAATGACTTAGCTAAAACCTTACATCTTTGATATGTTTCAGTGTGCCCATTCTCTGTGTCTTAGAGTATGTCATCAATACACTTTTTCATCAATGGCTTAGCTGATCCTTGTATTTCATTACAACATCATAACGTCAACCTTTCTCTAGGTACTCTAGTTACATCTTATTGATTGCCTCCTCCTTGTCAATCAACCAATTGATAGTATTTGGATCACTAAAGAAATTATCATACCTACAAGTAGCAAGTTTGACATCAATGACAAAAAAATGATTGAGAACATTCTTTACCAGTTCCATTACTTTTTATGTATAATCTCTTCAGTCATTTCCAACAATCTCCCTCATGATCTTTTTTAATTATTTCTAACAATTAGGCCTACTAGCACTTTCATGGAAGCTCAAAAGACCCTATTTGATTAAAAATCTATTTCAATCATAACACCTATCAACCAAATTAAATTAATTAGTGATAGGGATGCATATAATAGAGACTAATTAAATTAAGAAATAACCTAGATTCTATATACAATTACTTAGAAACTGCAAACTAGTGTTAATTAGATTCAAATCATTTTTAAATGCATTAATTTTTAGTATAACTTGGCATGACGTAGTTATGAACCAATATATTAAATGCCATGATTAATTATCATGTGTTATGATTAAGTTATTATTATCTTTTAAGTGCTTGAGTAGATTCGAACCCAATACCTCTCAAATAAGA
Organism: Cupressus sempervirens; assembly: GCA_028749045.1. Classification (NCBI taxonomy): domain Eukaryota; kingdom Viridiplantae; phylum Streptophyta; class Pinopsida; order Cupressales; family Cupressaceae; genus Cupressus; species Cupressus sempervirens. Next base: position 656,431,352 of record CM053789.1, read on the forward strand.
GGCTCATAACTTATTGTTGTGTTGTAGGCTCTTGCCTATCTTAAATGTAACATCTAAGTTAACTAAACTAAAATAAATTTAGAGAACAAATATCTTTAAAATAAAAATAGACCTAAAATAAAACTTAACTTGATTAAACATCCTTAAAAATTAAAATATTCACAAATTTAAATGAGCCAAACAAATTATTTAACAAGTGCCATATAGTGCCTTGTATTTGTCGTAAAGTTTATTAAATTATTAAAATAATTTAATAAATAAAAATAGAATATAGGCTTGATAATAGTTTGATGACAAAAAATCATTTAAATAAAAATAGTATGAAAAATGGATGAATTAGTATGTGGAATCGAATTTGCAGGAAGAACACATTTAAAATGTGAATAGGATGAAATAGTTGAATAATGAAACTTAGAACTAGAACAGAGATAATTAATATAAAATAATTTAAATTTACATATATTTTAATATAATATAGATAGTATTTAGCCAATCAAATTGAATTGTAATAATTTTAATTAATTAATAATTTATAAAAATCACAAACAAAAGTGAGAATAAAAAATAAAAATAGAATAACTTTAAATCAAACTCTAGAATTTCATTCAAGTGAAACTTTTTTTTTTTTGCAACCTCACTGTAACTTATACACAAACTAGGTAACTATATCTTTTAAAGCTACGAGAGAAAGCAGAGGAAAATAAAAATTGTGCTCCTATACATCTGCATCTTCTTTTTCTGATTTCTCAACGGTAATCTCATCCTATACATCTACTCTCTTTTAATCCCTCAATGGTAATATATCTTTTTCCATGAAAAAAAGCTATCTTTGAATTCACAATTGTAATCCCCCAATGGTACTCAAGCTACAGCCATGTGATGAGATCAAATCGATGACTTATAGCAATTTACCATTGGACAAAAACACATTTTCTCTTCTATATATCACCAATTTATTCGAGGAAGAGGGCAGATTGTTCCCTCTTCTCATTTCTATTTTTTTTTATTTGTTTTGGTTGTATTTCATTTCATGTTTATGGCGTGCCATGCCTCCTTTCTCTTGTTTGATTCTTTTTTTCTCCTGTGGTTTCATGGTATTTTTTTTATACTTGAATTTTTTGTTATCTGTGGAGGAGGGCAATGATTTATAATGGTGATTAGTGAAAGATGCGGCTGCTAGTCTTCTACGTTCTGCAAATGACAATGGGGTTACCATTCTACTTCATACCACTCTTTTTTGGTAAAGGTATGATCCCTGTTAGGCTTTTTTTTTTTTTTTTCTTGTTTTGATATTTGGCTTTTAGGGTTATTTTATTGGCTAGTTTATGTTTTTGGGATTGTGTAAGTGTTGCCAAGCATTGCCCTTTGTGTGCTGAGCTTACTCAGCTTCTTCTTGTGCCGAGCTAACTCGACACCTTCTACCTGTCACTCGGCACCTTCACGTGCCAAGCACATTGCCACTCGATACCTTCATGTGCTAAGCAAAACTGGCACTCGACAATTGTTAGTGTTGAGAAACTTTTAGGTTTAGGGTTGATTGTGATATTTTTATTTTTATTTCTCACATGGTATCAAAGCTTTGAGACCCCACATCCATAGTGATTTAGGGCATTTTTTTTTTGGGATATTTGACATGGCAGTAGATACAGGAAAGATATGGTAGCAGCCACCATCCTTTAATGGGAAAAATTATGATACATGGGCAAAGAAGATGAAAACCATAATGGTTGCAAATGATTTATGGGAGTTTGTTCTAAATGGGTTCAATGATGTGACAGACCCAACTCAATATGTTTCTCTCACAAATGCACAAAAGACTCATTTGATAGAGTCAAGGAGGAAGGATGCTAAGACATTAAGTCTTATTGAAGCAACAATGATAGAGACAGTATTTCCCAAGATTGTAGTAGCAAATTATGCAAAGGTAGCACGGGATATCCTTGAGACAAACTTCAAGGGGATTGATAAAGTCCTTACTATAAAGCTACAAAATATAAGGAGGGAGTTTGAGAACCTTCAAATGAAGGAAAATAAGTCAGTTGCATATTTCAATTCAAGGACCTCCAATGTGATTAATCAACTAAAATCAAATGGAGAAGACTATCAAGAGAAAATGATAGTGGAAAAGATATTGAGGAGTTTACCTCATAAATATGACAATTTGGTCATGACCATAGAAGAGGCAAAAGACCTCACTATTTTGACAATGGATGAGTTGATGGGTACTCTTCAAACCCATGAGCATATAATCAACAGATATGCATCTTCTTCTTCCCAAGAGCAAGCATTCAAGGCTCAATAAAATCCAAGAGGAAGGGGGAGAGGAAGAAATGGCTTAGGTAGAAACTCCAAAGGTAGAGGCTGAGGTAATGGAGGACAAAGAACTATTGTAGCAAAAATCTCAGGAAGAGCAGATGGAGCAAGTAACTTACAAATTACTTCAAGAGGAGGTAAGAAAAACTACAACTCAAATAGGAGTAATGTAGGATGCTACTACTATCATAAATATGGGCATAATGCAAGTGAATGCTGGAAGAAGCAAAATGATCAATTAGGACAAGCAAATGTGGCTGATGTGAACATGGGAAGTGGAAACAATGCCACTGCCTTCATCATGTCTAATGTTGGTGAAGAAGGAAGCCCTGAGGTTTGGTACCTCGACAGTGGATGTAGCAACCACATGAGTGGTAATGAAACCTTGTTTTCATTAATTGACAAGAGTTTCAAATCTGAGATTAAAATGGGTAACAATGGAACCCTACCAGTAGTGGGCAATGGATCTATTATGGTCTGCACCAAGAAAGGTGAGAAGAAGGAAATAAAAAATGTATATTTTACCCCTGGTATGAAGCACAATTTGATGAGCATTGGTCAACTCATTCAAAATGGATACAAAGTGTTGATGGAGAATGACATGTGTGTCATTCATGAAAAGGATGGGAGCAAGAACTTACTTGCAGTAGTTCAAATAACAAAGAATAGAATGTTTCCCTTGAAGATAGAGACGTGTTTCTCATCTCAAGTTGGTGTTGCACCTCCCACACAATTGGCTCTAAGGAGTGTGATTAAAGACCCCTAATGGCTATGGCACCTAAAGTATGGTCATCTTGGCTATGTTGGTTTAAATTTTTTGTCAAATAAAAGAATGGTAGAAGGTTTGCCACGAATAGGAAATTCATGTGACAAGTGTGAGGCTTGTATTTTGGGTAAGCAACATAGGCTTCCCTTTGATTCTGGAAATTCTAGGAGGGCTAGATATCCATTAGAGTTAGTGCATACTGACCTAGTCAGTCCTATGCAAGTTACTTCCATTGGGGGGAGTACTTATTTCATGACATTTATTGATGACTTCAGTCATAGGACATGGGTTTATTTTTTGAAATCTAAATCTGAAGCATTTGATAAGTTTTTTGAGTTCAAAGCCTAGGCTGAAAGAGAATGTGGACACTATATCAAGGTCCTAAGATCAAATAGAGGAGGGGAGTATACCTCCAATTCTTTTGTCAATTTTTGTAGGAAACATGGTATAAAAAAAGAGCTCACAACTAGCTATACACCATAGCAGAATGGAATGACTGAAAGAAAAAATAGGACCATTGTTGAAATGGCAAGGAGCATGATGAAAGAGAAAGGTCTCCCAACTAAATTTTGGGGAGAGGCTATGGCAACAATAGTTTACCTAATTAATAGGTGTCCTACAAAGGCAGTTCATAATAGAATTCCAATGGAAACATGGTCATGAGGAAGATGGATAGTTGAACACCTAAGGGTGTTTGGATGTGTTGCATATGTACATGTGCCTAAAGAGCAAAGGCAAAAATTGGATGAAAAAGGTGTGAAGTGCATCTTCATAGGGTAAAACTTAGAATCAAAGGCATATAGATTGTATGAACCATTGAACAACAAGATGATTCTCTCAAGAGATGTAGAATTTCTTGAAAATCAGTCATGGTATGGACCGACTGATTAATCACCAAGCACCTCAAGTAAAGTGCCAATTATGAGTGAAGAGGATGCTGATGAACAACAAGAAGAAGGAGAAAATAGAAGAAAAGGCAAGCAACCTCAATCATTGTCAAGCTCCTCTAGGCATGATCGAGTGTTAGTGTCGAGTAATAGTGAAGACTGGGCTAGTCCGCAAAGCAGCAACCATGAAGATTCTGATCCCACACTCTCCTCCCTATTACCAAGATAGACCAAGAGTCTTAGGGAGATATACCAAGATGAAAGGTATGAAGATTATGATGAGAGTGTTAATATTGCATTATTTTCTCATAGTGATCCAATATATTTTGAAGAAGCTATTAAGGAGAAGAAATGGTGTAAGGCCATGGATGAGGAGATAGATTCGATAGAAAGGAATGAGACATGGGAGCTAACTAATTTGCCTCCCAAGAAGCAAGTGATTGGAGTGAAATGGGTCTACAACACCAAATGAAATGCTAAAGGCAAAATTTATAGGCGTAAGGAAAGGCTGGTAGTCAAGGGCTACAAATAGTAGTATGGAAGAGATTATGATAACACATATGCCCTGGTTGCAAGAATGGAAACCATGCGTGTTGTCATAGCAATTGCAGCACAACACAAATGGAAGGTATATCAAATGGATGTGAAGTCTACCTTCTTAAATGGTGTATTGAAAGAAGAAGTATATGTGGAGCAGCCATCTAGTTATGAAGTTACAAGTGAAGAGAATAAAGTATATAGATTGAAGAGAGCTCTTTATAGGCTCAAGCAAGCTCCAAGGGCATGGTATAGTAGGATTGACTCATATTTGATGAGCAATGGCTTTAGCAAAAGAAATGGTGAGCCTACTCTCTACATCAAGGTAGAAAATGGAAATGTGTTGATTGTTGTCTTGAATGTAGATGACTTGAGTTTTAATAGTAATGATAAGGCTCTAATTGGTGAGTTCAAAGAGACCATGAAAAATGAGTTTGAAATGACAAACCTAGGTCTCTTGAAGTACTTTCTAGGCATAGAAGTAAAACAAATGCATAATGGCATCTTCATCTCTCAAGAAAAATATGAAAGGAAAATCTTGGAGAGATTCAAAATGTAGAATAGTAAGCCAACCCCCACACCAACAACAATAGGTCTAAAGTTGAGCAAGGAAGGCTCTAGCAAGAGAGTGGATCTGACACTATACAAGAGTATGGTTGGAAGTTTAATGTATTTGACTACAACTCAGCTAGACCTGATGAATGTAGTAAGTCTAATTTCCAAATTTATGGAAACACCAAAAGATTTCCATTAGCAAGCGAGAAAAAAGATCCTAAGGTATGTGAAAGGTACCAAAGGATTTGGAATTTTGTATACTGCATCAAATGAATTCAATTTGGTTGGTTACATTAATAGTGATTGGGCTAGAAGTATAGATGATAGGAAGAGCACTTCAAGATACATGTTTCATAGTAGAGGCTAAATACATAGTAGAAAATGTAGCAGCATGTCAGGCTATTTGGTTAAGGAGGATCTTAATAGATTTCAATGAAAGGAAAGAGGATGGAACCACCATTTATTGTGAAAACATTTCATCAATTACATTGTCCAAGAATCCAATCTTCCATGGGAGAAGAAAACATATTGAGATCAGATATCACTTCATCAGAGAGTTGGTGGAGAATGGGGATATCAAAATGGAATTTTGTAAGTCTGAGCAGTAGCTAGCAAATATTTTCACAAAGCCATTAGGCATTGGAACTTTTATACACCTAAGAGAGTTTCTTGGTGTAGTTGAGGTGAATCAGAAGTGATCCTTGTTTTTGTTTAGCTCAGGACAAAGGGGTAGTGTTAGAATTTAATGTGGTGGTTGTCTTGCCCTTGGAGCCAAATGCACACCTACCACCTAATAGAATCCAGAATAGATAGAAAAAATAACTACGATGGGTGAGATTTTGAAATTTGAAAAGAGGGGAAAATATATGACAAAAGGGATGTCTCATATTCATTCGACCAGATTTAGAGAGTCAGTTCACCAGAGCAGAGCAGATTAAAAGTTTAGTAGAGCAGGGTAGAGCAGAGAAGGAAGAAGGAAAGAAGTTTGTGTCTGTAGTTGCACGTGTTTCTTCCTCTGTTCATTCTATAAGTTTTTTATTATTGGATTTTTCTTGTTGAAGTATTGATTGCTCTAGGCACCATTGTATGCAACCATTAGAGCTGCAAGTTTAAAGTTTTGATGTATTGAAGTTGTTCAAGTTGTAGGGTTATTTTAGAGTTTTTTGGTTGAAGCCGAATGCTCCCACATTTTGTAATATTTTTAATCAAAGTTTAATAGAAAGAAAGTAGGCATACTTGAATCCATTTTTCTTCTTCTATTCATTGCAATTGAGAAGTTTGTTTAGAAACTTCAAGCTTTGGCTCTCTAGTTTTAATGATAAAATTATTCATGTTGAAATTTCTCTAAGTTATAACTTTTCTAGTTTGAGCCGAGCTCACTCAGCATCCATTGTTGTTGAGGATTAAAATTTGTGTGCTGAGCTTACTTGGCTTCTTCTTGTGCCAAGCAATGTATTCAAGTATGCCTTCTTTCTTTCTATTCAACTTTGATTAAAAACGTTACAAAATATGGGAGCATTCAGCTTCAACTAGAAAACCCTAAAATAACCCTAAACTAGTAAAACTTCAAACTTCAATGAACTTTAAACTTGAAACTCTAATGGTTACATACAATGGTGCCTAGAGAAATCACTACTTCAACAGGACAAAACCAACAATAGCAAACTTATAGAGTGAACAAGGGAAACACTTGCCAACTGGATTTGTTGATCTCTTTCCTTTTTGCTTTGCTTTGCTCTGCAAATTCTATGTTTTCTACTCTGTTGAACTGACTCTCTGAATCTAGTTGAATGAATCTGAGACATCCCTTTTGTCATATATTTCCCCCTCTTTTCAAATTTCAAAATCTCACCCACCATAGTTATTGTTTCTACCTATTCTGGAGTCTATTAGGTGTTAGGTGTGTGTTTGGCTCCAAGGGCAAGATAACCACTACATTAAATTGCAATAGTAAGAACCAAAAATTCAAAAATTTAGTCTAGACTAGCCAAACTGCTACAATCTAATATAGATTCAAACTTGATTACTATTGCTGTATACTTTGGCTAATATATATAAACATATGACTTAACCATTCAAATACAATCTTTCAATGAATTTTCTAGTACTATAACCACAACCAGAAAATAACTAGGCATTTTAAAATCTTAAGGCTTAAAAATGTGTACAATAGTTCAATAAAAACATATCTAAATTATACTCTATTTCATCCCAACCATTAACAATAAAAATAGTTGTTGACCCAGTAGTGTTAACAGCATTTGTCCAAGTTTTTAATAAATAGTTGTTGATTAACTATACAAACATCATTTTTACATCTTATACCTCCATCAACAAATCGATATGAACAAATATCTAATTGAAAACATATCATATTAAACAATATTAACCAGCAATCTTGAGATTTGAAGTTAAAATGATTTAGGAACCTGTAGTTTGCATATGAGTCTCCTTCTAGCTCAACTAAGACCTGATCTTTTCTTGTCCTCCACCACCTTTTCCTATCCATTCAGCATTTCATGGACAAACTCTATTCTTGGGTCATCAGCATACAAAAATTATTCATATTACCTCCTTCCTTTCTCTTGATTTCCTCCCTTCCCTCTCCGTATCTTTTCTCCCTCTTCTCTGCAGTTTTTAGAAGAAATCTTTTTTTTTTTCAAAACAAAGCATATCCTCATTGAAATTCTTCTCCCCTTAAATTAACACTTCCTCCTCCTAAAAATACTCTAGTTCTCTCCTTCCTCTCAAACAACTCGTCCTTTATCAACTATCATTTCCTTTTCTTGGAGAATAGCTCTAGTAAAGAGTGTGGATGAAAAATTCACTTTTAGTTCTATTTATTAACAATAAATTTCTCAACTAAAAACTCTTATTTCAAATTGGAGTCTAATAATTACTAATAAAAATAAAATTAGGAGCATAATATTTACTTTAAAATCTAAAGCATAATATTTCAAAACAATAGACAATCTACGAATTAGATCATTATTCTATTCATGTATAAATCCATAGAATTAAACTAGATGTTAAAATCAAGTAAATGACTTATTTCAAATAAAATACATTAAGTGTGTGTGCGTGACTACACCATACAATTTTTGGACCAACCCTACTAAGGAGCTAAACTCCTCTACCTCAACCACCTTTCTACCTTCCATACCTACACACTCACAACCTCAAACATGCCAATGCATTAGTATGGTCAATATAACAATAAATAAAATAACATTTTCAATATGATTTCTCTCTTTGAAATTCTAAACATTAAATATGAATTCTAAGCATTCAGCTACCATATACACTCGAATTCATAACATGATTTTTTAAAGTCATACATTTTGCATAATTCAATAAATGTGCGTAAATACGTCCATACAATATCCATCACTAAATCAATATTACACGTTGTCAAGAAAAAGTTAAGCTTAGTTTTAAAACATCATAATAAATCCAACCATATACATTAACAAACATAATTTCATCAAAGTCAATCCACACTAAAATTGAACAAGGTCTTCATCATATAGTCAGAACACATATCAACTTTAGTTTTAAGGTCGAACACATATTGACTTAATGTCTAACTCACACAAATGTATGCAAAGATAAAATTCTCTAGTCAAAGTCAACCTACCTAATTGACTGAGTCAATAAGTACTTGCATAAGGTGGGTCATGACATCCTTCCCCACTAGGAAGAGACAATATCCTAATGTCACAAATCAAAACATCCATATAAAAATGATCACAACACACGTAAAGTTTTACACATAACAATAAAGCATAAAATATCCAAAAAAATCTAGATACTAAAAGATCTAATCACATCCTTTGTATTCTCTCAAGAATGTTAATCAACGAGCTAGGTAGGTTCCTCAAACACCATTCCCCATTCTTGAACCATCTATCTATGGCTTCTTCCCATCTCTAGAATCTGAAGGTTGGAAAACTAAAAGTAAAATGATTTCCCCCACACACAAAGAAACCATCGTGGGGTCCTTGCCTTCCCTCAGCTTTACCCTTACCATTCTAAGAATTTTGGTTGGAATTCCCTCAAGAATTTTTTTGATTGCCATCTCTTTGATTCTAATCTAATGAATGCTCACAATTATCATGTTCACCATCTTCAAATCTCCTCTTGAATCCCTAGTTGCTAGATGACTTCACTGGAACTGAATCCTTAGGTCTCTGTTCTTGCTTAAGAGCCTTCCTCAACACATAATCCATAGACTTGAGCTCATACATTTCTACCTCATTAGAAACCTTAGGATGCAACCCCATGATAAACATGTCAGTCCTAAACAAGTCATCATTTTGATATTGAGGAATGTATTTAACCAGATGGAAAAACTGTTCATGATACTACATGACTGACATTACTTCTTGAATCAACTTATAAACTCTGACTTTTTTTGTCATAAAATAGTTGAGGCAACCATCATTTATAGAATTTTTTTAGGAAGTTTTCCCATGATATCTCATCGTGCTGTAACTTTTTCTCATCCATAACATTTTCCCACCATGTTGCAGCTTCACCAACTAGCTGAAAGGTAGCCCATACTACTCTAGACAACTTGGTGAAATCACGAACATGAAAATACTTTTCCATGGTGGCTATCCAAGATTCTTCTTCTTCACCTATATTCTTACCATTAAAGGTAGGAGGTGTGACATTTTTGAGGTCCTTGCTAAGATCTTCTATTATTTGGACCCTATCATGAACTAGTCCAGCCATCCTATGGTCAACTTTTTCCTTCTATTGTTCTTCAATCCTATGATCTTCCTCCTATTTCCTCTGAGCCTCAAGTAGTTGGTCCTCCTTGCTTTTCTTTTGTGCTTCTTCCTACTAATGCAAAGCTTCCTTGCACTCATCCTCATCAGCTTGTCATCCTCTTATGGAATTTTCCATGTCATCCATGCATTATCCCTAGTAAGTGAGGAGTGCCAAAATTTGGTCAAGCCTTTGGTTTCCAGGCTCAACCTGAGGACCATTGCTACTTCCAGTCCTATTACCTTTATGAGAATACATGATGATAGATTACTCTTGTTCCAAGAGAAAACTAAACAACATTAGCATCAGTAAGACCTTAGGTCCTAGTGTTTAACACAACTCTAATACCACATTTAAGAACCAAAAATTTACAAATTTAGTCTAGACTAGACAAACTACTACAATCTAATATAGATTCAAACTTGATTACTATTGATGTATACTTTAGCTTATATATATACATATATATATATATATATATACATATATATATATATATACATACATATATATATATATATATATATATATATATATATATATATATATATCTATACATATATATATATATATATATATATATATATATATATATATATATATATATATCTATACATATATATATATACATATATATATATATATTTATATACATATATATATATATATATCTATACACACACACACACACATATATATATATATCTATACATATATATCTATACATATATATATATTTATATACATATATATATGTATATATACATATATATATATACATATATATATATATGTATACATATATATATATATATATGTATACATATATATATATATATATATATATCTATACATATATACATATATACATATATATACATACACACACACACACACATATATATGTATATATGTATATATATATATATATATATATGTATGTATGTATATATATGTATACATGTATATATATGTATATATATGTATATATATGTATAGATGTATATATATACATATATATATACATATACATAAATATATATGTATGTATATATATAGAAGATGGAGTATTACCTATTTGGTGATCTATCTATTCTAAGTGCAATGTGTGAGTAGTAGACCTGGCTATTATATGACTTAACCATTCAAATACAATCTTGCAATGAATTTGCTAGTACTATAACTGCAACACGAAAATAACCAATCATTTTAAAATCTTAAGGCTTAAAAATGTGTACAACAGTTCAATAAAAACATATCTAAATTATATTCTATTTCATCCAACCACTAAAAATAAAAATAGTTGTTGACCTAGTAGTATTAATGGTATCTATCCAAGTTTCTAATAAATAGTTGTTGATTAACTATACAAACATCAGTTTTACCCCCTATACCTCCATCAAAAAATCAATATTACACATTATCAAGAAAAAATTAAGCTTAGTTTTAAACCATCATAATAAATCCAATTATGTACATTAACAAACATAATATCATCAAAATCAATCCACAATAAAATTGAACAAGGTCTTCATCATATTGTTGGAACACATATCAACCAAATACATATCAGCTTTGGTTTTAAGGTCAAACACATATCAACTTAGTGTCTAACACACATAGATTGATGCAAAGATAAAATTCTCTAGTTGAGGTCAACCTATCTAATCAACTAAGTCAATAAGTATCAATGTCCTCCTACCAAATAGGGGTCACACAAGGTAGGTCATGAAAGATTGATAAATGTTATTCAATGGTGTATAATATGAATGTGGGGGAAAGTTGGTGGTATTTAGATTCATAATTTACTAGCTGGATGTAGAATCTTTGAAAGCTTGCCATGTACACTAGATTTGTTCCAGTGATTATTTTAGCCCTATTATAAGATTCCCTATGCCAAATTATTTATAATGTTTATTTTAGAATGCTTCCCTAGAATTATAGCCATTCACATTTGAAATTACCTCGACCCCTGCATCTAGGTCAAGAATGAATTTATACCATTCAAAGGCACTAAAGCCCTTTGCTGCATGAAATAGGGGAATAATTGTCAAAAAGTGTGAGAGGCTGATTACAGTCTTGGGGATTACATTGAATCTTTTCTTTTGAGAAATAATAGTCATGGGATTGCATTGAATATTATCTTAGTCTTGTCATGCTTCTTTTTGCAAGTTGGTTTATACTGAAATAAACTTGTTCATTTGTTGTCTTAAATGTCTTTTTTTTCCTTTAAACAAAAGTGGGCAAACCACTAGTATATAAATTAATAAGAAACACATCCTGATTCAATGGTTCAACTTGGAAAGAATTAGAAAGAAAACCTATAATCCTTGCCAAGAATCTAGAAGAAAAGAGAGAGAAGATAGAAAAATATCTAACCACACATCAACTAGCTGGGAAAGAGTTGTCTTAAATGTCTTTTTTTCCCATCAATTTAATTGTACATGATATTTACTTTCTTGTACTGAGCAGTACAAGAAAAAATAGATAAATATTTTAGTCTTATACTTTAGCTTAAATACCTTATTGATATAGGAAGAAATGCCTTAAAAGCTTGACTCAAAAATACAAGTTTAAGAAAAATATCTCCTACTTATCAGCTGCTACAGTCTCAAATTGTTACTATTTGATATTGTATTTTAGACAAGTATGCTACATAGACTTTAGGTTTGTTCCATACATCTGGTCTAATTTCTTACATTTCTTTTTTTGATTGATATTTTTTTTTTTTTCTTATTAGCCTTTAGTTTTAGTTTTTAATATTGTTTAAATAATCCTTGGTTGGGTTTCTTTACATATGTATGTTTTCAAATTGTAAATCAAAATGGTTTAATTTAGTTATCCTCTATTATTGAAAAGAAGATTGACATTTCTTGAATGGAAATCTCTCTTTCTTGTGTTTCAAAGATTGTGTGTGGAAAATCTCCCTCTCTACTTTGTGCTAAAAAAACTCAACACGTTAGTGAGAGAATAGCTTAGCTCATGACTAAGAGTGTTATTTTGTAACATACTTCTAATATTGGAATAAGTCTTGAGTTCCAAGGAATAAATTCAAGATGTCTTCTTTTGATCATCTCATGCTTGATTTGCTCATACTTTTCCTTAAATGATTTACCTTTTTTTACTTGAGAATTGAACTACACAGATTTCAAATTTTTTTTCCTTGAATTTAGTTCTAATTGTTTCCTTATTGTATGTTTTTTCAAATTATGTGTCAATCAAATAGACTTTTGGATATGTCAAAAGATCATATTGCATTTTTTGGGTACAAAATAATTTATGTAAATGTACATTTTATATTATTTGTAATTGAAATTGACACGTGTGTGTGTGCATGCGCTTTCTATTTATATCCATTTTCTTGAATTCAATTTACCTTTAGAATGTTTAAGAAGGAACAATCAAGGAGTCCGGTTGTTATTTTGTACTAAATAATTTGATTAACAAGCATCTCAAGGCCTACAAGATTACTACTCAACAATATACCTGTACATAATTTGATGATAGAACTATCAACTATTCTAATTAGATATTGCAATTATTTTATAGCAGAGTCACATAGAGGACCCATAGTTATGAAGACTACTTTCTCTGTGTCATGTTAATCTTTTTCTTTACAAATCCTAGAAGTCTCTCCTCCCACTCATTTATTTTCTTGGAATCTTGAGTAGAAATGAGAACATTCACTTTAGTTTTTTCATTGTAGAGATTTAGAAAATCTCAAGGCTATTCATGAGGAGGTTAAGCTAAAGGTCTTTCTGATCTTCAAACTTCAAGGCTAAAATAAGTTAAAGCTAAGTTTTTAGTATTACTTCTTTTGTCTTATTTGGATGACAAGCATGAGCACACATGGGAAGTGTCTTTTGAAAGAAACAATATTGCAGTGTAGCAATCAAAAGACATTGTATTCAATGTCTATCTTGTAGGTTTGAAGACACTTTAGGAAGAAATTCAACAATTATCAAAACCTTTTGAAGACACTCTGAGCTTGCTACAAACTAAATTCTCTTCTTCCTATTCTTCTTCTTATTCATCTTCCTCTTCCTCTTTCTCTTCCACTTCTTTTTCTTATTCCTCTTCATCTTCTTCTTCTCTCTTCCTCCTCTTCCTCTTTCTCTTCTGCTTCTTCTTATTCCTTTTCTTCCTATTCTTTTTCTTCTCCCATCTTCCTCCTCTTGGACCTTTTTCTTCCTAATGAATTTCATAGAGGGTTATCTTTTATTAAAAAAAATAATCTTCATGAGAAATTTATGGTTTGGGAAAGAGATCATAGTAAAAGTTGCAGAATTTTCTGATCACAATTCTATTTTTAATAAAAATAATAATAATTTTTTGTAAAAAAATTAATTAATGTGACAAATCATAGAATATGGATCTGAAAATTTTATTGAATATTTAGAATGATATCAAGTGCTTACAATAAAAATTTCAAAATTTTGTGATAAAAATTATATTTTTAATAATTTTTTTATGATTTTTCATAGAAACATCAATTTAGAACACAAATCTCTGAATTTGAATCTAGAAATTTTATTGCATGTTTGGAATGATAGCAGTAGATCATAATAAAAATTATAGGTTTTTTTATGATTAAAGTTTTGTTTTCTATTTTTTTTTGTGTTTTCATAAAGAAATTAATTTATGATCCAAATCGCAAAATTTTAATCTAAATTTTTTTATTGCAGGTCCATGAAAAATAGAAAGGAAGCAAACATGGTCATCAAAGTGTGGAAATAAAGTGAAGACACTTAAAAATGCACCTAGATTTTGCTAGCTTCGAACAAGGTAAGCCTAAAACCCTTTGATTTTGCTTAAATTATGGCCTTCAAAGTTTAAAATCTAGCTTAAGTAAAAGATATTGATTTCTTTGACTCACTTGGTACTAGGCCCATGCTCTCAACACTTTAAGTTGATTAGAATGCCAAACATTCCAAAAAGGTCAATCAAAACTATTTTGGGAAATGAACAAACACCTAGTTTAATTAAGTCTTCCTTAGATTAAAGGTTGTAAATAAACTGAGTCTAGTATGTTTCAAAAATCAAGGTAGTAAAGATATGCTCTTGTCCTTTCAAGGAGATCAAATTCCCCAACCTACTTTCAATTTTTATTTCCTTTCTTTTCATAGCTAGATTACTTATCCATAGAAGGACATACCTCCCAAGACTTGCAATCATAATGAAATGCAAATAATAGTATTTAAGATATAGCCTTCCTTGAGTAGTCTTGCAAGAGATTGCACAAAACCTCACTAGTCTTGAGAAGTCTTTCGTAGAAGTAAATTGAAATACTATTAAACACTAAATCCTTGTAGCCACCTACCTATCTAGAGCCATTGATAGGAAGCCATTTGCATTTTTTAGGGTTGTGATTGCAAATTCACTATTTTGATGATTGTTGTGTTCATTTCTTTCATGGAATCTCTCAACAATCTAAACTCTTTGCACATTCATGTGTCTACAATAGTCTAAAACAAAAACTAAACTATCTCGGTTGAACACTT
The DNA here is from genome assembly GCA_028749045.1 of Cupressus sempervirens. Taxonomy (NCBI): domain Eukaryota; kingdom Viridiplantae; phylum Streptophyta; class Pinopsida; order Cupressales; family Cupressaceae; genus Cupressus; species Cupressus sempervirens. The sequence goes on from CM053789.1 coordinate 656,446,684, forward strand.
TATATCCACATACAAACTAGTCTCTTTCTCTATCATCCCCTTTATCATACTTTGTTGTCACACCTTGCTATCACAATAGTCAAATCTCTTGGCTATTATAGTGACGATTCCTACCTTTGTGTACATCATTCTTATTTTCATCTTACCTTGAGACAAAATTTTAAGTTTGGTCTTAATCTAAAACTATCAAAAAATTTCTAGCTATGACTCTTCACATAAACCTAGGACATTCCAACGGTTAAAAACAAATGTACATCCAAAATCTAAGGTTGTTTTCAAAGAGTGAGATCTAAACACATGTGAAGATGACAATTCAGGGTTGTCCATGTCTAAGAAAGAATCCTAGTTAGCCATTGTATTTAGTGATTCACATGATTAGGAGAACTTATCATCTCTCAAAGAGAGGGTTGGTGACCATATCCAGGGTGATATGCCTCTTATACCTTGCAAATCTATTTTTTCTCCTCGGAGTATGTCAGATTCTTCAAATAAAAAGTTTATAAGCCATGCTTTGTCAATAGGGTAATTGGAGGACTTTGTTGATAAAATTATCCTTTAGGTGGCAAATGAGTTGATTAATGACATTACCTTAGAAGAGGAGTTCAACTACTTAACAAGGCTAAAGAATCAAGTAATCTCACCCTTGAAAAAATTAATATTATCTTAGATCAATCTTTGCCAAAAATTGGTTTAGATGAGCTTGTTCATAATATTTTCTAGCAAGAGTCAGCTGAGTTGGTAGGAGATATCACCCCAGTAGCATATATTCATTCTCCTAACATTGAGTTGGGTAATGGTGACCCTAATCTGCTTCAAAGTTTAGTGGGTAATCCAATCTTTCCTTGTTCTATTTCCCAATTAGATGCTAATACAAATCAAATTAACTCTTTCTCATCCATCAAAAAACCCAAAGGTTGCTACTCCAAATCAAGGAATACTAGGGATGAAATTAATTAAGGTGTCCAATTGACCCTAAATTTTGTTAGGAATCCTAGGAAAAGAAAACAAGAGGAATTTTCTCTTATGAAAAAAATCACCAAGACTAGGAGAGTGAAAGGATCTCTAAAGCATCTATGAGACTCCTATCTTGGAATTTTAGAGGTTTAAATGTCTATAATAAAGCCCATCTCATCAAGGATCAAATCTTGAGAGTGGAAGCTAATATATTTTTATTGTAAGAAACAAAATTGTCCTTGGATGGTAATAACAAGTATTTCAAATCTTGGAAAAAATGGTCCTCTGTGGTTTCTCCATCCATTGATGCCCTGGGAGGCTTGGTTATTTTTTGGAAACCAAACTCTTGTCAAGTTCATCCAATTATTTCTAATGCTAATTAGATGGCTATTGAGGTATCTTATTTTAGTTTGCCCTTTTTTTCTTATAAATGCCTATGGTCCAACTTTAGTGGTGAGTAAGAAAATCCTTTGGGACTCCTTGTCTCGAGTTATGGAGAATCTTGGCCCCATTAAAACCATCATGGCTAGAGATTTTAATGCCACCCTTGGTGCATAAGATAAAATTGGTGGGTTGGATCCTTCTCCAAAGGTGACTCAAGACTTCAAGGACTTCTAAGAAGGTAATGCCTTCTTTGACTGTATTCCTATCAATGGGATTTGTACCTAGTCTAATAGAAGGTAGGGGATTAAGCATGTGGGTGTTAGGCTAGATAGGTTTTTTCTAGTAATCCTCAGTGGGTTTTGTAGCATGGTGGTTGTGTTTCTTTAATCCTCCTGTTTACTGGACCTGATCACTTCCTAGTTGACTTAGTGATTGCTAGGAAGAGCAAGGGCAATAGACCTAAACATTACTTTAAGATTGAAAGGATGTGGTTTTGGGATAAGGACTTTATGAATCTATTTTTGATAGGGTGGATGAAATCTCCTTTTGTTGTAGGGTCTAGGATGCAACAACTTGCTGTCAAGCTGAAACACATGAAGTCCAGAATAAAAGAATGGAATTATTTAAACTTTGGTAATATCTTTGAGTAGAAGAGAAGTATTGAGTTAGAGCTATCCCAATGGAGTCAACATATTATAGATAATGGATTATCAACTAAAGTATATGATATCTAAAGGGATTTAAAAAAATAACTAGAGGAGGTTTTTGTTGGGCATTCATTTTGCACGAGGTCAATGGTAGGAATCCATAGTGTAATTCCTCTCTTGAAAAGAAAATCCTTTTAAGGATCCACTCCAAGTTTTAGTGTTAGTCTTTTGACATACCAAAATTTGCTCAGTAGAAGATAAATGTGAGCGTTAATGAGGAGGCCTTTTTTGGTTCTAAAACTTCTTTTATCTTGGAATCTAAGTAAAATCTGATTACTATCTCAAAATATCACACCAAAAGAACAATATTTTTGTATTTTCTATTTTCATTCAATGAATGCAATTCTAACAATGCAGCTACTATGAGGTCCTATTCTAGCAGGGGATTAGCAAAGAAAATAACAAAATTGAAAGCAAATAACATGAAATCAAATAACTTGAAATTGAAATTCCTAAATGGACATAAGCTATAGAACACAACAAGCTGTGAGTTAAACCTTCAAAGAAATCGATAGGAAACCAATGAAAATAGGAGCACCACTTTATAGAATCCACTGATGCAATCGTTAGTGAGAATCTTTAACAAATCAAATGATGTTTCACTCTTCATCAAATTGCAAGGCCATGTAAAGTGCACTCATGCGAGAAAAAAAGCAATGTAGACACAAAGCGGGTGATCTCTTCTCAAGCTCGTTACGTCAATGGAATTCATATATCTGTAGCAAACACCATAACTAAAAGATCACACAACCAGAAACAACACAATAAACCTTTCTCTCAATCACAATCTCATGAATAAAATTCACAAAATAATGACACATTTAGGTAAGAATAACTATTCTCAATGCTAGCACCAAAAGCATAACTTTATTACATAATAATGGTGGCCTTTGTTACATTTTACAATGGGGTATTTATAAGAAATCCTCTCCTCAATTTTTGTTGAGAGTGAGAGATATCCTTATGCAATAAAATGCTTTTAAAACATTTAAACAAACTAAATATATACAAACTAACAATCTAACTAGTGCTTAAAGGGACTCCATCCATATTTATTCATTAATTGGATGCATGATCCCTTTACATGTCAAAAATAGAGAAAACATGAGAGAGAAAGTAGGAGGAAGCCATCAAGCGAAGTGGACATGCATGGAGGTGTCAAAAATGGAATTTGACCCTTCACTTGATGTGTGTCAGAGTAAACTTGTCCTCAAAATGCGCTCCCGATGCATGGAAAGTGCTATTTTTGGAACTGGTAGTTAACTGTCGGTGCACCTCTGAATTACAGAGCTATGAAGCTAAAAAATGTGGAGCTATGGAGCTCAAAAATGTGGAGCTATGTACTTGCGAACCTGTGAAGTTGTAGAGCTACAGACCTCAGAAGCTCAATTCGCCAAAAAATTAGAGTTCTCAATTTTGAAAATAGTTTTTAGGTTTTTCTCAAATGGGGTTTTAGATCATTTTTTGTATACATTTTTTGCCCTTTTTTTGATGATTTACACACTCTTTATAGCCAATCACTGTCATAAACTTGCACTCCTACTTTTTCAATCTAAAATCCCAAGGCACTTGTGTTGAATCTCGTCATTAATAGCTACATAAGATGAGGAACCTATTCCACTTGATGTGTCCAACCTCTATATCTTCAACCTTTGTCTTCTCTCCAACTACCCTATCCTTCCTGGAAAGAAACCAAGTGATCCAGGTGATCAAATGTTTGAAACTTTTTCATATTTTTTCGCAAATTTTTCTAGGCATTTTAAAATGGCTTTATCAAAGGTCTTCTACTCAAAATTTCAAGTTGAAACTTTCATCAATCCTTAAAATGAGGTAGCTAAAGGCTCACTATTTTAGGGATTGAAATTAGATCTTCAATTCTTCTTTCCAATGGTGTAAGCGGTTCTGAATTCTAAGGCCTAAGTGAAAAGTTATGACCCCAACAAGTTAAGGATACCTTTTTTACCTAAAAAAAGAAGCAAATATTAGTCTGTAGAGATGAAAATGCTTAATTAAGAAAATTTTTAGTATGCTGGAACAAAAAACCCCCAAAACTAGCTAATTAAACAAAACTGGAGGTGAATGGGTGGTGTGGCGCACGCGCAGAGTGTGCAAGTGAGCGTCTGGCACATTATGGTGCTTTGGCATGCATGCATGCATGGCCTTAGGTGGTATGCACACTGCCCTTGGTGGTGCCATGTGTGGCCTTTGGTGGCATGTTCAGCACTGCCCTTGGTGTCTTGCATGCACTTTGGGCGTGCAACCCATTGTGGCAAGGTGCGTGCACTGCCCTTGGCAGTATGCATGCATGACCTTTGGGGTCACGTGTGCTACCCTTGGTAGTGCACACACGTGACCTCTAGGGGCACATGCGCTCCCCTTAGCGGCGCTCGAGTGTACGCACCCAGCCTTCAGTGGCATGTGCACTGCCCTTGGCAATGCATTTGAATTTTTTTTTTAAAAGTTATTTATTTATTTATTATTATTTTGACTCTAAAATTCTAACTTCTAACCAAATTTTCTTCTCCCAACTCTTGAACTATGATTTTGGGAGTCAAAAAAAGTAGGGGATCCCCATTCCTAGTAAAGAATGGGACGTGTGTTGTGGACACCACAACAGTTTTGTTGAGGAAAGAAATTTACTAGTGTCCAAGGTCAAGAGAATGCTAGTTACAAGAAGATGACAAGAACACTCATTTCTTCCTTGCTTCAATCCAAGTTAGGCGTCACTGTAATGCCATTTTTTAGATTCAAGATGTTTTAGGAAGGCTTTGCATGGTGGAAGATGACATTCAAAAGGAGGAAGTACATTTCTTTGAGAACTTACTAAATTCTGGTGTTACTTCCCATGCTAATCCTAAAATTTTGGACTACATTCCATCACTAGTTTCAGATGTGCATAATGCCAATTTAATGCAACCCTTTTCTTTGGATGAAGCTAAGAAGGTATTTTTTAGCATGGGGGCAGACAAGGCTCCTAGCCTAGATGGTTTTTCCCCTTTATTTTTCCAAAAGTGTTGGGATTTCATTGGGAGGGATATCCTTTTAGCTTTGGAAGAGGCTAGGATTCATGGTGGGATGCTAAAGCAATTCAACACAACATTCATTTCTCTTATTCCAAAGTGTGCTCAACCAAAATCCTTTGTAGATTTCAGACCCATTCCCTTATGCCACACAATTTATAAGATATTCACCAAGCAATTTCTTTAAGATTGGCAAAGATCATTCCATTCATCATCTCAAAACAACAAGGTGGTTTTGTTCCTAGTAGAAAAATGATGGAAGGGGCTTTGATTGCCCATGAAGTACTTCATTTGATCCAAGCAGAAAGACTACACTCTATGGTATTAAAATTGGACATGATGAAAGCTTATGATAGAGTTAACTAAGATTTTTAAAGAAAAATCTTGGTCAAAATGGGTTTCCATAAGAAATGGGTCAAGTGGTTGATGAGATGCATATCATGAGTAAAATTTTTAGTATTGGTTAATGGTTTGCCTTGTGATTTCTTATCTTCTTCACAAGGAGTTAGGTAGGATGATTCCCTTTCACCATTCCTTTTTATCATTCTTCCTGAGGGCCTTAGTAGGTTTATTCAACAGAAAAGGTCTTTGGGGAAATGGGAAGGCATTTCCATATGTAAGTCCTTAGTGATGACTCATAATCTATTTGTTGATGATTCTTTATTATTTGGTAAAGGAAATCTATAGGAGGATAAGGTTATCAAAGAGACTATCAATGACTATTGTTCTACTTTAGGCCAAAAACTAAATGTATCCAAATCCAGAATTTTCTTTTTTAACATCAAGAGGTTAGTGATAAGGGATATTCAAAATAGTCTAGGTATTGAAGTGGCTGAAACCCCATGTAAATACTTGGGCATTCCCTTCTTTCAAGGTAAAGGTAAGGCTACATATTGGAGTTTTATAATCCAAAATATTAAAGATCAGATTGCTGCTTGGAAGGCTAGATGGTTATCCTTGACTGGGAGGATTTGATTTGTTAAGGTTGTCCTCTTTTCTATTCTGAAGTATGTTATTTCAGTCCTACTTGCTCCTAAGAGGGTTCTAGAATCAATTATGAAATGTCTTTGAGACTTTATTTGGAAAGGCAACTTGGATGAAAAAAAGAAGATTTTATTGATTTCATGGGACAAGATGTGCACTCTATCTTCTGGTCGGGTGGGAATTCATAACTTGTTGTACATGAATCTAAGTCTAGGAGCTAAGTTGACCTCTAAGAAATTCTATGAGAAACCAAGTGCCCTTTGGGCTAGGATTATTAGAACTAAATTTTTGGACTTGAATAATCCAGAGAGAATATTCACAATGAGAAATCCTACAACAGGATCCACAATGTGAAATTTCTTGGTAAGGAGTAGGGAGATCTTACTTCCCTACCTCTCTTGGGTAATTAACTTTGGTGAAAAAGCCCATTTTTGGTTAAATTCTTGGAATAGTTATGCCTCTCTTAATTCACTTGGAGAATTCCCTACTACTCAAGTGTCTTTGGAGAGGTTATGGGGTAGCAAAATTTATGATTACCTTTGTATCTTACTCTCAAAGGAGGGTCTCAAGGCTAGCTAGAAAATCATTCCAGATGGTGTAATTCTAGTTGAGGAAAAATCTGAACTCGTAAAAATCCTTAATCAGAGATCTATCTTTATTTCTGATGAAGAGGATAAATTAAGTCGGTCATCAACATAAGTGATAAGTATTCAATCAAAGATGGTTATTCCTCCTTACTAAATGGTATTTATTCAATGAATACTAGGGAATTTTCCCTTTGTTGGCATGATTGTGGTCCTCCCCAAGGATTGGGCTTTTCTTTGGCTAGCACTTCATAGTGTATTCTCAATAGAGATAGACTCCAAAGACTAGGTATTTTAGAAAATTTTATATGTGCCTTGTGTGGAAAAGTTAGAGAAGATGTAGATCACCTCCTTCTCACTTGTGATTTTGCTTATGAATGTTGGTGTAGAGTTATGGATAGACTTGGTTGGATCAGCCCAATTCATAGGATACTCCCTCAATGGTTGATTGGTTGGCCTTTGCTACACAAGAGCTCCTTTTTTGCAACAATTTGGAGGGTTGTTCCTACACTAGTTGTTTTGGGGTTATGATGGGAATTGAATAAGAGAATTTTTATGAAAGATTCTTTGGAGGTGGATAAAGTGTGTGAATTGATGGAATGCTCAATATTTGAGAGTGCTAATTCTTATGTCATGAGGACAAAAAACTTATCTTCTACATTCACTTCATTCAACTCTTATGTCCTAAATAATTGGAAACAAATTTATATCCCATTTTGGGGAGTTTTAGTGGGTAAAAGATCTAAGAATGATATTAGAAGTGAAATCAAGTAGCAACCACCATCTTGTTCTTTTTTGAAGCCCAACTTCAATGGGGCCTCCAAAGGTAATCCTAGTAGAGTAGGAGTGGGTTGTGTTGTTAGGAACCATTCTGGTAAAATATGAAGGGGTTCTTATTCCAAAATTTTTGATTCTTCTAATAATGTCACTAAGGCACAAGCCATTTTTGGAGGGCATTAAAATGTCTTTGGACATGGGTTTTAGGTTGCTTCATATTGAAGGTGATTCTCAACTTGTGACCTCTGCTCTTTCCTCTTACTCCTTAGTGTCTTGGGACCTTCAGTATGTCATTAAAGAAGTTTGGAGGCTTCTGCCAGGATTTCAGGCATATAAGGTCTCTCACTGCTATAAAGAGGCAAATCAAATTCTTGATCACCTAGAAAATTTGGGTGCAAATTTGGAGTAGGGGTTTGTGGTGGTTGAAGAGCCTCATGTGGCTGAATTGTTGAATCTCCCTGATTAGCACCATCTCTAGTCTTTTTTGTCTTCTAGATGTACTAAATGTTAGTGTCATTATGACATAGCACTTTATGTTGTCTTCACTATGCCTATTAGCATTCCTATTGTTGTAATGTTTTCTTCTATCTAATAATAATACAGGTCTATTGACCTTTTACTAAAATAAAAAAAAAAAAAAAAAAATTGCTAGAAAGGAAAAACTAATTCTTATTGCAAACATGATAAAAAACATAAGTTCTAGATTTGAGAAAAATATAGAGGAACAAATGGCATCATCCTTGGATTCTCTCTAGTTCTGTATATGCATACAAGTCACCATCTTTAAGGTCATCCTCTTCTTCTAGGTCTACATGCTCTACTCCAAGATATCAATTATCCTCGTATGTTGGATCTAAAGACCTCTTTAGAGAGATAGAAAGTAAAATCTCCTTGGATCATATGCATGATATTCACTTGATGAACAACAAGAAGATCCTAGACATACTCTTGAGAGAAACTTAACTCGCTTGGAAGATTCTTATGATGTCATCTTGTAAACAATTGTTGATAATGAGTTCATCACATTACTAGACAAGTCTAGACCTTAAGAAAAAACATTGTTGATTTTTCTAAAGGCTTCCACTCCATTTTCTTCCAAACATCTTCCTCAAAAGCTTTTGAAGGCTTCCATTCCATCTTCTAAAATTATCCTATAACCTCATACATCTAAACCTTAATCTATTTCCTCAATGATTTCTCCATCATTCCAAAATCCTCCAAGGTGCATGTTAATGTTGATCTTCCCCACACTATCACCTACCCTTATGTAATATTTTTGAAGCTATACTTACCTATCATCCATACTCCTACAATCCTTTTAAGGCATGAACTCTTATCCTCCATATACTTATCCTAATACCATCTCTCTTCCTTCACCCTAGAAACATATTTGAGTATACTTATCTATGGTCAATATTGATCTTCCCCATACTATCACCTACCATTATACAATATTTTTAAAGCTACACTTATCAACTATCCATACTCCTAATTTCCTTTCAAGGCATGAATTCTTATCTTATCCTCCATATTCTTATCCTACTACCATCTCTCTTCCTTCACCCTATCAACATCTTTGAAATTAATTATCTATTATCTTGACTTATCATGACTTATCCTTCCTATCTGGAGCACCATCCATCTATGCCCTCTTCCTCTTTGATCTTGACAATGTTGAGTTGTCCTTGTGGATTGGCTATCTTATTCATCAGCTTCCATATTGTTATCTAACTTCATTATTTTTTCTCTATCCCATCGCTATCTTATCTAGTTGCCCCTTGATTTTGATTATAATAAATAATAAAACTTGGTTCTCATAGGCCTCTTGACATGGACCTACTTATTTGGATTACATAATTTCATGCTACCTCACTCATTGGCTTTCACTGCATACTCACAACTTTCTTCATATGACTATTTCACTATCTTCTTATTTGATCTTGACAACGTTGAGGTGTCCTTGTGTATTGGTTATCTTATTCACTAGCTCCCTAATTGTGCTTGTTCATTCATTCATAGTCTTCATATCTAGCTTCATTATTTTTTCTCTATTCCCACTATTATCCTATCTAGTTGACCCCTTGGTCTTGATCAAAATAGAAAATAAAACTTGGTTATCATAGGCCTCTTGACATGTCTACTCTTTTGGATTACATGATTTCATGCTACCTTGCTCATTAGTTTCCACTGCTTGCTCACAACTTGCTTCATATGGCTATTTTGTTATCTTTCTCTAGCTTGGGTACTCTTTAGGAGGCAATCCTCGAGGATCACTTTCACTTGCTTTGTACAATCCTACTTGCTTATCCATCATACCCTCTTGTTGGTACAAATCATTATGCCAAAACCCCAAGGTGCTAGTGAAGGCTACCTACCAGGATCATAACATCAACCCATATGGTGGGCCCTCCCTTGTCTGTATGAGCCCTAGATGAACATTGCAATGTTGACATTGCCACCCACTCTAAGACTCAAACCTAGGTGGAGGCTTTGATACCACATGGTATGAACCATTGTGCCAAAACCTCGAGGTGTTAGTGAAGGTCACCCACTAGGATCATAACACTTGCTTGCTAATCCATAATGTCCTACACCTTACTTGACAATGGAACAAAATGATGTGATCTTTCTTAAGAACTATTGATCTCTAAATCATTTTTAAAATTAAGAAAATAAAATTAATATACGATCTTTAAAAAAACAAAAAAACATTCATATATTAGAATAGATGAGAAACATATTCATATATTAGATAAAATAAAATAAAAGCTACAAATAATATAAAAATATTCATAAATTCATAAATTTCTAAATATTCATTTTGTCTTGAATTAATATCATCACATTTAAAATGTTAAGAATATCAAATTCGAGGATCCTTTGTTTCTATATCCATCTAATGCCCATTTATGATTATTGCTCCTTTGTAACAGGTTTGTGTACCTCAACCAAGTTCATATGGAAACATTGGTGAGCTCTCAAGTTAATATTCTCCAACTATTTCTTAAAAAAAGACACCATTTTCACTAGATGATAAACACATGAGACAAATGTTTAGGAAACAAAAACACACTTTATATTTTATTTATCAATAAGAGAAATTGCTTACAAACTACAAAAAGAAAAACCTACAACATAAAAATATGCTCATAAAATTTTTCCTCATGGAGGTTTAATATTCAAATTTCTTGCAAGGTGCATTCTCATTTGTGTAGTCCTAGAAGATGAGGCACATGTCATCATTCTTATACCTTCCCAAATAGTATCTATAGGAAAAGGAATATGATCATGTCTCAATAGAGTGTTCATCTATGTCATAAATTACCTATCTAAGATGAATATTTCTCTCTTGTGTTCTAGAGGGATTTTCTGATGGTACAATCTCATGTAGTATGTTGCCTCTCATGCAAGCTTCTTTGACTTTCCCATGACCTCTTTCATATCTACCAGAAGTTTTTTTTCCCTAGTAGAGTTGCCACCTATTGAGAAATGTCTCATTCCTCTTTATAGGTATTCATTGTTATTTTCCAGGACTCTCTCTCATGCTTCACCTCATGCATTTGGTTCAAAAAATGTGTAATCCTTGCATTAATGACATTCAATTTTTCTTGTGACTAGTATGCTATGGCATTGGTCTTTGTCATTATTTCTCTAAATACATCCATCGGAACTCACAACAAGACCAGTTCATTGTGGATTCTCTCTATCAATGTTCATTGTAGAGCTAGAGATGCATCTACAATCTCTTATCATGCTCACTCTCCTAACAACATTTCTTCCAAATTCTTAGCCTCCTCGCACACCCCATCTTCTCAAGCACTCTTGATCAAACCTTGAAAAAACTCGACATCTTTCTCTATATTATTAGCCTACTCTATCTCAACATCCAAAGCTTTCTTTAGGTTCACTCCTATCACCACTAATGCACCATGAGTCAGTTGATGAACAACATCAGGTCACACTTCTTAGAATGACTAAAATATAGGCAAGACGAGACTACTCACCTTCTCCTGAGGGATGTGGATAATTTCCCCCAAGATATTTTTCCCAAGCTAGAATGGTGATTCATTGTCAGCCAGTTATAGAACAAGATTAGGTCACACTTCTTGGAATGGCTAAAATGTAGGCAAGATGGGTCTACTTACTTTCTCCTTAGGGATGTGGATCATTGCCCCTAGGATACTTTTCCCATGCCAAAATGGTGATGTTTTTCACTTCACCACATAACATTTCTCTATGGCTTGGGTAGCCTCCTTAATAGTTGTTTGATCTTCTACTTGACTATCTATAAAAAATACATGCATATCACTACCCTCTAGTTGAGCCCCCTCTCTTGGAGATTTAGTCTTCTCCACTTTCTCATCTTGTCTTGAGAATTGCATCACACTTTTTGATAACATTTGAGTAGGGTAGGTTCCTCCTTTTTTTCTTCTATAAGCTCATAGATTGATCACCTTGGATCGTCTTTGTTGCTTCTTAATTACACTGATGCACACTTCAATGGGAGGATGCTCCACTTGCTTTTTGTTGACTATGCTTCTCTCTAAATTTACATACAATGAAAATCATTAAAAGCAAGTGGAACATCCTCTGATTGAAGTGTGTGTTGATGCAATCAGGAAGCAACTGAGACAAAATAAGGTGATCCAATCCATGAGCCAATAGAAGAAAATGAGGAGGATCCTACCTTGTTGCATATGTTGTCATAAAGTGCAACACAACTCATAATAAAAAATGAGAAAGTGTAGGAGATTAAATCTCCAAGTAAGGGGATGTAGTCAGAGGGTGACAATGCATGTGTCTAGTTTATAGATAGCTAGACAAAAGATCAAACACCTATTGAGAAGGTTATCCAAGACATAGAAAAAGGGTGTATGGTCAAGCTAGTGACATCATCATTTTGACATGGAAAAAGTATCCTAGGGGAATGATCAACATCCCTGAGGAGAAGGTGAGTGGTCCTATCTTGCCTATAATTTAGCCATTGCAAAGAGTGTGGCCTGATGTTATTATACAACTAGCTTATGAGGCAGTAGTGGGGATGGGAGTGGAGGTGAAAAAAGTATTGTCGACTGAGACAAAATGGGTCAATAATGTAGAGAAAGACACTCAATTCTTTTAAGGTTTGATTGAGAGAGCTCAAGAAGATGGTGTGCATGAAGATGGTAAGCATTTGGAAAAAATGTTTTTAGTAGAGAGAGCATGAAAAAAGATTGTAGAGGCATCTCTAGCTATAGAATGATCATTGGTGGAGTGAATCCACAAGGAAATGTTCTTATTATGAGCTCAAGTTGGATGCATTTAGAGAAACAATGGAAAAGACCAATGCCATAGCACACCAATCACAAGAGCAACTAAATATCACCAATGAAAAAATTACACATTTTTTGACCCAAATGCATAAGGTGAAGTATGAGAGGGAATCCTAGAAAATAATAATGAACACCTTTAAAGTAGAGAGAGACATTTCTCAATAGTCAATGACTCTACTTGGGCTAGAAAAGCTTATGAAATATATGAAAGATGTCATGGAAAAGTTAGGAAAGATTGTGAGAGAGACAACATACTAGATGAGAATGTACCATCATATAGTCCCTCCAAAGTAGAGGAGATGAGTATTCTTCTAAAATGCATAGTTTATGACATAGATGAACACTCAAGTAAAATGCAAACATATTTCTATTCCTATGGATACTATTAGGGAAGGTATAAGAATGATGACAAGTACCTCATCATCTAGGATTGCACAAGTAGGAATGCCCCCTATAGGAAATCCTTCCAATCCCCACAAGGAAGACCTCTATGAGAATTTTTTGTGTTGTAGGTTTTTCTTTGTTTTTGTATCCATTTGGTGCCCATCTATGATTATTGTTCCTTCGGGACAGGTTTACATAACTTGATCGGGTTCATATGGAAACATTGGTGAGGTCCCAAGTTAATATTCTCCAACTATTTCTTAAAACAAAACAAAATTTTCACTAGATGATTTACATATGAGACAAATGTTTAGGAAAAAAAAATATGCTGTAATTTTTATTTAATAGTAAGAGAAATTGCTTAAAAATCAACCAAAGAAAAACTTGCAACACAAAAAAATACTCATTAAGGTCTATCTTGTAGAGGTTTGACATTTGGATTTCCTATAGGGTCCATTCCCACTTATGTAATCTCAGATGATGAGGCTCCTATCATCATTCTTATTCCTTCTCTAATAGTATCTATAAGAATAAGAATATGCCTGCATTTCACGAGAGTATTTATCTAGTGTCAAAAGTTGTCTATCTTAGAATAATACTCCTCTCTTGTGCTCTAGAAGGATTTCCTAATGGTACAGTCTCATGTAGTATGCTGCCTCTCATACAAACTTTTCTAACTTCTCCATGACCTCTTTCATATATGCCCAAATCTTTTCTACCCTAGGTAGACTCATCACCTGTTGATAAATGTCTTGTTCCTCCTTATAGGTGTTCAATGTTATTTTCTAAGATTCCCTCTCATACTTCACCTGATGCATCTGATTGAAAAAATGTATAATCCTTGCATTAGTGACATTCAGTTGCTCTTGTGACTAGTATGCTATGACATTGGTCTTTTTCATTATTTCTTTGAATGTATCCACCTAAGCTCGCAACAAGACTAGTTCCTTATGGATTCACTCTATCGATGCTCATTCTATAGCTAGAGATTCCTTTGTAGTATCTTTTTGTGCTCACTCTACGAATAATGTTGCTTCCAAAATGCTTAATATCCTTGCACACCCTATGTTCTTGAGCTCTCTCAATCAAACCTTGAAAGAACTCAGTGTCTTTCTTTTCATTATCAACCTACTTTGCCTTAGTTTCTAATACTTTCATCAACTCTACTCTGCTCACAATTACTACATCATGAGCTAGTTGTAGAAAAACATCTTGCCACACTCCTTAAAATGGTCAAAATATAGGATGGGAAGGACCACTTGCCTTCTCCTCAGGGATGTTGATCATTTCCCCTAGGATATGTTTTCCATGTGAAAATGGTGATACTACTAGCTTCACCATAGAGCATGTCTCTATTTCTTGGATAGACTCTTCAATAGGCACTTGATCTTCTACCTAGCTATATATAAAATAGATACACATATTGGTACCCTTTGACTGCACCCTTGCACTTGGAGATTTAGTCTCATGCACTTTCTTATCTTGCCTTGTGAGTTACATTATACTTTATGATAACATCTATAATATGATAGGATCATCCTCTTTTTCTTCTATTGGATCCTAACTCAAATCACCTTGTTTCATCTCTATTGCTTCCTTCTTGTGTTGATACACACTTTGATTGGAGGATGCTCTACTTGTTTATTGATGATTTTTATTGAATGATAATGGAGAGAAAAGCATATTCAACAAGAAACAAGTGGAGCATCCTCCCATCAAAGTATGTATTAACACAATTAGGAAGTAGTAGAGGCAAGCCAAGGTGATCCAATCTAGGAGCCAATAAAAGAAAAAGAGGAGGATCCTACCCTTGTCAAATGTTATCAAAAAGTGTGACGTAGCTCACAAGGAAAGATGAGAAAGTGGATGAGGCTAAATCTCTAAGAGATGGGGCTTAGCTAGAGGGTAGTGATGTGCATGTCTATTTTATAGATAGTGAAGAAGAAGATCAAACACATATTGAGGAGGCTATCCAAGAAATAGAGAAAGGGTATTTGGTGAAGTGAGTGACATCACCATTTTGGTCTGGAAAATGTATAATGGGGGCAATGATCAACATTCTTGAGGAGAAGGCGAGTGGTCCTATCTTTCCTATATTTTGACATTCTAAGGAGTATGACCTGATGTACTTCTACAACCAACTCATGATGTACTAGTGGTGATGGGAGTAGAGCTAAAGAAAACATTGGTGGCTAAGAAAAAGTGGACTGATAATGCAAAGAAAAATGTTGAGTTCTTTCAAGGTTTGATCGAAAGTGCTTGAGAAGATGAGGTGCATGAGGAGGCTAATTTTTTGGAAGTAGCATTGTTAGGAGAGAAAGCATGAGAAGAGACTATAGAGGTATCTATGGCTATAGAATGAGTATCAATGGAACCAATTCTTAATGAACTAGTCTTGTTGTAAGCTTAGGTGGATACATTCAAAGAAACAGTGGCAATGACCAATGCTATATCATACTAGTTGCAAGAGAAACTTAATGTCACTAATGCAAGGATTATGAAGCTTGAGAGGGAGTCCTAGAAAATTAATAGAAAACACTTATAAAGAGGAACAAGAAATTACTCAATAGGTGACAACTCTACCTGGTGTAGAAAAGTTTCAGGCAGATATGAAAGAGGCCATAGAAAATTCAAAGAAGCTTACATAAGAGGTAACATACTACATGGGACTATACCATCATACAGTCACTCTAGAGAATAGGAGAGATCTCCTTTTTTTTCAGATAGGAAAATTTTGACACAGATGAACACTATTTTGAGATATGGTCATATTCCTTTTCTTACGAATATTGTCTGGGAAGGTGTAAGAATAATGATAGGTGCTTCATCATCTAAGACTATGCAAGTGGGAATGCCCCTTATAGGTGTGAGCATGAAATATGGTCTCTCAATCCATACACACTTCAATATGGTCCTTATTTGTGAATTATCACAGTAGAATTAACATAAGGTCATTCATCCAATATGCATACACAAGGAAATCTATTGCCTTCTATCTAGATAAGGTAACCAAGTGCTCTCTGAATCGAGAGGCCAATAACCATAGACCTATACTCTAGTATAAAGTATTTTAAGTGAGAAATAAAGAAAAATACATTTAATCTAGATGACATACATATTAATCTAGGAACAAGATAAACAAGTAAGCTAGAATATATGCAATTAGTCTAGATATTAAGAACGTGAGTGCAATGTAAGTATCAATATGAATGATCTAATGATTTTGATAACAATTCAATACTACTTCTCTTTAAGCTAGATGAGAGAATTCAGACAAGAGAATAGAAGAATGAGGGAGGAGGAATATAAGTTTTTCACATAAGCACCAAGAAGGTCTATAAGAAATCCTACAAGATAATAGTAGAAAAAGAGTGGATGTAAGAATTAGACAAGAAAATAGAAGTTCTACACAAGAAATTTCCAACAAATCCTGTAAATAAACCTGCAAAATAACACATCAAAATTTAAAGCTTTTTTCCAAAGATTTTGGGGTAGAGTTTAGGATTTACCATCACGAGGCTTAGATCAATTGATCTTAGTATCTTCAAATCTAGAATCAATCTTAGCTCTTGCCTGATGCTTTGGACTCTTGACTATCTTTGAATCAATGCATTTCTCACACATCAATTAAAAGAGGGGCAAATGTAATGATACAAAATTACATTCTAAGGATTAGGTTCAAATAGTTCAAACAAATCAATTAATTTGAACCCATTCACAAATGACACATGAATATTAATTTTAGAATAAAGGAACAGAGTCATCATTCAAGAAATCAATTTAATATTGGAAAGGGCCCCCCTATCCATACATAAATATTTTATTCTTTATGGGGTCCAAGGATATTCTTAAACAATTCTGAGTGGGATCTCCATGTCAAATTGTTTATCTTGAGTGAGATCTCCACTTTAGATTGTTTATTTAGAGTGGTATCTCCACTTCAAATTGTTTATTCTGGTGGGATCTCCACCACAAATAAAATAATCTAACTTCAACCTTACCATGGTTCATCTAAACTCTACCCCAGGACCTTGTTAGAATCTATAAATACAAGGCTCATTTGGGAAAAGAAGAGAGGAAAAAGTAGTATTTAAATTCTATTAAAATCACTAACTTTCATTTTCATAACTACATTTTTCTCACATGTTTAATATCTATATTAATTGCATTTATTCTAGCTTAATTTGTTTATTAGATTCTTAGATTAACATTGTTATCCAACTCTTTCATTTAAATCCTTTCTACTAGTAGTGGTCTATGGTTATTGGACTCGATTTTAAGAGCATTTGGTTACCCCATCTAGTTAGAAGGAAATAGATCATCTTACATATGCATATCGAATGAATGACCTAATGTTCATTTCAATGTGATAATCCACAAATAAGGATCATATTGAAGTGTGTGTGGATTGAGAGGCCATATTTCACGCTCACATATTTAGCATCAAATATGGCCTCTCAATCCACGCACACTTCAATATGATCCTTATTTGTGAATTATCACACTGGAATGAACAGAAGTTGTTCATCCAATATGCATACAGAAGGCGATCTATTACCTTCTAACTAGATGAGGTAACCAAGTACTCTTAGAATCAAGAGGCCAATAACCATAGACCTATACTACTATGAAGGATTTTAAGTGAGAAATGAAGAAAAATACATTTAATCTAGATGGCATACTTGTTAATCTAACAACAAGATAAATAAATAAGCTAGAATGTATGAAATTAGTCTAGATATTAAGCATGTGAGTGCAATGTAAGTATTAATATGAATGATCCAATGATTTTGATAGAAATTCAATTCTACATCTCTTTAGACAAGAGGATAGAAGAATAAGGGAGGAGGAATATAAGTTCTCCACATAAGTGTCAAGAAATTCTATGTGAATCTTGTAGCATAATAGTAGAAAAAGAGTGGATGTAAGAATGAGGTAAGAAAATAGAAGTTCTCCACAAGAAAGCTCCAAGAAATCCTATAAATAAACCTGCAACATAACACATAAAGGATTTTAAGTGAGAAAAAAAGAAAAATGTATTTAATCTAGATGACATACATGTTAATCTAAGAACAAGATAAACAAGTAAGCTAGAATGTATGCAACTAGTCTAGATATTAAGCATGTGAGTGCAATGTAAGTATGAATATGAATGATCTAATGATTTTGACAACAATCCAATACTACTTCTCTTTAAGCTAGATGAGAGAATTTAGACAAGAGGATAGAAGAATGATGGAGGACAAATATAAGTTCTCCACATAAGCACCAAGAAGGTCTATGAGAAATCATGTAGTGTAATAGTAGAAAAAGAGTGGATGTAAGAATGATAGAAGAAAATAGAAGTTCTCCACAAGAAAGCTCCAAGAAATCCTGTAAATAAATTTGCAAAATACACATCAAAATTCCCTCCTTCCCTCTTGGAATGCATCCTATTTATTTATTTTTTCCAAAGAGTTTGGAGTAGAGTTTAGTATTTACCATGGTGAGGTTTAGATAAATTAAAATCATTTGTATTAGACACACTTTGAATAGAATATTCATAGTGTGGAATCCATTAGATTTGATAATTCAAAGTGGGGATATAAAAAAGTCATAGTGGAGATCCCATTATGATTATTTAGAATATCAAATTCATAGTGGAGAGTCCATTAAATTTTAGAAATCAAAGTGGGGATCCCACTTTGAATAAAAGAGTCACAGTGGAGATCCCATTATGACTATTCAAAAAATCAAATTCATACTGGAGAGCCCATTAGAGTTTTATAATTCAAACTGGGGATCTCAATTTGAATAAAATAGTCATAGTGGAGATTTCATTAGGGATTTTATAATTCAAAGTGGTGATTCCATTATGAATAAACAATGATATCTTGAATACCACTATGAATAGAATATTCATTTATGGACAGAGGACCCCTTATCAATATAAAATTGATTTCAATGGTAATGATTCATTTCATTTTATTCAAAAATTTATATTCATGTTTCATTTGTGAAGGGGTTCAAATTAATTGATTTGTTTGATTTGTTTGAACCTATTCCTTAGAATGTAATTCTATATTTAGAGATGTGACCAATTTTGCATTATTATAGTAGGAAATCCAAATGTCCAACCTCCACAAGGAAGACATCTACGAGCATATTTTTGTGTTGTAAGTTTTTCTTTGTGTGATTTGTGAGAAATTTATCTTATTAATAAATAAAAAATGCAATGCATTTTTTATTCTTAAACATTTGTCTCATGTGTTTATCATCGAGTGAATATATTGTCTTGTTTTAAGAAATAGTTGGAGAATATTAACTTGGGACCTCACCAATGTTTCCATATGAACCTAGTCGAGGTACACAATCCTGTTATGAAGGAGCAATAATCATAAATGAACACCAGATGGATACATAAACAAAGGATCATCAGATTTGATATTCTTAACATTTTTAATGTGATGATATTAATTCAAAGATAAAATGAAAGTTTAGAAATTTTAGAATTTGTGAATTTTTTTATTTTAAGATATGTGGATTCTTTTTAAAAAAAATTATATATGAATTTTTTTATTTTTTTGATATATTACTATTTTCTATTTTTTTGATATATGACTATTTTTTTACTTTTTCTAATATATGAATGTTTAAAAAAAATTCAAGATCATATATCAATTTTTTTGGATTTTTTAGAATGATTTAGAGATCACTAGTTCTCAAGCAAGACCACATCATTTTGTTCCATTGTCAAATAATTTTTAGGACATGATTGATTAGTAAGCAAAAGAGGATAAGATGGGTAAGAAAACAAGAATTCACAAAGCAAGTGAAAACAATCTTCAAGGATTGGCTCCAAAAAAGTACCCAATCTAGAGAAATACAACAAAATAGTCATATGAAGCAAGTTGTGAGTAAGAAGTGGAAGTTAATGAGTGAGGTAGGATGAAATCATGTAATGACCAACTTTTACTCTTTATTCTGATCAAGACCAAGAGATCAAATAGATAGGATAATGATGGGATATATAAAAAGAAATGAAGCTAGATATGAAGGCTATGAATGAATGAGAAATCATAATAGGAAAGCTAATGAATAAGATAACTAATACACAATAACAACTCAACATTGTCAAGATCAAAGAGGAAGAGGAAATAGATGGATGATGGAGGAATTATGCATGCTAGATACTTACTAGGTTTTCATCATGGTACTTATCCAAGGTGCCACAAGAAATGGGTTCATCAAGTCCCTCACACACACACTCTCTCTCTCTCTCTTATTTTCTTTTTGAATTTGGATAGTGCTCCTATAAGAAGGATAAGTCATGATAAGCCAAGACCATGTATAGGTATGTTCAAATGCATTGATAGGGAAAATGATGAGAGATGGTAGTAGGATAAGCATATGGAGGATAAGAGATCGTGCCTTCAAAAGATTATAGGAGTATGGATAGTAGGTAAGTGTAGCTTTGAAAATATTGAATAAGGGTAGGTGATAGTGTGGTGAAGATCAACATTGATACACACCTTGGAGGGTTTTGGAATGACAGAGGACTCATGAGGGAAATAGATTGGGGTATAGATGTATGAGGTGGTAGGATAATCTTAGAAGGTGGTAGGGTAATCTTAGAAGAAGGAGTGGAAGCCTTCAAAAGATTTTAAGGAAGATGTTTGGAAGAAAATGAAGTAGAAATATTTGGAAGTTTGAATGTCAACTTAGATTTAAGTTTAAATATTAATTTTTTTCAAGAGAAACTTGGGAATCCATATAGCTCTAGATTTTACTTTGGATTCTTTAGAACACATTTCCTCAATAATGGGTTAGGAACCCATATTTTCTTTGATTTGTCTCTTTGTATAGTAGTCCCTTGTTGTCTCTTGAATGCATTTTCTTTCTTAGCATTCGCATGTTGTTTAGATGAGACATAGTGATCTTTATTTGTAAATGGGTTCTTGTGTTTGTTTTTAAGTTGATCATCCTAATTGCTTCCAAAAGACTTGATATTTGCTGATGAATAAGGCTTATACAAATGGTTAAATGGATAGATGGATGGAAATTCATCAACGATGAGTGTCTCTATTGATCTTAAGGCATAATGGGAGAGCTAGGAGTGGAAAATGTAGGAGATGAAGGAACATAAGGCCCCAATATGGATGGAAGGTTGGAAGGCATTAACTTAGATGGATAATAACCAAGGATAGATTTAGGAGATGCAAATAAATAATGAATAGGGATATCAACATCTTAAGAGGGAGCCATCAATAGACTAATGAGTAGCTTTAATAGGAGCAACACCTTTGATAGGAGCATTTGAAGTTTAAGCATAATTTTGAAATGGATATGGAGAAATAGAATGTTAGTGGGGCACTTTGATCTTGATGAGTTTCTTTGGATTGCATATGCATAGTGAGTTTCTCATAATTTTTAATAAGCTCAATAGAAGTATTATAAGTGGTATCCTTGTCATACTTAGGAGTTGGATAAGACATAGGATATGGAAAGGTGATATCTTGAAGTAAATGAGAGGGTGTTTGATATTGATCTTTCTTAACATTTATATCTTTAGCCTTTTAAGAGTTCCCTTGACATGGATCCACTCCTAAGGACAAGGGAGAATATGAGGTTTACATGATAGAACCTTGAAGATGGAGCAAAAGATAGCTTGAAGTAGACATATGAGGAATAACAACACATGAATGTTGATGATCTTTAGTCTTAGTAGGATAGATATAGGATACAACTAGTGATGAAGGTTGTTGTTCGAATGGCTATGGCTTCAATATTCCTTTAAATTTTAATACATATAGAGATGATATGGTGACTGATGACTTAAACTGACAAGGTCTAATTTTTTATTCTCTATAAAGAGAAGAGCATACTCTCTACTTGCAAACTGACTCTCTAAGGCTCTTGGACTCTAAATGACTGATGCCTAATATACTTCTACATGAGCTTATTTATAGCTACCTAGCAAGTAATAACTTACCAAAAACATGGTGATTGGGTAAGGTGGTACATCCTTAAAGTAAAGATAGTGATGACCATTTATAAAAGAGATTCCCACTAACTATCAACACTATCACATGATGAGCTATCAGTTTCAGTGATAGTAGTGGAGGAGTCAATTCTCCATGATCAAATACAACTTCCCATGTGAGTGGTCTCTAAATTTCCAATAAAGTAAATTGGTGGTGAATATTCTAGTCATATTGGTTGTCATCATATACTAAGTGGGGTGAAAAGAAAGATTCACATCTTAGTTGTAGTTTAGTGATGACACAGACACAAATCTCAAAATTGAGATGATGATCTAGATTGACTTTATCAGGACCAGCATAATTGAAGAATTTAATAACTCACTTAGTGCATGGGGTTCCTCATGTAATCCACCATGTGAAGAAAGGTCTTCAAATTACATCAAGGAAATGCATATACTAATGGTAATTATGCATATAAAGAATAGTGAATTCCCCACTATCATCATTGAGATAATCTAGTTGTGTCATGCTTCCCAGATTTATTAGAGTATCTACAACATAATTTTCATAGTGATGGAACTTTTGATTATGCCTTGAAGTAAGCATTATCTTTAAGCAATATGGTGGAGAGAGGAGAAATAAACATTAAACTCCTTTTCTAAATGGAAAGCATAGTATGGAGGTTGAGAAGGGTTTACCATAAAAACTCTAGGAGCTTGCCGACTGAGATAATCTAAAACTATATTATCTTTTTTTAGAATATGTTGGACTTCATAATTATATTGATTTAAATATGCTTGCCCACGAACACACTTTCCTTTACAATATTTTCTATTGTGGTCCTTTTCTTTGAATGCGAGAAATCTGGTACAGTCCATTCTGATGATGAATTTTGGTAAATGCATCAGTTTTAAAGAAAATTTCTTAAGATAGAAAATTGCACCATAAATTTATTTGTCAAAAGAGATCCATTTTCTAATATCAGTAGGGAATAATTCACTAGTATATTCAGTTATTTATTCCTTGTTATCTTTAACAAAGCATAAATATCCTCCCTAGGCTACATTAGAAGCATTTGTGTACAGGATAAGATCTTGTGTGGTAGGAACAATTAGTGTGGAAAGATTATGTATTTTATATTGGATCTTCTAAACTACTTCAGTATGAATAGTTGACTATTGTGGTTTCCTTTTCATCAGTAGTTGTTGTAGTGGCCCTTGATCAAAACCTGCATTTAGATAATAATTATTTACATAATTCAAAATCCCTAAGAATCCTTACAGCTCCTTGGTATTTAATAGAGGCTAAAATTCAAGGATCTATTTTTGAAATGAGGTTGAACCTCAAGCTATCTAGCCTTAACTATCATTCATAAAAATCTACAAGAGTTTGTGCACCATTGGTTCTTTAGCAAGGACAGAACAATCCTAGAATCTAGACATAATTTATAAAAAAAAATTTAGATGAAAGCTATGCTCATCAATATTTTTAGTAAAAACTAAAATATCATCTATGTAAACACAAAAAAAATCATTACAAATATTGAAGATTTTGTCCATTCTCTCCTAGAAATATGAGGGGGTGTTCATCAAGCCAAATGGCATGAAAGTCCATTGAAAATGTCTGAATGGATAGCTAAATGCAGTCTTGTGTTGATCTTCCTTCTTAATGTGGATTTGATAAAAACCTGATTTATAATCAAACTGAGAGAAGATCTTTGAATTAACAACCTTTTGTAATAGATAAGATTTATTTGGTATTGGATAAGGGAATGGAATTGTTATATCATTTAATGGTTTATAATTGTTTACCATCCTTTTCTTTCCTCTCTTCTTTTCTAATTCTTTGTTGACCATAAATGCATAACAATTAAAATTAGATTGAGAGTGAACAATATACTTCCCTTTCTTAAGTTCTTCAATTGGTTGTTGCATGTCATTGTAGTTGATGAGTCTAAAAAATGCCTTTATTTTGTTATGTTTAAGATACTTTGTGATACTCTGTTTATCCTTGTTTTAACACTTATAAGCCTATGTTTGATAAACCTTTGATGATTTATGGGGTAGAAAAACTATGTCATCTTTTGCCTAAATTATATCTAATATACTTTATTTCATATAAATATTCAAATGTGCATTCTTATGCTTGAATTTAGTTTGATGGATGTTTATTTGCAAATATGTCGTATATCATAGCTAACCTGATGATAAGAATTAAACGATGAGCGAAAGAATCAAGGAACAACCACGAAAAGGAAGTCATAACCACTCCAGGAAACATGGTAGTGAATAAGGAGGAGCTTTTACAAGCCATTACCTTCTCTGCATTTATGTTGTAACAAGTGGATGCTGAGACTTAATTGCTTCCTCCTCAATTTCATTATCCTTCCTTTCTGCTTTCAGTTGTTCTCCTATATTCTCTCTTGCAGACTTAACTTAGGATAGTTACTTTTCTATTATGTAATAAAGAGTAGATTCCCTATATATATTGGGATCGACTCCTATGTGTGAAGTTTTTAGTTTTTGGTTTTTGATAAGTTTTATCGAGTAAGAGAGAACACTGATTCATAGTTTGTTGTAGTTGTGTTTTATAATTCTAAATCATGTAATGACTGATTAATGAAATGAATTAGTTCTCTTTAGCTTCTATCCTACGTTGGTAGATTAGAGAAGCCAACCAAGGGGACCCACTTGGAAGGTGGATTAGATTAGGATAGAATAGATTCATTTTACTAGCATTAGCAGTATTTTAAGTAAGACGTAGCTAGTTAATTCCTTCCTGTAGCATCACACTTCATGAATGTTTCTGTAGCATCTACGAGAACAGTCTAGTGGATGAGTCAAGATGGAATCTCTGTTATCTTGTCATTGTGTTTTCAACATTCATAGATTTAGTAGTTTCCTTTCCATAGTAGTAGTGTAGTTTCCTTCCTTTGCATTTTTACTTTCCTGCAGCACAAGCATAATGACTCATCAAGGTACCTAGTGCACATAGTGTGCCAACCATTTCAAGTATACGTCCTTGGGTTGACAATCTAAATGCACCTCATGGTAGGGGCAAAGTAGTCCTTAGCTTGAATAGATTATTCCTAAGCCAGGCCTAGCGCATGACTATAGAACACCTATTGTGAGGCGGTTCATTTTTGGTGCCGTTGTCGAGGATGGTGTCAAGCTAGGAGCATTTTTTAGTCATAGTTTTTAGATTAAGTTCTTTTACCAGTGTGAAAATTTTAGTTGCATGCATCGAAGAGGAAGATGACAAGATGAATATGGAAGATTTCTTCCACAAGGATCTATTAATTTGAATGAAGAAGTTGAAGAAGAAGTTGAGTTGCCCTTTGAAGATGCAAGTCCTATTTTCCCCATAGTATCATCATCAAGAGCTGAATCCCTAGATATATCTGGTCTCCAACCTTTCACTAAAATAGTGACCAATCTTCTTGATAACACTACCTTGAATGCACTAGTTGTTAATAATCCAATACCTAACATTCCTTTTCAGCAGCAACCTCATAATCCAGTCCCACCAGTCATGGCACAACCCACTTTTCCATTTCCACTTCCAAGTCTCATAACCAATGCCAATCTCAAGAATATACCTCCCACTACTCTTCCAAAGTTCTATGGCCTTGCAACTAAAGACCCTGATACCTTCTTGTTTGAGTTTGACATACTTTGTCATATTTTTGACTATAACACTGATGCCCATAAGCTTAAATTATTTCCAGCCACATTGAAAGAATCAACTTTACGATGGTTCTTGGGCTTAGGAGCCAATGCAGCTATGAATTGGGATGAAATGCAAGCCTTGTTTTTGGAAAAATATAAAGAATATTGCAAAGCATCTGGCACAAGAGGGGATGATATCTTTAGGATATCATAGAAGGAGGAAGAGACATTAGAAGACTACGTTTCTTGATTTTTATATACACTACAAAAGAATCCTCAGCACACATTGTCTGAAGATTCCCAAAAACTAGTCTTTCTAAGAGGAGTGAATGAAGACTGTTTGGAAGCATTGGACCTGATGGCCAGTGGAGATGTATATCAAGCTCAATGGGATGAATTCAAAAAGATATGTCAGAACTACTCAAGGTCAACCATGAAGAAAGGTCAAGGACCCCATTCTACAGTTACAAAAGGAATTATTTAAGGCATTTCAAAACTTGAAATATCCAATTTGTTGTCAGATTTCAAACAAGACATCATTAATGATGTCGCTACATAGTTGGATACAATGATTGCAAAGAAGAAGCAAGCAAAGGCTAAGTTACAACTAGGTGAGTACTGTCCTCATTGCTGAAAGAAAAAGAACGATTGCCACTGTAAATTGGTTGCAAGCATGGAGAACCAACATCTTCCAACTGGATATGTAAAGATAGATGGGGATGATGAGCAAGTATTCTTTGTTGCTCAATGTTGACCATGGGCTCAACATCAAGGTATGCCTCAAGACCCCTTGCAAAATTCAAATTCATATGGTAATCAATGGAAAATTTGCAATACCCAAGGTCCTCCACAAAACCAACCCAATTGGAATAATGCTGGGCAAAATAACCCACAACAGTCTCAATGGTCTCAAAATTTCCAACAACCTTGGCCTAACTAGCAGAATAACCAATGGCACTAGAACCAGTAGAACTAATGGCAACCACTCCAAGGGAATTGGCAATCTCCAAACCAATGGAAGGGATCTCAAAAATGGCCTAACCAAAATACTGGTGCTCGACAATTTCCCCCTCCAGGTCAACAACTTGCTTTAATGCCACCACCTACAAATAGTGGACCTCAAAAACAAACATAGCTACCTACACAGCCTCAGATAAATCCAAATAGCCAACCATAGTAGCCCATGTATAGTGTTGATACCCAACAGTACCCTGCTTATGCCCTAGATGTTGCAGATATACATTTGAGATCTGGAACGACCTTACCAGCACCAAAGCCAACTCTTATAACTGAAGTATCAGACTATATTGTAGCATTAGAACCTTTGGTTGATGAACTTATTGACCCAACTCATATTACCATACCAATACCAGTTCAACCAATAGTAGAGCCTCCTTTTCTAGACCAACTAATACAAAAGGAACCTGAACAAAGCAAGGAACAACCCTTTGACATTGTTAAACAGTTGAAGAATATGCATGTCTAAATACCTTTGTTTCAAGCTATTAAAGACATTCCTGCTTATGGAAAATCTATAAGGGAAGCTTGTCTAAAGAAACCTATAAGGAAGAAAAAGCATCCTACCACAGTTCATGTTGTTGGACACTTAGCTGATATCATGGTAGGAAGAGTGCTTTCACCAAAATATTCTGACCCAGGGAGTCCAGTAGTAAGTGTCAGTGTAAATGGTCAATTTGTTAAAAATGTCTTAATAGATTTGGGAGCTACTATAAATGTGATGACTAAAGAAACCATGAAGAAGTTAAAAATAGAAGGATTAAGGCCCACACCAACTATTCTATAGATTGCAAATAGTTCCACTTTCATTCCTGATGGAATGATAGAAAATATTGTTGTGATCTTAGATTCCCTAGAATATCCTGTGGACTTCATGATTTTGTCCCCTAAAGTAAACCTATCTGGCTATCCTATCATTCTAGGTAGACCATGGTTGGCCACAGCTGATGCAAACATAAATTGCAGATCAGGGAATATGACCATATCAAATGGCCAAGCAACCAAGCAATTTGATTTATATCCTCCTGCACAACCATTACCAGATTTGAGTACATCTTTTTGGCCAGATTTAGGAGATGAAGAAGAAGAGATGAATTCCATAGTAAAACTTATGATGTTACATAGGCAATCTTTTCTAAAGTTGCAAGAAGAAGATTCAGTAATCCAGAGCATCCTTACCAACACTTGTGTGGTAGGAAAAGATGTGTCTGAAAGATTTGTATTAGAATTGATTACATATGAGGAGTGTGATACAAGTTGTACTTTATTTAAGGAACCTAAAAATCTTTGTTCACTACTTCCCTATGAATTAGAAGGAAGCCTAATCTCTAAAATTGCTATGGTAGAATCCACTATTCCTGTTGAACTGAGTAAAGGCCATAAACTGCATGTTAACCCCAAATTGACATCTGTATATATGGAATAATTAAAGGAATTACTTTAGAAGCATGAGAAGACTTTTTTTTGGGATTATGGTGATATGAAAGGATTAAGCCCTACACTGTGTACCCATAGGATATACATTAATGAAGGTTGTCTACCACTTTGTCAACCTCAGAGGAGAATAAATCCAAGCCTCAGAGAAATAGTCAAAACAGAATTGCAGAAACTACTTGATGTTGGCTTTATCTATCCTATATCTGATAGTAAATGGGTATCACCACTGGTTATAGTACATAAGAAAGGAGGAAAATGGAGAATTTGTGTAGATTATAAGGAGTTGAATAAGGCTACTAAAAAGGATCATTTTCCTTTACCCTTCATAGATCAAGTTTTGGATACACTAGCTGGAAAGAAGTACTTCTCCTTTTTAGATGGATACAGTGGCTATAATCAAATTAGTATTCATCAGTCCTATTGATCCTCCATCCAATGAGAAGTCTTATATTTTGGTTTGTACTGACTACCTAACCAAATGGGTTGAGGTTAAGGCTATGAAGCATGCCCGTGATGAAAAAGTTGCTGAATTCCTGTATGAAGAGATTTTTACACACTATGGAGTTCCTAAAGAATTCGTTATTGATCAAGGCACACAGTTTACTTCCAACCTGATTTTAGAATTGATGAAACAGTATAACATTAGGCATTGTAGATCCAGCCCTTATTATCCACAAGCCAATGGACAAGAAGAAGTTGCCAACCGTGAGCTGGAAAATATTTTAACTAAAACAGTCCATTTGCATCGTCGGGATTGGACTAGCCGGTTACAAGAAGTTGTTTGGGCTTATAGAACAACTTGGAAAACCACTACCGGATTCACACCATTTGAGCTTTTTTATGAGAAAGTGGCAATGCTTCCAATTGAATTTGAACACAAGACTTTAAGAATAGCCTTGACCTTAGATATTGATCTTCCTGCAACACAAAGAGAATGCCTCCTGCATCTTAATTCTTTGGATGAAATGCGCAAGACCCATTTAGAACACATTGAACTAGTGAAAAAATAGAGAAAACACTAGCATGATTCTCATATCCTCAACAAATAGTTCAAAGCTGGTGATTGGACATTATTGTATGATTTCTGCTTTAAGGATATGCCAAGGAAGTTGCAGACGCGATGGTTAGGACCATATCAAATCATCCATCTCTTTGACAATGGAATAGTTCAACTAACCACAATTGATGATGTGCCTTTCAA
The DNA here is from genome assembly GCA_028749045.1 of Cupressus sempervirens. Lineage (NCBI taxonomy): Eukaryota > Viridiplantae > Streptophyta > Pinopsida > Cupressales > Cupressaceae > Cupressus > Cupressus sempervirens. Next base: position 656,476,076 of record CM053789.1, read on the forward strand.
AATGTTGATTAATGGTCATCGACTTAAACTTTACAAACAGCCTCAAACAAAAGCCGAATTCATGCAATAGTTTGAACAATTGGATCCAAAAACAACTCAAGTATCTCTTCCTACAACAGAAGGTGAAAACCTTCTGCCTGCTCCTCTTCAACATTAATTCTAATTTTCATGTCCATAATAATAACTTTATGTTTGCATAAAGTCCTTTTTTTTTTCATGATATTTCTTTCCATTCATATCTTAATCTTCCATCCACCCACCCCACTCCATTTCTTAATCTTCCATCCACTCACTTTCTACATAATTAAGTTTTTGTGTTTTCAATCAAATCTGCACATGCTGATGGCTGCTGCCATTTACATTATTTTTGTCACCTTTTTTTTTGGAGCATGTGACAATCCACTTGGCAGGTATAAACGTTTTCAAACTATTATTCATTTATAAGTTTTCATATTTTGTTAATTATATATAATACTGCATAGTCTCTATAATTATAGCGTATTCCAGTCCCTCACCTATACTAGTCTGACAAGTGAGGACACTTGTCGTAAAATTAGCAGGGAGCGGGAGAGTGTCATACTATCCAATGATATGCCTAATTAACTATGATGATTTTCTAAAATCATGGCATTACCCTTTATTAATGAGAACTTTTTTCCATAAGTATGCCATGTCAAGTGTTGTACTCCCACTTTCTGAATGAATTTTTTTTAATTTTTCGTGCTAAGCCATGATGTGACTTATTTTTAAAAATTTTGCATTTGAACCATGTTTCTAGATGATTTCCACACAAATTCATGATTTACTTTTACCTAAAGTTTAATTATGGCACATAACAATTGGTTATGGCAATTAATGTTCCCAAAAAGAAGCGATGAACCGTCTGAGAAATAATGCAGAGTCTTGAAGTTTACATTTAGAAATGGAGAGAGAAATGGAGTAGCAGAAGCAGTATCAAGAAATGGGAGGAGCTTTATAGAGAAAAGATTCGGTTGAGCACATTTTGTTGCTCTCTGACATAGAAGCAGTAAGAAGATTCAATGCATGCGGATGGTTAGGTTATTGTTTGAATTTAACAGCATATGATGAAGAAGCAACTGTAGAATTCACTAGGACATTTGATGAAGGTGAAGCATTTGTGTGGGGTTTGATAGTAATTGCAATAGAAGAATGAATTGCAGAAGTAATAGGGTTACCTTTTGTTGGAGAGCATTATCCGAGCTCGCATGACACTAGGTCAGCAAGGGCCCAGTTCACTACCCCACATGGCCCTCCATTGGATGTTACAAAGAAAGGGTGCAAGAGATTGTCTTTGCCGCCTCCATACCCTGATCTAGCAATGCATGTCATCAGGTATTTTACTTTTGAAGGCAAATTTTCTCACTTACATGCACACCATTTTAAGTTGTTTAGTTGTATAAGGCACAATATTGTCGTGAATCTTTCAAATTTTCTGTATAATATGCTCTGTATTAGTGCAGAAGAGACTCAAAAAGGGAAAGATAATTCTGTCACTCACCATGCCTTGATTAAGTTGTTAATAGAAAGGTCTCTTACGGATGTATCCCCTTTGATATGGGATGACTTTGTAAAATTTAAAACCCTACAACCCCAAGTTGGCCCTAGTGAACAGCAGGGTGAGGAAAACATAGCTTCCAATAGTGAGCCTGTAGAACAAAATATTGAGGGAGCTGAAACAGAAAATGCCCAAGGGATTGAACAAAAATTTTCTTCCACTCGAGAGAATGTGCCTCCACCTAAACAAGACATCCCTAAACCCACTACTAGTAAAGCTAAAAGGAAACGAAAGTCACCAGAAGAAACTGTTTTCCAACAAAAACCTAGTTCTGCAATTAAGCAACAGAATAAAACAAAGAAGGTTCCTGGAGCAACTAATCCTGCAGCAGTGATACCGAAATAGAAAAGTAGGCAAAAGATAGTAGTAAAAAAAGAGACTCCTTTGTAGAGAAGCCCTAGAATGAGAGGGAAAATTCTTAAAGATCCTATATTGTCTAAAGCACCTACTCCAGAGTCTCCTATGCAGATAATTTCTAACCATTCTCCTCTTCACACTGAGATGACAGAAGCTTCTAGTAATCCTCCTGCAGCATGTGAGCAAGAAATTAACAAAACCCTAATGGATTTATTAGGTGTTTCAAGCCATGAGAATGAAGTAGTTCCTGAATGTCATGATTCAAATACTGCCTTAGTCCCATATAAGTCAACATGGATCAATAGATTTGCAGAACATCTATGGTGGGAACAGAAAAAGAAAAAGGATTATGAAGAGGATAACAGTGCCGTCACCTTGCAAAAACTCCTTTTCCAATTATATGGATAGCATTTATTTGCTGAAGCACTATGGAAAGAGGAGAAGAAAAGAATGAGCAAGATCATAACATCACAAAATGAGGAGATTGAAGAGATGAAGGAATAGCTAGAAAGATAGAAACATCGCATGGAACATGCACTTAAATTAGCTGATTAAGCTCTTGCTTGCAGACCACCTCCTCGAGTATATGCTTTTTGTTTGGAAGAACAATATCTTTTGTTTCAGTTGATGTTAACCCTCAGAAATGTAAATGCAAAATTCAAAACCGCACAAGAGTTATATGGGTTGTATCAAACCTTACCACCATGGCAGCAAAATCTATTGTGTGAGTTGTATATTCATAATTTTGTCATTCCTATAGAAATTGAGTGGAATCCTTTGCTCTACATAGGAGATGTGCATTTGAAAGCTTTAATGTCATGGATGTCTAATGAGGCAAATTATGACAAACAACTAGTTAATTACAGAGATGAGAAGAGAACAAAACCTTTACCCTTGAGGGCAGAAAGTAAACAACTAGAAGAAATGCTTCGAGACTAGTTTACATTAACCTATGGGAAGAGTAATCTAGAAGTTAGAAAGAAGGTATTTGCTGCTAGAGCCAAAGTGTATGCCGAATATGAAAACATGCCCTACTTTGCATTCTAGAGAGCTATGACCAGAGTAAGAGGTAGATGGGCATGGATACATGATTCTCTCAAGAAATCAAAGCCACAAAGTTCTATTAATTTAGAAGCAGCATTATATAGAGTTCCAAAATATTTAGAACTGGGAAAGCAACTAAGGCTAGAGCTATGGTGTCCTTTAGCCATGCAACCTCCAATAATTTTATGGCCCCTGTATGATATTGATGCTAACAAACCTGATAAGTTGCACGAAGATCACAGGAAAGAAGTATGGGAAAGGACCAGAGGATTCTATTACACCTTCAAGAGCCATAGAAAGGGAAAGACAGAAGTTGGGGAGCTCAGATCTTTGACAAAGAAGTGTAATGCTTGAGGACAATCATTAGTTTAGCAGGGGGCAGATGACGAGTCTAAAAAATGCCTTTATTTTGACATGTTTAAGATACTTTGTGATACTCCATTTATCCTTGTTTTAACACTTATAGGCCTGTGTTTGATAAACCTTTGATGATTTATGGGGTAGAAAAACTATGTCATCTTTTGCCTAAATTATATCTAATGTGTAGTATTTCATATAAATATCCAAATGTGTGTTCTTATGCTTGAATTTAATTTGATGGATGTTTATTTACAAATATGTCATATATCATAACCAACCCGATGATAGGAAATAAAGGATGAGCGAAAGAATCCAAAAGTTGGTTGCCAAAAGCATTCAAGGAGAAATGAGCATCAAGGAACAACCACGAAAAGGAAGTTATAACCACTCCAGGAAACATGGCAGTGAATAAGGAGGAGCTTTTATGAGCCATTACCCTCTCTACATTTACGTTTTAACAAGTGGATGCTAAGACTTCATTGCTTCCTCCTCAATTTTGTTATCCTTCCTTTTCGCTTTCAGTTGTTCTCCTATATTCTCTCTTGCAGACTTAACCTATGATAGTTACTTTTCTATTATGTAATAAAGAGTAGATTCCCTATATATGTCGGGATCGACTCCTGTGTGTGAAGTTTTTAGTTTTTGGTTTTTGATAAGTTTTATCGAGTAAGAGAGAACACTGATTCACAGTTTGTTGCAGTTGTGTTTTACAATTCTAAATCATGTAATGACTGATTAATGAAATGAATTAGTTCTCTTTAGCTTCTATCCTGTGTTGGTAGATTAGAGAAGCCAACCAAGGGGACCCACTTGGAAGGTGGATTAGATTAGGATAGAATAGATTCATTTTACTAGCATTAGCAATATTTTAAGTAAGACGTAGCTAGTTAATTCCTTCCTATAGCATCACACTTCATGAATGTTTCTGAAGCATCTGCGAGAACAATCTAGTGGATGAGTCAAGATGGAATCTCTGTTATCTTGTCATTGTGTTTTCAACATTCATAGATTCAGTAGTTTCCTTTCCATAGTAGTAGTGTAGTTTCCTTCCTTTGCATTTTTACTTTCCTGTAGCACAAGCATATTGACTCATCAAGGTACCTAGTTCATATACTGTGCCGACCATTTCAAGTATACGTCCTTGGGTTGACAATCTAAATGCACCTCATGGTAGGGGAAAAGTAGTCCTTAGCTTGAATAGATTATTCCTAAGCCAGGCCTAGTGCATGACTATGGAACACCTATTATGAGGCGGTTCAGTAGTCATGTGCTGGAATGGGAATCTTTTCCCCACTTTCATTTTTGCTTCTTGCTAGGGTTTTATTTCCATCTCTAGCATCTCTTTTTCCCAAAACTTTTGTGGTTATTTAGAACAAACATTCTACACAATCAAGGCTTTTAGATTTTTAAGAGGCTCAGAAGTCTGGACCATATTGATAGAAGGATGTTTTTCTGAAGCATAGACTAATCTTGGAGTACTAATTTTTTCTGTTTGAAGAGTAAACATGATGCTCTTCATTGTACAACTATAAGGTGTATATCTATCTATGAAATTTCCTCCAAGTAGTACATCTATGAGCATTTTTTGCATGGCAAAGAAGTCACATTTAAATTTCTTTCCTTCTATCTAAAAAGTTTGTTGATGACAATATTTATCATAGCTAAACTAGTTTCCTTGTACATCATAGGTTGTATATATAGTTTTTTCTATTAACTGTTCACAATTACTAAGGACTTGTCTTTTGCAGAAAGAGAGATAGGCTCTAGTATCAATCTAAGCATCATATTGTTTGCCATTAATTAGAACATTAATATACTGAGAAATTTTTTTAGTAAGATGTACTAAATATTGTGGTTCTAGTTTTGGAGTAGGGTTAGGTAATATATTCATTACCATTCTTGTTGTACTAGGATCTGGAATATCAAAATTAACAATATCTTCATCTTCATATTCTTCCTAAATTTTAGAGGAGAATTCATCAAAACTTAAGCTAGAGTAAAAGGGTCCTTCATGTAAATCCCTAGTTGTAACACTAGATTTTTTGCTAGGGATAAGTAGCTTAGGACTAGAGAGATTGTGGTATGTGGTCAAGCCTTGTACAATACGATTTGGTTGTGGCTCAGACTTTTAGAACTTCCTTTTCTTTTATTCTATTGTATCAAGATTGAACACAGGGGCCTATTGACATAAGTATTTAGAAGGTTTTGTAGTTTGATACATATTGAAGTTTTAGAACTCTTCTTTGAGGCTGTCAAAATGTGGTTTCTTCTACAATGGTGGCTAGTACGACATCTTTGGTGGTTGTTGATGCTAGAAAGAATGAGAAGAATATGTAGGTTCATCTTCATCATCATCATATTTCCATTTATAATTTCTTCCTCCTTTATTATTATTATTGTTCCAATTGTTGAATCATCATTTTCCTCTTATGGAATGATTCATGTAGACACCAGGTAGATCCTCATCATTTTCTTCTTCAAGTTTTTGTTATGTTGTCTATAGGGTAGCAAAAAGATCTTCAAGAAGAGCATCATCTTCTTTAGAGACTTCTTTTGCATCTTCTAAAACAAGTTCAAAATTTTTATCTTGCATATATAAATCTTCTTCTTCATCTACAACATCCCAACACACTGCTGTGGTTGAATAAGAGTAGTCGACATTAACAACTTTGTTTTTGCAATGAAAATCAGAAGCTTTATGCCCAAGCTTATTGCAAATATATTAAATGATCTGATTGGATTGCAGAAGAGGATGAGAACACTTGCAAAAGAAGTGGTCTTTAGGTGCATAAGATTTTCGGTGAGGAAAGGAGCAAGGCTAAAAGTGAATTTTCTTATGCTTTCTACACTACTTTGTGGCTCTATGCTAAGTTTTAGTGAAAGAATTGCAACCAAAATTATCAAGGAATGTGGGTGAAATGCACTGTGCTTCATGCTTAGTAAAATTTTGTTGATATTTATAGTTATCAATGAATTGCAAAATTTGGTCTTTGGCAAATTGAATAAGGTAAAAAATGGGGCATTCTTTCAGAGTAAAAGATCTGAGATTAAATATTGCATTATCTTATTAGAGATGTTGAATGGAAAACCTTCAAGAAACTTTGTCTTTGCCATTGTGACTTGTTCTTCATTAGTCAATTAATACAACAATTTCCTAAAATGGTTTGAGTAAGAAAAGAAATCTTTTAGATCACAACACTTCATCTGAAGAATATCCTTGATTATCCTTTCATGTTGATTACTTAACTCAAGGTAGAATTTATTTACTAATTCATTCATCAAATAGTTAATAGGAATTAGTTGTACTTGTCGCTGTATAGTTTTTCCTATTTGATTTACAATTTTTTGAATAATTTTTTTTTGATAGACTTTAGCATCCTTTTCAGTAGTTGATTTATTGTTCCACCATGATCTAGCAATTCCACATAGATAATTTACTACAAATTTGCATGTATTATCTTGGTTTGTTCCAGACAAGGTTCTTATTATCAAAAAAGTGTTGGTCCAACTTTCAATTTTTTTACTTTGGATCATCATTATCAATGTCTAGATACCAAGGTTGTATGTTACAACTTTTTCTGATCATCAAAAGATGATCTTTCCTAGAATGCTTCTCAAGGGCTTGTAGAGAGGTTGGTAGTACTAAGGCTATTTGAGTAAATTGTTTTTCTTGATTGACTAACTAATCAAGAGATGTGGATAACTCTTGTAAAGAATGATCTACATTAAAAAGAATTGTAATAAGAGCATCATGATTTTGTTGGTTATGCTCCACATGTTTAGTAACAACTTGAGACTCCTCAGCATTTTTGTGTATATTATTCAAAAGTTGTTCTATTTGTATCCTGATTTTTCTCAAGGAGTCTTTTATTTCTACCACTCTGGTATGATTTTCTATGACAATGTTAGCTATTTTCTGTACATTAGTGTTAACTATAGTTAAGGACTATTTAATAGAAATGACATCTGTATAAAGGTCATCTATTTTTTTTGTAGGTGATCACAAAATTTTGAAACAAATTTCTTTTTCTTATGGTTAGTAGAAGGTTCATTTTCTTCAATATTTTTTGACTGAAAGACATATTGAAATATTGATATAGTACTATGTTCATGTTTTAATTGCCCTTTTACAGGTGGCCATCTACCATTCTAATAATATGTATTTTCCTATTCTTTGTACCATTTAATGGTTTTTGCTCTAGGTAAGGGATTTGTTAGAAGTCATAAGGAATGGTTAAATTTCATTTTTTTTAAAAAATTATTCTAAACTTTTTTTTTTTAAAATTGCACACATTAGAATTTAAAAAAATGTTATCTAATAAATGCTTCTTGTTTTGGCGGCACGCCTTCCAAAACAAGAGCAAAAATAATTAATTTTTTTTTGAACAATGAACCCTTTGGCAGCAAGCCTTCCAAAGAGGGTTAGTAAAAAATGATAAAAATGATGCAATAAAAATCTGCACACAAAGGATGTTAGAATGAGCAGAAAATTGCAACACAAACTTCTTCTCTCAATGATGTCTCCAAATAAGGTGTGCTCTAATGAATGGAAACCTTCAACACAAAACTTAAAACAAGGATTAGATACCTAGCTTTGATACCATGTAAGAAACGATAAGATAGAGCAAGGAATGAGAAATAATCCAAGTAAGTTAAGTGTAAAACAATGTTACCATGAGATAAGAAAAATCCAAGAGCATACACCAAGATGGTTCAACAATGGAGACAAGGATTTATAAGGGGAAAGCAAAGAAAACCCCTTGTGAGTATTATGAATGAAGGAAAATGCCTAGAGAAGAGAGAGAGAGTGTGTGTTGGAGCAAAATAGCTCAATACAATAAAATCAAAGTGATGAGAGTGAAAGAGAGCAATCACTCATACAATAATTGAGAAGAGGAAGAAACCTCATTAGAAATGAGAGAGGAGGGTCATCTCTTAAATAGAGATGAGAGAGAGGAGTTAGAATGTAACTCCCATGTCTATGAATGCCACCATTCATAAGTGTGTGAGGCCAAGTGTGAGATTCCTCTTAAGGAGGAATAATCTAAATTAAAAATTACAATAAATATTTGTCCTCACATATTCCACTAGAGGACAAAATAAGATGTAGTGGAAAAAGGACAAAAAAAGAAATATATTAGGATACCTTGGCTTATATCCTAATATATTATAACAATAAAGAAAGGAGATCTAACCTTGGTTTATAAACACACCAAGGAAATATTACAACTTCTAATAGGATTAATCATGTATACAAAAGGATGATCCTTTTTAATCTTTTCTTTTCCCTTACTAGTTCAAGAATTTGGGGACCAATATTCAGAGGTGCTTCATCCTCAATTTCTACAAAATTTGAGCTCTCTTTCTACTAGATGTACTTCATTGAGAGCTAAAGGAGGAATGAGAATCATAATATGGTGAGGCAAAAAGAAATGGGTTCATTTTCCTTGTAGACAAAGATATGGGCAATATATTTATCTAGTTATGAGATACATGGTGTACTTGTTTTGTTGCTTCTAACAATCTAGGTGCAACATTTTGTATCTAGTCAAGTCTCCATCCTATAGGGATATCTATGGTATTTACATGACCCTTTTGAAGTTGGAATTATCCATTTAAGGTTTTGGCATAGGGAAAGTTATCTAATATAGCAGGATTGTTCATATTTGTTAGATTGTATAAGACTTTTATTTGGATAGAAGCATATTTGAAAGCACCAAACATATTCATTCCATATAATGAACTAAACACACCCCAAAAATTTAAAGAACCATATTTGACTTTAGGGATGGACTTATCCCTAGTTGCTACTATTAGATTAGGATAATACAAGAAACAAATAGAATTTTTTGTCATTCTTAATAGGCTAGCAACTAGGGGACATGGTTATAATTGACTTGTCTTCTATTGCATAGAGCTAAATAAAATATAGGGCATATATTTTTTAGTACAAATGATCCTATAGTTATCTATATAGCTCCAAAATGTAAAAGGTTCATTTCTTGATGACTTGTGATATACTCAATTTCTTTAGGAGGTAAGATAGATAACATTTTGGTTTGGAATGTTTGAGTAGGATCATATTCTAAAGTAAGATCTACTATTTTCATATGAGGAATCAAAATTGGTCTGAAAGTAGACTTAGATAAAAAAAATTCTTTAACTTATTTGGAGTATAAGAACTCAACTTATATACATTTCTAGGCTTTAACTTAGGAGATATATAAGTACTTACTTGCCTAGATAGGGTCTTCTCATCTGTCTATATGTCTGAAACTTCTTCAATATTCAAGTCTCTGCCAGTAGGTTGTATTTTAGGAGCTTTAAAGAATCCTTCCATATAATCTTCATTAATCCTTTTGACACCATCTTGGACAAAAAATCTATGGAACTCAGCCATTTTCTTTTGAAAATGAGATATGGGATTGACTAAGACACTTACATGGGTTCTACGCAGGAGATAACAGATACCAATAAACATAATAGATAGAAGGAGGTAATTAAATTTTCTCAAATCCCAACACAGAGTGTAACCCTATAAAGATAAACTCTTCACACTTAGTCAATATCTCCATTTTTTACTAGAAATGGATAGATTCTAACTACTTAGATGATAATCTTAAGGATGGTTTGACCTAGGATAGATAACTTATGGCTCTAATACCAAAGGAAACCTTTGACCTTTGGTATCAAAACCATAAATTATCTATCCTAGGTCAAACCATTCTCAAGATTATCATCTAAGCAGTCAGAATCTATCCATTTCTAGTCATAAACTAAGATATTGACTAAGTGCAAAGACTTGATCTCTCTAGGGTTACACTCTGTGTTGGGATTTGAGAAAATTTTATTACCTTCTTTTATTATTCTATTTATTGGTATCTGTTATCTCTCCCATAAAACCCTTGTAAGTGTTTAATTCAATCCCATATCTCATTTGCAAAATAAAATGGCTCAGTTTCATAGATTTGATGTCCAATATGGTGTTGAAAGGGTTAATGAAGATTATATGGAAGGATTCTTCAAAGCTCCTAAAATATAGCCTACTAGAAGAGACTTTAATATTGAAGAAGTTGCAGACATACCGATAGATGAGAAGACCTTGTCTAGGCAAGTAAGTACTTATATACCTCCTATGTTAAAGTCTAGTAGTGTATATAAGAAGAATGATTATACTCCAAATAAGTTAAATAATTTTTTGTCTATGTCTACTTTCAGACCAATTGTGATTCCTCGCATGAGAATAGTAAAGATTACTTTAGAATATGATCCTACTCAAACATTCCAAACCAAAATGTTATCTATCTTCCCTCCTAAAAAAATTGAGTATATCAAAAGTCATCAGAAAATGAAATTTTTACATTTTGGAGCTATACAAGTAACTATAGAGTCATTGGTACCAGAAAACATATGCCCTATATGTTATTTAGCTCTATGAGATAGAAGACAAGTCAATTATAATCATGTGTGCCAACTGTCTAGCCTATCAAGAATGACAAAAAATTATGTGTGTTTCTTGTATTATCCTAATCTAATAGTAGCAACTAGGGATAAGTCCAGCCCTAAAGTCAAATAAGGTTCTTTAAATCATTGGAGTGTTTTTAGTTCATTATATAGAATGAATATGTTTGGTGCTTTCAAATATGCTTCTGTCCAAATACAAGTCTTATACAGTCTGACAAATAAACACAATTATATTATATTAGATAACCTACCCTATGCCAAAACCTTAAATGGAGAAGTCCAACTTTAAAATGGTTATGTAAATACCATAGATATCCTTGTGGGATGGAGGCTTAAATAGATACAAAATGTTGCACCTAGATTGTTAGAAGCAATCAAACAAGTACATTGTATATATCATAACTAGATAAATATACTACCCATATCTTTGTCTACAAGGATAATGAACCCGTTTCTTTTTGCCTCACCATAATATGATGCTCATTCCCCCTTTAGCTCTCAAGGAAGTACATCTAGCAAAAAGAAAGATCAACCTTTTGTAGAAATTGAGGATGAAGCACCTCTTAATACTAGTCCCCAAATTCCTAAACTAGTTCAAGCTAGAACTAACAAGGGAAAAGAAAAGATTAAAAAGGATCATCCTTTTGTAAACATGATTAATTCCTTACCTAGAGTAGAAACCATTAAACGATATGAAGAATAGGAAAATACATATTATCAAAATGGTAGATGGCCACCTGTAAAATGGAAATTCAAACATGAACATGGCACAGTATCAATATTTCAATGTCTTTTAGTCAAAAAATATTGAAGAAAATGAACTTTCTACTGACCATAAGAAAAAGAATTTTTTTTAAAAAGATTGTGATCACCTACAAAAAATATAGATGACCTTTGTACAAATTTCATGTCTACTAAATAGCCCTTAACTGAAGTTAACACCAATGTACAGAAAATAGGTAACATTGTTGTAGAAAATCATACCAGAGTGGTAGAAATAAAAGACCCCTTGAGCAAAATCAGGATACAAACAGAACAACTTCTGAAAAATATACACAAAAATGCTGAGAAGTCTCAAGCTATTACTACACATGTGGAGCATAACCAAAAATATCATGATGCTCTAATTACAATTCTTTTTAATGTAGATCATTCTTTACAAGAGTTGTCCACATCTCTTGATTGGTTAGTCAATCAAGAAAAGTAGTCTACTCAGATAGCGTTAGTACTACCAACTTCTCTACAAGCTTTTGAGAAACATTCTAGGAAAGATCATCGTGTGATGATAAGAACAAGTTGTAACATATAGCCTTGATATCTATACATTGATAATGATGATGATCCAAAGCAAAAAATTGAAAGTTAGACCAACTCTTTTTTGATAATAGGAACCTTGTCTAGAACACACCAAGATAATACATGTAGATTTGCAATAAATTATTTATGGAGAATTGCTAGATCATGGTGGAAAAATAAATCAGCTACTGAAAAGGATGCTAAAGTCTATCAAAAATTGGTTATTCAGACCATTGTAAATCAAGTAGGACAAACTATATAACAACAAGTACAACTAATTCCTATTAACTATTTGATGAATGAATTAGTAAATGAACTATGCCTTGAGTTAAGTAATTGACATTAAAGGATAATCAAGGATATTCTTCAAATGAAGTGTTGTGATCTAAAAGATTCCTTTGCTTACTCAAACCATTTTAGGAAATTGTTATATGAGTTACCTAAAGCAGAATAGGTCACAATGGCAAAGACAAAGTATCTTAAAGGTTTTCCATACAACATTTAGATCTCAGATCCCTTACTCTCAAACATTGCCCCATTTTTGACCTTATTCAATTTGCCAAAGAAAAAATTCTCTAGTTCATTGATAACTATAAATATCAATAAAATTTCACTAAGCATGAAGCACATCACATTGCATTTAATTTCTTTGATAATTTTTGTTGTAATCCTTTCACTAAAACTCAATGCAAAGCCACAAAGTAATGTAGAAAGCATAAGAAACTGTGCTTTCACCCTCGCTCTTTTCCTCACCAAAAATCTTATGCACCTAAGAATTGCTTCCTTTCTAAGAATTCTCATCCTCTTCCACAATCTATTTAGATTTTCTATATTTCCAATAAGCCTAGGCATAAAGCCCTTGATTTTCATTGCAAGAACAAAGTTGTTGAAGTCATCTACTTTGATCTAACTGCAATAGCATAGTGGGATGTTGTAGATGAAGAAGAAGATTTATATATGCAAGATAACATTTTTGAACCTATTTTAGAATATGTAGAAGGATTTTTTGAAGAGGATGTTTCTCTTCTTGAAGATCTTGTTGCTACCCTATAGGTAGCAAAACAATATCTTGAAGAAGAAGACAATGAGGATCTACCCGATGTCTACATGAATTATTCCAGAAGAGGAAACAACCAATTCAACAATTGGCACAATAAAAATAATAGAGGAGGAATAAATTATAAATGGTAGTATGATGACGATGAAGATGAACCTTTCTATTCTTCTGATTCTTTCTAGCATCAAAAACCACCAAATATGTCATACCAGCCACTGTTCTAGAAGAAACCACATTTTGATAGCCTCACAAAAGAATTCCAAAACTTCAATATGTATCAATCTATAGAACCTTCTGAATAGGTATGTCAATAGGCCCCTGTGTTCAATCTTGTTACAATATAATAAAAGTAGAGGAAGTTATATAAGTTTGAGCCGCAACTAGACCCTATTGTACAAGCCTTGATCACATACCACGATCTCTCCAGTCCTAAGTCAGTTATCCCTAACAAAAAATCTAGCATTACAATTAGGGATTTAGACAAGGGGACCCTTTTACTCTAGCCTAATTTTTAATTAATTCTCTTCTAAAATTCAAGAAGAATATGAAGATGAAGATATTGTCAATTTTGATATTCTTGATCCTAGAATAGCAAGAATGGTAATGATTGTATTATTTGACCCTACTCCAAAACTAGAACCACATTATTTAGTACATCTCGTTACTAGAAAATTTTCTTAGTTTTTTAATGTTCTAATTAATGGCAAGAAAAATGATGCTCAGATTGATACTGGAGCCTCTTTGTCTTTCTGCAAAAGACAAGTCCTTAATAATTGGGAACATGTAATAGAAAAAACTATATATACTACATGTGTTGTACAAGACAACTAGTTTAGTTGTGACAAATATTTTCATCAATAAAATTTGTAGATAGAAGGAAAGAAATTTAAATGTGACTTGTTTTCCATGCAAAAAATGCCCGTAGATGTACTACTTGGAATAAATTTCACAGATAGATATACACCTTATAGTTGTACAATAAAGAGCATCATGTTTACTCTTCAAGAAGAAAAAAATTAGTACTCCAAGATTAGTCTATGCTTTAGAACAATATCCTTTTGTGAATATGGTCCAAAATTTTGAACCTCTAACATATCTTAAAGCCTTGATTATGCAGAATGTTTGTTCTGAAGACCCACAAAAGTTGTGGGAAAAAGAGATGCCAGAGATGGAAATAAAGATCAAGCTAGAAGAAAAAATGAAAAGTGGGTAAAAGATTCCCATTCCAACACATGACTAAAATGACATACAAAAAGAAATCAAATAACTTAAGAAAGGGAAGTATATTGTTCACTCTCAATCTGATTTTAATTGTTATGCATTTATGGTCAATAAAGAATCAAAAAAGAAGAGAGGAAAGAAAAGGACGGTAATCAATTATAAACCATTAAATTATATAAAAATTCCATTCCTTCATCCAATACTAGATAAATCTTATATATTATGATAGGTTTCTAATTCAAATATCTCTCAGTTTGATTGTAAATCAAGTTTTTATCAAATCCACGTCAAGAAGGAAGATCAACACAAGACTACATTTAGCTATCCATTCGAACATTTTGAATGGACTGTCATGCCATTTGGTTTGATGAACACACTCTCATATTTCCAAGAGAGAATGGAAAAAATATTCAGTGGTTGTAAATATTTTCTTTGTGTTTACATAGGTGATATTTTAGTCTTTAGTAAAAACATTTTTTATAAATTATGTCTAGATTTTGGGATTTTTGAAGTGCTTGCCAAAGATCTAGTGGTGGATAGACTCTTTTAGATTTTTAAGAATGATAGTTAAAGCTAGATAGCTTGAGGTTCAACCTCATACAAAAAATAAGATCCTCAAATTTTAGCCTCTGTTAAATGCCATGGAGCTACAAGGATTCTTAGGGATTTAAAATTATGTAAATAATTTTTATCCAAATGCAGGTTTTGATCGAGAGTTACTACAACAACTACTGATGAAAAGGAAACCATAGTGGTCAACTCTTCATACTGAAGCTGTTCAAAAGATCCATTATAAAATCTAGAATCTTCCCACACTAACTTTGCCTAACACACAAGAGTTTATCCTATACATAGATGCTTCTGATGTAGCTGGAGGAGGATATTTATGCTCTGTTAAAGATAACAAGGAATACATCACTGAATATTCTAGTGGAGTATTCCCTAATGATATCATAAAATGAGTCTCTTCTAACAAAGAAATTTATGGTGTAATGTGTTGTCTTAAAAAATTGCTTTAAAACTGATGCATTTACCAAAATTCATCATTAAAATAGACTGTACCAGATTTCTCACATTCAAAGAAAGGACCATGGTAGAAAAGATGGCAGAGGAAAGTATGTTCGTTGGCAAGCATATTTAAATCAATATAATTATGAAGTCCAACATATTCTGAGAAAAAAGAATATAGTTGCAGATTATCTTAGTCGACAAGCTCTTGGAGTTTTTATGGTAAACTCTTCTCAACCTCCATACAATGGTTTCCATTTAGAAAAGGAGTTTAATGTTTATTCCTCCTCTCTCCACCATATTGCTCAAAGACAATTTTTTCTTCAAGGCATGAATCAAAAGTTCTGTCACTATGAAAATTATGATATAGATACTCTAGTAAATCTGGGAAGTATGACACAACCAGATTATCTCAATGATGATAGTGGGGAATACACTACTTTTTGGATGTAGAATGACAATTAGTATCTACTTTTCCTTGATGTAATTCAAAGACCTTTCTTCACATGATAGATCACATGTGCAACCCCATGCACTGAGAAAGTTATTGAATTCTTATTTTATATTGGTCCTGATAATGCCAATCCAAATCATCATCTCGATCTTGAGGTTTGTGTCCATGTCATCACTAAATTATGACTAAGATGGGAATCTATATTTTCACCCCACTTAGTATATGATGACAACCAACATGACTAGAATATTTGCCACCGGTTCACTTTATTGGTAATGTGCAAACCACTCACATGGGAAGATGTACTTGATCATGGAGAATTGACTCCTCCACTACCATCACTAGTTGATAGCTCATGATGTGATATTATTGATAGTTAGTGGGAATCTCTTTTCTAAATGGTTGTCACTATCTTTACTTTAAGGACATACCACCTTATCTAGTCACCAAGTTCCCACTAACTTATTACCTACTAGGTAGCTATAAATAAGCTCATGTGGAAGCATATTGGGAATCAATCATTTAGAGTCCTAGAGTCTTAGAGAGTCAGTTTTAAAGTAGTCACTATGCTCTTCTCTTTATAGAGAATCATAAATTAGACCTTTCTTGTTTAAGTCTTCATTCATCCTATCATCTTTGTATGTATTAAAATTTGAAGGAATATTAAATTTAGAGCTATTCAATGAACAACCTTTGTTGCTATTTGTATCCTATATCTATACTTTGGTGTAAAGGTTTGCAACCAAGTATAGATCAGCTTGAGTTTCTTTTAGAGGAATTCCTTGAGGGTACACATATTTAATGTGGAAACCATTAGGCTCTTTATTTGATTGATTCATGTGGAGAGCTTTGAAGTTTTTCAAGATGCATGAGTGTTAGAAGAAGTGGAGGCATTGAGGATACCATCACTAGACATAGGTTCAACAATATGATCTTGTTTAAGAGAAATATCCTTACCATGCCAGCCATTAGAGGTATCAACAATCCCATCATCAATAAGATCTTAGATTTTATCTTTTAGCTCAATGCAATTTTTGATTTTAGGACCTTTGTTTCTATGATAATTCAAAAAGTGATCATCTCTCCACCATCAAGGTTTGATTTTAGGTTCATAAGGTGTAGACTTGTCTAGTAATATGATGAACTCATTTCAAAAAGTGTTTGGAAGATGACATCATAATAATCTTCCAAGCGACTAAAGGTTCTCTCAAGAGTATGTCTAGGATCTTCTTATTGTTCATCAAGTGAATAACATGCATACATGTCTTCATCATATTTTTCATGAAATTTTTTCATATGATCCAAGTAGGTTTTACTTGCTAGCTCTTTAAAGAGGTCTTTAGATCCAATATATGATGATAATTGATGTCTTGGAGTAGAGCATGTAGACCTAAAAGAAGAATGTATCTTGTGTGCATATAGAGAACTAGAGAGAGAATCACATATGATGTCATTTGTTCCTTTATAATTTTTACAAATCTAGAGTATGTTTTTATCATGTTTGCAATAAGAATTGCTTCTTCCTTGCTAGAAATGTTGGATGTAGTAAATTTGTTTTTATCAATTGTCATATTCTAGGTTTATGTGAATAGTCACATGTAGAAAATTTTCTACAGGTTTAAACTAAGACCACACTTAAATTTTTGTCTCAAGGTAGGTAAAGATGACAATAAGGATGATGTACACTAAGCTATGAATCATTAGAGTGATGGCTAGAAGAATCAAGAGATTTGACTAACATGATAGTGAGGTGTGACAACAAAGTAGGATAAGTGAGACGATAGAGCAAGAGACTAGTTTATACCTGGATCTAAAGTGTTTAACCAAAATAGTTTAGTTTTAGATTTAGACTCTTGTAGACACAAGAATGTGGAAAGATTTTAGACTATTGAGATATTTCGTGAAAGAAATAAACGCAACAATCATGAAAATAGTGAATTTACATTCACAAGCCTAAAATATGCAAATGGCTTCCTATCAATGGCTCTAAATAGCCAGGTGACTATAATAGTTTAATGTTCAATTGTATTTAAATTTATCTCTCTAAAAGAGAGCTTCCCACCAACACTAGGGAGGTTTTGTACAGCCTCTCGCGAGAATACTTGAGGAAGCTATATTTTAAATACTATTGCTTGCATTCCATTATGAATGCAAGTCTTAGGCTTTTCCTCTCACCAACCCTATTAAGACAAGTGTTAGAAGGTATGCCATTCTATGAATAAGTAATCTACCTATAAGAAGCAAGTGAAATAGAAATTGAATGTAGTTTGGGGAATCTAATCACCCTGCAAGCATGAGAGCATATCCATACTACCTCAATTTCCCAAACACATCAAACTGATTTTATTTACAACCTTTAATCCAAGGAAGACAAGGGGCTCTTAATTAAACTAGGTGTTTATTCATTTCCCAAATTGGTTTCCATTGACCTTTTAGGAAAGTTTGGCATTCTGATCAACTCAAAGAGTTGAAAGCATAGGCCTAGTACCAAGGGAGTCAAAGAAATCAATTTCTTTTAGTTAGGCTAGATTTTGAACTTTGAAAGCCTCAATTTAAGTAAAAAAAGGGTTTAGGCTTACCTTGTTCAAAGCTAGCTGTTGGCGCTCAAAATTACCTTCCCAATTTTGAGCACCATTAAAAAAATCAAGCCCTTAAACGCTTTTAAAATGCATGTGCCTGGTTGTACCCGACTATCCATTTGAGACCCCTAAGGTGTTTAATGCTTTTAGCACCTTTCATTCAACATGCCTAAGCATTTCATGAAGTTAAATTGAGTTTATGAGTTATTTGGCAAAGTTCTATTTTGAGCTAGTATCAATTTTGCATTTTCACCCGTGTCAAACAGTGATAGGAGGCTTTGTTTGTAAATGAATATCTCGTACCCAAAAATATTTTGTGATTCACCACTTTGGGAGTATCTAATATCCATACTTGAGAACCTATGTTTCAGATTTTAAGTCATTTCGAGTCCGTTTGAATAGGTTTTGAATCGCTCAAAGTTGGTCAGTTACTGTTTTCATGCTTTTGCACTTTGCACACATTTCTAGGAAGCCCTGTTTGATGTGCTATAACTTTGACCCAGTTGAATAAAATGCTAAATTTCTTGTTGTGTTGCATGGTAGACGTCAGAGACTTCCTATGTTTAAATTTTTAAGTCTTGACAAATTCGTTTGATCAGTTTTCAAATGCGATTCCAAATGCAATTTATGAGTTTTTACTGGTGTCAGCATTTGCAGATTTATCAGTACTCCTGTTCGTGGCGTTATAACTCTTAATCTGTGATTGGTGAGATTGAATGGATTGCACCCCTGTGTTGTCCTCTGAAAATACTACAAGTGTGCTTGTTTCCAAATCTTGACGAATCCATTTCCACACCTTTCCAGGCCAATTCCGTTTGCTAAAATCACTTTTCAGTCAATGTTCCTAGTTGCAAAGTTCTGAGTAGCCTATTTTGAACGTTCGCCATTTGCGCCCCGTGATTTTTCGTGAGCCCAAATCACATTTTCATAATGTCCTCATGACAAAGAATGAGCGTCCCAGTTTTTGTTTCCCCATGTGCTCATTTGCCTAGTTTTTCAAACCAAATCCAAACCCAGTTTATGGTTTCCTGACATGTTTGTTTGTAGGTAAATCTGGAGGGGCAACTTTGACAGTCAATATCTTTTGACTGGGGATTCGTCATGAGACGAGATCTGATGGGATGCAAGAGTCTAGAACCGAGATTCAGTGTGCCAATTTTTAGAGCCTAATCAGGTGATTTAGTCAATTTTTAAGGCCATTCAACAGACCTCCTGGCACAAAGTTGGCGAGTTACAAAGAGTCGTAAGATGAGCTTCAAATTTATTTTTAGGCAATGGAATTTTTTTTCAGTTAGTATCAGATGTTTTGAAGATCAGTTTGAAGAATTAGTGTTCTGGAAACAAATTTTTTTTTTTTTTTAGTTAGACCCACTTTGGGGCCTGACTAAATCTTCATCAAACACCAAGAACAAAAGATTGTCTCCATAGTTTTTGTGATTATGGATGAATCAAGTCATGAAGATCAAGAGGCTAAAGAAAATGCCTTAACATATCAAAGTGATGTAGTGTCTAGGCTAGCTATATCAAACATTCATTTGGAGGAGACATAGCACATAGTACAAGACAGTCAATGGGAGCTTCATGACATAGAATAGAGTAGACACTGTTTTAAAAAGTCCCACGCCTAAAAATTTCAAAAAAAGAAAAACAATGGGGTCTCGTGTGACAGGGAGCCATACTCCATGAATTGGGAAGAAACTTCCATGAAGCAACTATCTACGCCATAAATCAAAGGAAGCACCTACCAAGAGGCAGTCAACAGCAATAAGACAAGCCACAATTAAGAAGTGAAGCCTTTCCAGTTGAGGGAAAGTGCAAGCAGTCCACACGTTCAAAGGGAAGCTCTCATGCTACGCCAGCTTAGAAGGGGCAACCCATGTTGAGCCAAGGTGTAGATCCTCGCATAAAAGAGGGAGCGGCCCCTTTTGGAGGAAATCAGTGCAAGTAAAAAAAAAAACACCATGCCATGTCAATACAATCTTTTGCAAGTCACTGCAGATGCTGTTTGAAACATGTCCTTCACCAATGAGGAGGTGCGTTTGCCCACGTTGAAGTAGGAAGGCAGCGGACTAAATTTTAAAGAGAAATGAAGTTTGCACAAAAGACAGTTCCATAAGAAGATGAGCCGCCCAATAATGCAATGAGCTCACGCTATCAGACGAGCTCGCAGTAGATTAGAGATAAATCCTGCATAGAAGGAACAAAGCAGAATGCATGAGAAGGAGGTGTCTTCAAACTCTGCCATGTAGCCAAACAGTGGAGGCATCTCATAACAAAGAAAATCACACTTGCTAAAGGAAAACCCGCAGATGAGGAAGAGAAAATGACTTCAAGCAATGGGCTTTTCTCATGCATGAAAAAGTAACACATAGCAGTGAATTCGTTGGGAGCAACACACGTTTCAAAGTAGCCCTCATGAAATGCGAAACAAGCCAAAGCTCCAAACCATTGATTAAATGAAGGATAAACTCACAGTTGTCAAAGTCAATAACCTGCCAATGATCATCAAGAAAAAATTAAAATGCCAGAATAGTTAAAAGGAGCCAAATCAATGCATTGAAGGAGCGATCTGTAGGCTATTGCGTACAGGGCATGGTTTCTTTTAAAACCAGTTATCCCACATTTGAGACGTGAGAAGCATTTTCACTTTTTAAATACAAATTTACACATATATGATTGTGGCTTAAAGACACGCATTTTCCAAAGGCCACGGCCACGTGGTGGGCCTCCAAATCTAACCTAAGTGTGGATGACGTTAGCCGTGGTTGACCAACTCAAAATTTTAAACAAATATTCTACCGCGCTAATGTGATCTAGGCGACAAGATTATGACATGTGGCAAATCGAGCAGCCCTCGTTACCTCGCCACGCGAAGGTGCTTGCTAGTTAACTATATCGAGATAGCGAGGCTGATGGGGCACGAGTTCTGAGGTGGCAGAGGATGACATGTGTCATTTTGTCGCCATGTCACTAATGACATGGAGGTTGTTGAGTCAGATAGCGACATAGCGAGGGAGAATCAAAAAATAACATGTGGCAAGTGGTCCTAGACCAGTTGATGACATGGCAGATGATCCAGACCATGTGGGCCAATCAAATGCAGCCATGTGGCAAAGGTCAACAGAGCTTTGACCTCAAAATTGAAGAGTTGGACAAAATATAATTATTTTAAAATTTCCTTTTAAAATTATTTTCAAAATATGCACGTTTTCAAAATTTATTTTAAAACAGATCCATTCTAATGTTCAAACATTAGATATTTTAAATTTTGAAATTTAAAAAATTAAATGTGCAAACATGAGTTTCTAAGTAGAGGAGTCATTTTCAAAATGACTTTCAGGAGGTTTCCGAGAGGCCAAATAGGCAATGTTATATATCATCAAAATCGGGAGAAAACGAACTTTCTAATTCTAGAATTAGTTTTTGCATAGGTATCAATCAGTTTGAGCTACATGAGGTTTTCCATCAGGTACCTGAATCGCAACTATATTCATACCAGGAAGTTTAGTTTTGGTTTTTTGTCAAGATAATGACCTGGATATGCATAAAAGATGGTAATAATGCAGTTGGGGTTGAATTGGTTACATTAAAATCAGTAAAAACTCATAATTTCACCAGAATTGCATAAGGTTTTAGATATTTTAGTTGCAAAAGAATTTCATCATTAGGCAGAGACATTTGCAAATCAATTGTAGATAATGATGAAACAAAATCAGATCAGATGGGATGAAAGAAGAAAGAGGTTACTCAGTTACAGAGGATTGAATTTCAAGTGGACACTTGTCGTCTTCAGAACAGATCCAAGAATTCTTTCTCTTCTATATCTTTCTTTCTCTGATACTTTGTAAAGGGTTCTAGTTTTTGCACTAAGAGACCATTCTTCAGCATTTTTCTTCTTGTATTGAACATCATTTTGAGTTTTATGCAAATAGTTCATGTCTGTTAGGTGATTTATGAAGTATTCTGTACATCTCTCATGTATTTGATTTCAAAGAAAGAAAATAAAGAGCAGCAATGGTTTCAAATTCAGCCTGAATCTTGTCTCCTTTTTGTGGATCTGTAATCTTTTCTAGTTTATGATCAAAGACCATAGATTAGGTTGCATCTCATTTAGTGATGTATGTGATTGAAATACCTTTCTTATGGAACCAAGAGCCATGTAACCGCTTGGTGTTTATCACAGGGTTTACCGATTTCATGATGGGATTTTCTAAGTATGAGATTCATTTTGATACAGATGTCAATTCACAAGGTGAAAGATAGATTAGGGATCTTAATGTAGAGATATGTTTGAGGTTTCTAGGAGATGTATGGTTATGATTCAGTTAATTGCCCAACAAAGAAGGCACTGGTCAGAGATAGGATCATTAAGTTCTGTTGCTCATACTTGGGTTTTGTTGATATCAATCTATTAAATCATTTTCATTTTATTGTTGAAAGGTATTCAAAGTATAACCCACACTTAGCTTTCCAGTTTCATGAGTCATGTCCTTAGCTATTTCATGCTTGTGATCTCCTGGTTAAGCATAGAAGGATTAGGGGTTTCATCTACTTTTATAGATCCTAAATATGGTTATTACACTGGTCACATGATCAGATCTAAAGAGGTTCACCTGCCTAGGTTTTGCAAAGCCTGAAGTGCAGAAGGAGTACAACCTTATAGTTGGCCTGGTGTCTGAATGGATATGTTGATAATGGGAGTTAGCTGCCCCTAGATATGTTTTGTTCTCATCAGGTTAATTAGAAATGGGTAACATTTTCAAACACCAACAAAATGGCGACTTTGTTGGGGAGTCTATGAAGAAATTCATTGTTGGAACTACTAGAATCTCTAGTATAAATAGCAAGGTTATGAAGTTTTTTCCATTTCTTTGCTGAAGATTCATGTTTCCCAGTGTTCTTATTCATTGACAATAGAAGTTTAATTGATTTGAATAATTTTCCATATCAAAGTCCTTTGAAGTTTTGATAAGTTTCTGTCGAAATTCAGAGTTAATGTCATGTTCTTTTAGTTTGTCAAGAATATGAAATTCACTTGTTGTTGAATACAATTTGCAAATACCAGTTGTAAGTTCTGGACCATCTTGTTTTGTTTTGCAAGTGGTTAATCTTTTCTCACTAAGTGAGTGGCGACTCAAAGTAAAATCTCTGCACCAGTGCTTCAAAATGTGAAGGTATTCTGAAGGAAACAACAATGGAAAGGTAGTTTTGAAGAATTCATTTCAAGTTCTTGACACTGGGTAAAAGAATCAAACGAGATGCAGTGCAAGTGTTAATAAATTTGGTTAAGATTTGAATCTGTTGTTATTTACAGCATTGAAGTAGTTGCAGGCATCCATATTAAAAGGTATTTTCAACTTTCATGTGTTCTCATTTACATGAAAGTAAGATTTCAAAAGTTTCTCCATCAAATGGTTTATAGCATTAAATAGGAGATTTGTTCAGTATAGTTCAACATGCTTTGTGGAAAGTAGATTCAGAAAAAATGTTTTATATGTCAAAGTATGTTTCAAGTTGTGAATTGGTAGAAAGAACTCCATATCTTCTGCAATTAATAAATTCTAAAAGTGTCTAATGGTGAATGAGTCTTGAATTTGAAGAATGTCGAGTTTCATCTCATCTAGTATGTGGCCTGTTAATGAAAGTTTTAGATCTGTTTCTACCAAGAGGTACATGCCATTGAATTTTAATGGTATTCATGGCTTCTTGAATACTATGCCTTGTAACCTCAGACAGTATTTGCCTAAGTTAGGTGGAAACCATGAAGATTCAGCCAGTCATCATGTTCAAGTGTTTAGTGACTTGGTTGGCAATTTTGAAATTGCTCATGAAGACATTCAGATGAAATTGTTTTTTCAGACTTTAGAAGATGATGCTAGGGACTGGTTTTCATTTTTACCAGCATGTTCAATTTCATCTTTTGATGAATTAATGTCAGCCTTCATGATACAGTTTAAGGAAAGAGTAAGCATCTCTGAATATTTTGATAAGTTTTTGAAAATTCAAATCAAGAATGGTGAGTTAGTTCCTGAATTTAATATTAGATTTGCAAAGATTTTAAATGAAATTCCTGAAAGTTATAAACCGAATGATCAAATGTGTTTAGTGGTTTATCTCGGTGCATTTGATAAAAAGATGAACTATCTGTTGAGAGATAAGGGACCTAGAACTTTTCATCATGCATTCATGACAGCTATAGAGATTGAGAATAACATAAAATATGGCTTAACCCGGAGTCACTTCTCTAGAAATATTGGTTGGAAATATGAGGTGTAAAGCAAAAGTCAATGTCATAAGGAGTGTTCAATTTCAGATCAGAAAATAAGCACTCCTGCTGTTATAAATAGTTTTTTTGAAGATTCAAAAATAAAAACATGTGAACACGAAATCTCTCTATTGCAAAGAATAAATGATTCCATTATTGCTGAATTAAATGCACATGTTGTGGTATTACAACATTAGAACATAAAGATAGTTCACTTGATGAATTGTACATGCAAGAAATGAATTCAGTTGTTTATCCTCCTATTGATAATATGCCTTTGGTTGAGAATGTCGTAAACTTTGAAGTTGAAGGATATTCATCTCAGTATGAGGAGGAAGAAACTAGAAGTGATATATCAAGTGATAGAGGTGAAATTACCGACTCGACATGCCATGGAGAGATGACACAATCTAAAGAATGTAAATCATATGTATCTCAGTCACAGTCAGAAGAACTAAGCTCATATGTTGATAATATTTCAGCGGTAGAGATGCATTCTCTTGACCAACAGGATAGACAAGAAATGAATTATCTCATCGAGAGATTGCATCATGTTGAGAATGTTATTAAATTTGAAGTTGAAAGACAATCATATCAATGTGAGTATGATAAAGCTGAGAGTCGTCTTTCAAGTGATAATGAAGTTGCTGATCCAATATGTTATCAAGAGGTGTCATATGAAGCTAATGATGAGATTTATTACTCAAGTCAAGAAGAGGATAGTGCTAGTGTGTGTCCGTCTTCATGTGAATCAGATGTTGATTGGGAAGAAGAAAGCAATGACGGAAGTGAGTGTTCTCTTGCTAGTAAAGGTACGAATACTATTTCTAAATCTGAAAGCAAGTTTCCATTTCAGAATTGTGTAAATCAGTTTGAGATTGAAAGTTATGAAGAAAATGTGTCTACACAATATGAAGACAAAGAGGTTATCCATAGAGACGTGTTACCTAATTGTGTAGAAGAGTGTCTTCAGGATGAGTGCAGTGATGATCAGTATGTGATTGATCCTAAGATTAATGCATCAACACCTATTGGTAAGATAAATGATGATTTGCTTGCAAGACATTGTAATCACCTATATGGAGACAATGAAAGTAACTTTGATTTGTATTCCACATGCTTCGTTGACGGAGTGGTTGTTGAGTCTTCATATGATTCTAATTTTTCTTCTTCATATGTTGAAAGTGTCCATGAAAGTGATATTAGAAATGGTTTTAAAGTTTTCACTAATCCGTTATATGGTGAGGAGTTTGATGTTGATCAGCACATTACTTGGCCTAATGTCTACAAAGGCGCTTTGCATGGAGTTATCAATCCTCTTTTTGAAAAACACATGGACAATTTAGATTTAGTTGAGAACGAGTTTGATGATGGTACCTTGTATTACTGTTGTACAAAATCAGAATGTTCTTCTTTCAAGTTTGATAGTGAAACTAATGATTATGTAGCATCTGAGGAGGTAAATGACAAGGTATTTGACGAATTTGTTTTTGAAAATCAGTATGCACCTTGCAATGAGATTTATGATGAACTCTCTGATGTGAAGACTAATCTATTTGCTGATTGTGAAGAACTAATGGAATATTGTAGATTAGTTTCAGATTTTGATGTTGATGACATGTGTGAGTACAAGTCAAAGTGCTCATTTGAATATCATTTGGTTATGCATAAGGATACACAGTTTGAAGGTATGAGTGGTCCTTTTCCCCAAATTGAATATGAAGCCTTCATATTCGAGAATGATAGCATGCAAGAACCATTAAATGAAGAGGGTTTTCAGTTTCAGCTTGATATGTTTAAGCATGCTGATCAAAACTTTCATAATGAGCAAATGGTTGAGGACGAAGTAAGTTTTTATATGCATTATGAAAGTAAGAGTGATGATTTTGTTTTGCCAAGTGATTTGTTATATAATGATAATATGATTGGTGAAACTGATAGGAGAAGTTTCAGTTCACCTCATGAAAGTTCAGATGAGAATCATATTTATGACAGAGGTAAACAATTTTGCTGAAGTTCGGTGGCCCAGCGCCATCGTGTGTACATAGTCTTGGTAGTTGTAGTTGTTTCCTTGCTTTCAATAAGTTGTTCAAGAGAAGTTTTGCTGTTCAAATGTGTGGTCTGCTTCTCCCAGAGATCTAAAATCTTGCCATGCCCATAACGGACATGCATCCCCAGACAGAGCCACTGTTGGCGCTCAAAATTGCCTTCCCGATTTTGAGCACCATTAAAAAAATCAAGCCCTTAAACGCTTTTAAAATGCATATGTACTTGGTTGTACCCGGCTCTCCATTTAAGACCCCTAAGGTGTTTAATGCTTCTAGCACCTTTCATTCAGCATGCCTAATCATTTCATGGAGTTAAATTGAGTTTCTGAGTTATTTGGCAAAGTTCTGTTTTGAGCTAGTATCAATTTTGCATTTTCCACCCAAGTGTCAAACAGCGACAGGAGGCTTTGTTTGTAAATGAATATCTCGCACCCAAAAATATTTTTTGATTCACCGCTTTGGGAGTATCTAATATCCATATTTGAGAACCTATGTTTTGGATTTTGAGTCATTTTGAGTTCGTTTGAATAGGTTTTGAATCCCTCAAAGTTGGTCAATTACTGTTTTCATGCTTTTGCACTTTGCACACATTTCTAGGAAGCCCTGTTTGACGTGCTATAACTTTGACCTAGTTGACTAAAATGCTAAATTTCTTGTTATGTTGCATGGTAGACGTCAGAGACTTCCTATGTTTAAATTTTTAAGTCTTGACGAATCCGTTTGATCAGTTTTCAAATGCGATTCCAAACGCAATTTATGACTTTTTACTGGTGTCAGCATTTGCAGATTTATCAGTACCCCTATTCGTGGCGTTATAACTCTTAATCCGTGATTGGTGAGATCAAATGAATTGCACCCCTATGTTTTCCTCCAAAAATACTACAAGTGTGCTTGTTTCCAAATCTTGATGAATCCATTTCCACACCTTTCCAGGCCAATTCCGTTTGCTAAAATCACTTTTCAGTCAATGTTCCTAGTTGCAAAGTTCTGAGTAGCCTATTTTGAATGTCCGCCATTTGCGCCCCGCGATTTTTCGTGAGCCCAAATCACATTTTCATAATGTCCTCATGACAAAGAATGAGCATCCCAGTTTTTGTTTCCCCATGTGCTCATTTGCCTAGTTTTTCGAACCAAATCCAAACCCAGATTATGGTTTCCTGACATGTTTGTTTGCAGGTAAATCTGGAGGGGCAACTTTGACAATCAATATCTTTTGACTGGGGATTCTTCATGAGACAAGATCTGACGGGATGCATGAGTCTAGAACCGAGATTCAGTGTGCCAATTTTTAGAGCCTAATCAGGGGATTTAGTCAGTTTTTAAAGCCATTCAACAGACCTCCTGGCACAAAGTTGGTGAGTTACAAAGAGTTGTAAGATGAGCTTCAAATTGATTTTTAGGCAATGGAATTTGCTTTCAGTTAGTATCAGATGTTTTGAAGATTAGTTTGAAGAGTTAGTGTTCTGGAAACAAAAAATTTATTTTTTTAGTCGGACTCGCTTTGGGGCCCGACGAAATCTTCATCAAATGCCAAGAACAGAAGACTGTCTCCGTAGTTTCTGTGATTATGGATGAATCAAGTCATGAAGATCAAGAGGCTAAAGAAAATGCCTTAACATATCAAAGTGATGTAGTGTCTAGGCTAGCTATATCAAACATTCATTTGGAGGAGACATAGCACATAGTACAAGACAGTCAATGGGAGCTTCATGACATAGAATAGAGCAGACACTATTTTAAAAAGTCCCATGCCTATAGATTTCAAAAAAAGAAAAACAATGGGGTCTCATGTGACAGGGAGCCATACTCCATGAATTGGGAAGAAAATTCCATGAAGCAACTGTCTACGCCATAAATGCAAGGAAGCACCTGCCAAGAGGCAGTCAACAGCAATAAGATAAGCTGCAGTTAAGAAGTGAAGCCTTTCTAGTTGAGGGAAAGTGCAAGCAGTCCATGGATTGAACCAAGTAGTCCACGCCTTCAAAGGGAAGCTCTCTTGCTACACCAGCTTAGAAGGGGCAACCCATGTTGAGCCAAGGAGTAGATCCTTGCATAAAAGAGGGAGCGACCCCTTTTGGAGGAAATCAGTGCAAGTAAAAAAAAAACACCATGCCATGTCAATACAATCTTTTGCAAGTCACTGCAGATGTTGTTTGAAACACGTCCTTCACCAATGAGGAGGTGTGTTTTCCCGCGTTGAAGTAGGAAGGCAATAGACTAAATTTTAAAGAGAAATGAAGTTTGCGCAAAAGATAGTTCCATAAGAAGATGAGCCGCCCAATAATGCAATGAGGTCACACTATCAGATGAGCTTGCAGTAGATTAGAGATAAATCCTGCATAGAAGGAACAGAGCAGAATGTGTGAGAAGGAGGTGTCTTCAAACTCTGCCACGTAGCCAAACAGGGGAGACGTCTCATAACAAAGGAAATCACACTTGCTAAAGGAAAACTCACAGATGAGGAAGAGCAAACGACTTCAAGCAAGGATTTTTTCTCATGCATGAAAAAGTAACGCATAGCAGTGAATTCGCTGGGAGCAACACACGTTTCAAAGCAGCCCTCACGCAATGCAGAACAAACCAAAGCTCCAAACCATTGATTAAATGAAGGATAAACCCATAGTTGTCAAAGTCAATAACCTGCCAATGATCATCAACCAAAAATGAAAATGCCAGAACAATTAAAAGGAGCCGAATCAATGCATTGAAGGAGTGATCTACAGGCCGTTGCATACAGGGCATGGTTTCTTTTAAAACCAGTTATCCCACATTTGAGACGTGAGAAGCGTTTTCACTTTTTAAATACAAATTTACACATTTATGATTTTATCTTAAGGACACGCCTTTTCCAAAGGCCACGACCGCGTGGTGGGCCTCCAAATCTGACCTAAGTGTGGATGACGTCAGCCACGGTCGGCCAACTCAAAATTTTAAACAAATATTCTGCCACACTAATGTTATCCAGGTGACAAGATGATGACATGTGGCAAATTGAGCGGCCCTCGTTACCTCACCATGCGAAGGTGCTCTCTAGTTAACTATAGCGAGATAGCGAGGCTGACGTGGCACAAGTTTTGAGGTGGCAGAGGATGACATGTGTCATTTCATCGCCATGTCACTAATGACATGGAGATTGTTGAGTCAGATAGCGACATAGTGAGGGAGAATCAGGAAATAACATGTGGCATGTGGTCTCAGACCAGTTGATGACATGGCAGATGATTCGGACCATGTGGGCCAATCAAATGCAGCCATGTGGCAATGGTCAACAGAGCTTTGACCTCGAAATTGAAGAGTTGGACAAAATAAAATAATTTTAAAATTTCCTTATAAAATTATTTTCAAGATATGCACATTTTCAAAATTTATTTTAAAAGAGATCCATTCTAATGTTCAAACATTATATATTTTAAATTTTTAAATTTAAAAAATTAAATGTGCAGACATGAGTTTCTAAGCAGAGGAGTCATTTTCAAAATGACTTTCAGGAGGTTTTCGAGAGGCCAAATAGGCGATGTTATATATCCTCAGAATCGAGAGAAGATGAACTTTTCGATTCTAGAGTTAGTTTTTGCACAGGTATCAATCAGTTTGAGCTACATGAGGTTTTCCATCAGGTACCTCAATCACAACTATATTCATACCAGGAAGTTTAGTTTTGATTTTTTGTCAAGATAATGACCTGGATATGCATAAAAGATGGTAATAATGCAGTTGGGGTTGAATTGGTTACATTAAAATCAGTAAAAACTAATAATTTCACCAGAATTGCATAAGGTTTCAGATATTTTAGTTGCAAAAGAATTTCATCATTAGGCAGAGACATTTGCAAATTAGTTGCAGATAATGATGAAACAAAATCAGATCAAATGGGATGAAAGAAGAAAGAGGTTACACAGTTGTAGAGGATTGAATTTCAAGTGGACACTTGTCATCTTCAGAACAGATCCGAGAATTCTTTCTCTTCTATATCTGTCTTTCTCTGATACTTTGTAAAGGGTTCCATTTTTTGCACTGAGAGACTATTCTTCAGCATTTTTCTTCTTGTATTGAACAACATTTTGAGTTTTATGCAAATAGTTCATGTCTATTAGGTGATTTATGAAGTATTATGTACATCTCTCATGTATTTGATTTCAAAGAAAGCAAATAAAGAGCAGCAATGGTTTCAAATTCAGCCTGAATCTTGTCTCCTTTTTGTGGATCTGTAATCTTTTCTAGTTTATGATCAAAGACCATAGATTAGGTTGCATCTCATTTAGTGATGTATGTGATTGAAATACCTTTCTTATGGAACCAAGAGCCATGTAACCGCTTGGTGTTTATCACAGGGTTTACCGATTTCATGATGGGATTTTCTAAGTATGAGATTCATTTTGATGCAGATGTCAATTCACAAGGTGAAAGATAGATCAAGGATCTTAATGTAGAGATATGTTTGAGGTTTCCAGGAGATGTATGGTTATGATTCAGTTAATTGCCCAACAGATAAGGCACTGGTCAGAGATAGGATCATTAAGTTTTTTTGCTCATAATTGGGTTTTGGTAATATCAATCTATTAAATCATTTTCATTTTATTGTTGAAAGGTATTCAAAGTATAACCCACACTTAGCTTTCCAGTTTCATGAGTCATGTCCTTAGCTATTTCATGCTTGTGATCTCTTGGTTAAGCATAGAACGATTAGGAGTTTCATCTGCTTTTATAGATCCTGAATATGGTTATTACACTTGTCACATGGTTAGATCTAAAGAGGTTCACCCGCCTAGGTTTTGCAGAGCCTGAAGTGCAGAAGGAGTACAGCCTTATAGTTGGCCTGGTGTCTGAATGGATGTGTTTATAATGGGAATTAGCTGCCCCTAGATATGTTTTGTTCTCATCAGGGTAATTGGAAATGGGTAACATTTTCAAACACCAACACTAGCAAAGGCTACGTGCATTTTAAGGGTCTTCACTTTATTTCCACATTTTGATGACCTTGTGTGCTTTATTTCTATTTTTAAGAGACATGTAATAAAAAAATTAGATATAAATTCAAAAATTTGGATCATAAATTAATTTCTTTATTAATACACATAAAAAGATTATAGAAAATAGAAATTTAATTAAGAATGTTTATATTTTTTTAGTGTGATCTCTTGATATCATTCCAAACTTGTAGTAAAATTTTCAGATCCAAATTATTAAAAATAGAATGTTGTTCATAAAAATCTAAAATTTTTAGTGTAATCTCCTGATATCATTCCAAATAATTTATAAAATTTTCAAATCCAAATGCTATGATTTGTCACAAAAATTGATTTTTTATGGAAAATCATTAAAAAAATTATTAAAAATAGAAATGTGATCAAAAAATTCTACAATTTTCACTGCAATCTTTTGATAGCTTCCCAAACCATAAATTTTTCATGGAGATTAATTTTTTTTACAAAAAAATAACCTTCCACAAAATTTATTAGGAAGAAAAGAGGAGGAAGAGGAGGTAGATGGAAGAAGAACAAGAAGCAGAACAGAAAGAGGAAGAGGAGGAAGATGAATAAGAAGAAGAGGAAGAGAAATAACAAAAAGAAGTTGAAGAGGAAGAGAAAGAGAAAGAGAAAAATAAAAATAAAAAGAATGATTAGGAAAAGGAATAAGAAGAAGAAGAGGAAGAAGAGGATTTAGGTTGTAGCAAGCCCGAATTGTCTTTGAAACTATATAGTGAGATTAGAATATAAAGCTTAATTGAAAGATTCAAATATGAGGCTTTTTTTTGCCCCATAGTCGGCACTAAAAATGTGTTTGTGAAATGTGGATCATGTATTTGCAGAAATAAAACACTTCAATAAGACATTAGATCATAGCATTAGTACATATAATGAATCAAAATGAAGCATAAAACCCTATGAAACTATCCTATTTCTCTCTAAATAATGAATGAGTATGTAAATAGAATTAATTACTCTCAGAATTAAGATTAAATCAATGACAATGACATCCCTAGAACGAGAGATTCAAGCTAGCTTGAATGCAACATTCAAACTTAGAATTGAAATGAAATAAAGCTAGCATGGAATATAGTCAAACTAAGAAACTAAGAAAAGTTAAGCTAGAAATGAATTAGAATTGAAATGCATTAGAATGAATGCTAGAATGCCTAATAATCTAACAGAGTTTTTTTTCTCTAAAATCACCTCCCTTAGTTCTTAGAATGCCTTCTATATATATATATATATATATATATATATATATATATATATATATATATATTTGCAAGGGCTTAGGATAGAATTTAGAATTTACCATGGTGAAAGTAAATAAGAATTTAAAATCATTTTAAGGGATCCACTTTGATTTAAAAATTGATGAGTGGAGGACCCATTTTGATTATTATATTAAAAATGGAGGATCCATTTTGAATATAATGATGACCACTTTGAATAATGAAAAACTAAAACAAACACTTTAAATATTAAAATGACCACTTTGAATATTAAAATAAGTACTTTGAATATTTAAATGACCACTCGGAGTATTAAAATATTTAATTAAACACTTTGAATAATAAACTGATTTATGAATCCACTTTGAATAAACAATAAATATCCTTGAACCCCATTTTGAATAAAATATTTAGTATGAATATAGGGTCCCCTTTCAAATATAAAATTGATATTTGAAGATAATAGATTATTTAAATTGATTTGAAATTGATATTCATGTGTATTTTTTCAAATTGGTTCAAAGAGTTGATTTGTTTGATTTGTTTGATTTCTTTTATTTTAGCATAGATTTAATTTATTTATTTTGATTACCATGAGATATAATCCCAATTTTAGAGTTCTAACCAATTTATGGTGATTATGTTACAAAAGAATATAGTGATATTTTAAGCAATACTCAAGAATCTCCCTTACCCTTCTCATTAACTAGAGTTGATTTTGTCTTCTCATGTGCTGACACTGTGCAATTTTGTTTTATGATAAGATTGGTTATTTGTGAGATCGTATAGGCCATACTTAGAAGTAGGGGAAAATGAGAAATAGGAATAGGGGCAAACATTTTATGTCTTCAGATATTAACATTCTTTATTGGGTTAAAAAGATTGAGACGTGCTATGGACCAAAAAAGAGACTAGGGGATAAATTCAAGATGTCTCATTGAGCTTTGGAAATGACCATGACAACATGTATAGAGATTGTTTAAAATCTATGTCTTTTTGTATATTACCCTAGTTTTGTTCTCACATCTATAGAGAGTCATCCTCAACTTAATCTCTAAAGTTTGTTCTACTTGACTTTGTTTATTGTTTTTGTGATCACATTGTGCATGAACCTTGTTCATTCATGTAACTTGAAATTATTATTTTGACTTGACTATATGAGTTCTCTTTCCATTTATGTACTCTAACTTTATTGTGTTTTATTAAATTTGACATATTTATATAATTCATGTAGAATCCACAAGCATCTAAAAATTTTGTGGTTTTGATTTAAATGAAACACATCTAATTCAATCATATTTCTTGAAATGATTATTTTGACTTAATTCAAAGAGTCCTTTTTCTATTTGTTCATTCTGATTTTATTGTTCTTCAATTTTATTTCATTGATTAAAAATAAATATAATAACTCATTATTTGAATTATAGCAAGTCATATTTGAAAACTAGTAGAAAAACATCTAGTAGTTCATTTTAGCATCTTCCCTAGTTAATGTCGAACCTTATTAAGTGATGGTTAGCATCTATTAGGTCACTTAGAATGCTAGGAGAATTGCATGAAAAATAAAAGACTATAATAATTATTACTTGTATGATTCAACTGAGTCTCAAGTAGCCATCACACATTAGACATGCATACCTATTATCTCAACTTGACAATTTGTTTTGTCAATATGGTGAGTATGCTAGTTTAAATATTTTGTTAACTATTAAGAACATGTAGAGTTATTTTTTTCTATTTTTGAAAAAAGAATTAGCAATATTAAGGTATCTCATTAAGAGAATTGGTGAATATTAACAATAACTAGTGGGTCTTAGTAGAATAAAATGTATACAACATGTGCAATGCAAGGCAAAACCACAAAGAGTTAATCTTAGCATGATTCAAGCTATGAAATAAAAATATTAAAACTTAGTTCCTAAAGGTGAACTTGAAGCCAAAAAATAAATAGACTAGTATCTTTAATGGTTTCTTGTGGGTTGGATTTTTCGACAACAAAACTCTGGTCCACTCAATCTTTGTAACCAACAACCTTCATTTGCTTCCCACCTTTCACATGTTCCTCCAACAAACATAAGATGGTAGTAGAATTAATATAATAATGATATATATATATATATATGTATTTATATATATATATATATATATATATATATATATATATATATATATATATATATATATATATATATATATATATATATATATATATATATATATATATATATATATATATATATATATATATATATATATATATATATATATATATATATATATATATATAATCTAATTAATGAATAGACATGTCCTATAAAGGGGGCATGTTTATTCATGGCTTATACTCAATATAAATATAAGTGACTATTGTATTTCAAAAATAAATACCAAATATATGGTAGTGTGATGCAAGGAGGGATTGAAAATCTAGGGCTCGAGGCACACTCGTCCAATCACCTTGCCGAGTAACACAATGGAAGTGAACAACATAGAGAACAACATCAAGAAGAGAAGGAACTTTGAAATGCTTTATTGAATCATCAAATTATTTGCATACATGCCCATTTGTAAGGCCTTCTAGATTATAACCAAAAAAATACAACTTCAAAATACACAATCTAGCTTCAACTTCACTATTTGAGGAACATTTTCTCTCAAATCACTAATTAATACATAAACGTAAACTCCCTTATACTTACAAAAATGGTTTATAAAACATTCTAGATCATTACATAATAGAAAGATCAACCTTAAAAAAAAATTGCACACATTCCAAGATAAGATCCAAACATTAAATTCATGATCCAATTTAAATACATAATTCAGCTCAAACTAAGAACCAATCATAGAAAAACTTAATCAAAGAAGGAATAGAGCATCCACAAATATTAGGTTTACTTGACACCATAAGGAACACTAGACCAAGACTAACTAGAGTAACTTGACCAATACTAGCTATAGTAACTTGGCCAACATTGAACAACTTGGAAACAATGACAACTTGGAAACCATTGGCACTTAGCTCCAATAGGAATAATGAACAAAGATGAGCAAGATAGAAAGACAACAAAAGTCAAGCCCTTTAACGTGCAAGGTTTTGGGTATGTGGCCAAACAATGGCTTATTGCCCTTGACAGGATTTTTTCTATGCAGGACTTTGACAATAATGTTAAGGCAAGATTTTCCATTACCAATCTGGAGAATTTTGGGGCCACTTGGTGGACAATTGAGGAAAAGAAGTTGGGCATAGATATCAACAGTATCACATGGGAGCTATTCTTAGAGAGTTTTCACGATCGATTCCTACTAGAGGAATGGAAAGAGCAAAGGGTAGATGAGTTCCATAATCTCAGGTAGTATTCTATGACTGTAATAGAGTATGAGTGAAAATTCTATGAGCTCATGTCCTTTTTGGGATTCAGTGACAATTCAGCTCAATTGACTTAGCACTTTATTAGGCATTTGAACAACCATATAATTGGGGGTGTCATGGTATTTGAGCCTAAAACCCTCAAGGATGTAGTTCGTCAAGCCATCCTTTTAGAAAAAAGTCTTAACCTTGGTCAAGGAGGTTTTGTGGGAGCACCTATAGCATCAGGATATAAAGGAAACTACATCTCGGGTGGTAACAGGAAGCCTTCTTTTTCTAAGAGGAAATAGTATCAGCAGTAGTCTTAGCAGACACAGCAGCAGAAGGGATTGAACCCTCAAGTTCAAGGTGGTGGTGGAGGTTCTAACTCCAAGAATAATCGCAATGCTCAATGCAATAAATGAAATCAGCACAATCAGCCAGCTCAAAGCAGTCAGTCTTTTGTTAGCAAGAATAGATGTCAGCAATCAAATGCACCACCTATGTGTAGAGGATCCGGTAGAAGTACAAAATGTTTTACATGTGGGCAAGTTGGACATTTTGCATCTCACTATCTACAACAAGAACCTCAATATTTAGGCCCTAGGCCAACAGCATCCGAGCCTATAGTTAGGGATGCAGGTAGAGCTCATAGAGTGTTTACAGCAGTAGATCAACATTAGGAAGATCATCAGGGAATAGTGGTTGAAACCATAGGAGCTATTCAAGGTACACCTCTTTTAGTGTTGTTTGATTCAGGTGCTATAGATTCATTTATTTCTCCATCTTTAGTTG
The DNA here is from genome assembly GCA_028749045.1 of Cupressus sempervirens. NCBI lineage: Eukaryota > Viridiplantae > Streptophyta > Pinopsida > Cupressales > Cupressaceae > Cupressus > Cupressus sempervirens. The sequence continues at coordinate 656,513,151 of CM053789.1, forward strand.
CTAAGTGTGAGTTAGATGTGGTGAAGCAATATCATGTTTGGCAAGTGGAACTAGCCTTAGGCATTAAGCTCTCCATAGATTCTATAATTCATAAGTGTGAGCTTAGCATAGGAGGATTTGGTACTGCAATTGACCTTTGGGTTATACCCCTTGGTTCCTATGATATGGTTTTGGGTATGGACTGGCTTGGCTCTCATAGAGCTAGTATAGATTACATGAAGAAGATTATATTGTCTCAAGATAACCAAGGGAATAATGTGAAGATTGTTGGGATACCGAGGCCTATATCTCTATAGATGATTTATGCTATGCAATTGAAGTGGAGTTTTCATAAGGGATGTCAAATATTTGTAGTTACAGTAAATGAGCTTGATGAGGAAGATCCTATGAGGAAGAATTTAGATCACTCAATTTTACAGGAGTACGCAGATGTCTTTCCAAGTGAGATTCTAGGCATGCCTTTGAAAAGGGACATTGATTTCAGCATCGATCTAATTCCTGGAGCGGAGCCTATCTCTAAAGCTCCTTATTGTATGACTACATAGGAACTGGGTGAGTTGCATCTTCAACTAGAGGAACTTTTGGCCAAAGGGAGCATTCAACCTAGTGTGTCACCATGGAGAGCTCCACTGCTCTTTCTGAAAAAGAAAGATAGTTCTTTGCACCTTTGTATTGATTATAGACAGTTGAATAAGGTGACAATAAAGAATAGGTATCCTCTACCAAGGATCGATGACTTATTTGATCAGATCAAGGGAGCTACAGTATTCTCCAAGAATGACCTTAAGTTAGGATACCACTAGCTTCGCATTAAGGAAGTTGACATTCAAGAGACCACCTTTCAAACTTGCTATGGGCTGTAGACACCTAAATTTGATTACACTACTTTGGTAATCTAATTTAGCCATCTCTAAAGGCATCATTAATTAAATTCTTATTTAATTAATCCTTTGTCATCCCCTAGTTGATTAATTTAATTAATCATCTATAGTCCTAATTGATAAATCAAATAATCTATTATTTATCAATTAAATCCTATTCTTCTATCTAATTCCAAAAATCCCCATTTATTAAATAAATCTATTTGATAAATGAAATCCTCAAATTCAAAAACCCCTAGCCTATCTCTAATCCTCCATTTTAGCCTAATCCACCCCATCCACCCATACTAACCAAGCTTAGCCACTAACTCACCCACCCTCATTAATGCCATCCACTTGCACATCTCTAACATCCCTAAGCTAATCCTAAACCCAAGCCTAATCCACCCCCTAATGTTGTCACATTCCTTAAACAAGTTTAAGACTTTCCTAATCCAAACCAAAGTCTCCCCTCAAAAAACCCAACCACTAAGTCATGAGTGCTCTTACAAAAACATAAAGACTCTTACAAGCCCACTCATGACTCTTACATCCATCTTCCACACTCTTCCATCTTCCACACTCATTCCTCTTACATCCCTCTTACATACTCAACCCCACTCATCATGCCTTTAACCAACACCTTACCCTATCCTCTCACACTCATCCTCCTTGTGACAAGTGTCACCTTCTCATTGGTGCTAAACAAGCACAATCCATGTGATCCCCTTTGAGTGCATCTTAGCCCTCCTTAAGCCTTCATCCATCCTTGCATCTAAGCCCTCCAGCCCTCTACCCCTTAGCCTATAAATTGAATCCCATCCCAAGCCATTTCATCAACAATCTTTGAGCTAAAGTTACCATGCTATTTTGAGAACCAAAGCCATCAATATTACCCTTATAATGCCAAATTGAGAGCTCACAAAGCTACCAATTTTCCATTACCCATCTCCATTGAAGCAGCTTTTGAGCATCTTGAGCATACATCCATAGCAAAAGGACACATCTACAGAATCAAGAAAGCATGGAGTGCTTTTTCTTGTGAGGTTTGCACTTCTTATTTTCTTTCTTTGTCTAAGCATATATGTGGGTTTAGTTTTTGGTTTGTGAATGTTTACTTTATTTTGTTAATGTTCTTTGCATACTGATTCTGGTTCTACATGGGCATTATGAGTTCACAGTGGTACCTTTTAGGTTGACTAATGCTCCGTCAATTTTCATGAGTTTGATGAATGGGGTGTTTCGATCTTATCTGTAAATATTTTTGCTTGTGTTTCTTGATGATATATTGATATATTCTAAGTCTCAAAAGGAGCATGAGGAACACCTATGACTAGTTTTGCAATGCTTGAGAGACAATCAGCTTTATGCCAATGCAACTAAGTGTGAATTATTCAAATCAAAGATCTAGTATTTAGGGCATGTCATTTCAGGTGATTGTATTTTTGTAGACCCTGCAAAGATCTAGGCAATAGTGGATTGGCCTACACTGACTAATGTGTCAGAGATTCATAGTTTCATGGGTCTAGCTAGTTATTATCATAGATTTGTCTAAAACTTCTCCAAAATAGCATATCATATCACTTCCCTTCAAAAGAAAGGAAAGAATTTTTAATGGACTTAGAAATGCAAGGAAACATTTTGAAACCTCAAGGAGCTTTTGACTAGTGCACTAATCTTAGCAGTACCTAATCTAGAAGGTGATTTCATGGTGTGTACAGATGCTTCCCTTGAGGGGATCAGAGCAGTTTTAATGCAGAATGGATGGGTGATTGCGTATGAATCATGCAAGCTCAAGGATCATGAGCTAAATTATCCTACACATGATCTTGAGTTAGCAGCAGTAGTTCATGCTTTGACAAGGTGGAGACATTTCTTGTTGGGGCACAGATTGAAGCTACATAGTGATCATCACAATCTTCAGTACATTTTCACTCAGCCTAATTTGAATGCTCGCTAGAGGCGATGGATGGAATTTCAATGTGAGTATGATTTTGAGGTAAAGTACATCCAAGGGAAAGAGAATGTGGTGGTAGATGCTTTGAGTCACAAGAGACATGTGATATCATCTATGACTCTTAGTGTTGATTTGAGGAGTTAGATTCTTCAGGCACTTTCTACAGATCCTTGGTACCAGGAAGTGTGCAGAGAGATAGATTCAGGAAGACCTTTGGAGGGTAAGTTTGCAAGCTATGTCTGAGAGTTAGATGGTCTTTTGAGACTTTCAAGAAGGATTTATGTGTCGTTATTGGATGAGCTTCACACCTTGATCCTAGTAGAAGCCCATTGTACACCTTACTCGGCACATCTAGGTGTCAAGAAGATGCATGCTGATTTGCAGTGTTTATTCTATTGGTCCAGGATGAAGCATGACATTGTAGATTATGTGGCTAGGTGTCTTGAGTGTCAGAGAGTTAAGGCAAAACACCAGCACCAGGTAGGACTTTTGCAACCAAATCTCATTCCTTCATGGAATTGGGACATCATCTCTATGGACTTCATAGTAGGATTGCCTATGACTGTTCATCATCATGATCCTACCATGGTCATCATTGATCAATTGACTAAGGTGGCACATTTTTCACCAATTAGGTCTTCCTACATGGCAGCTTCTGTAGCTAATGTCTTCATGCATGATATTGTGAGATTACATGGTATTCTCTCAAAGATCATTTTTGATAGGGACCCTATATTCACATCCACATTCTAGACATCACTGCAGCATGAGCTTGGAGCACAATTGAATTTGAGTTCGGCATATCACCTAGAGATAGATGGTTAGATAGAGAGGGTGAATCAGGTTTTGGAGGATATGTTAAGGATGTATGTGATGGATAGGCAGACACATTGGGAGGACTATCTCTACATAGTAGAGTTTTCTTACAACAATGTGTACCATAGTTCTATTGGCATGGCACCATTTCAGGCTTTATATGGATGTCCTTGTCATACACCCTTGAGTTGGGACAGTCTTGAGGATTGCATCTTGTTGGGTCCTGAGATGCTTTGTGATATGGAGCAACAGGTAGTGCATATTTGCAAGCACTTGACTATAGCACAGGATAGGTAGAAAAAGTATGCTGATGCACATAGGACAGATAAGCGGTTTGCTATGGGAGACAAGGTTTTCTTGAGAGTGCATCCACGAAAGAGTCTGATCTGATATGAAAAGGGTTCAAAGCTAGCACCTCGTTTGTGAGAACATTCGAGATTCTTGAGAGGATTGGCCCAGTTTCTTAACGCCTTGCACTAGTACATTTGACTGGAATTTTTGACCAAAACTTTTGACCATTTGATAATTTGGGGTCAATTTGGTCGAATTGTGATGAGTTTTGTTAAAGATGAACCTATGTTGGTCAAAATTTTGACCAACACAAGTGTTGGTCAAAATTTCGACCAAAACAAGTTCATCTTTAACGAAAAATTGAAATAAGTTATGTTTGCCACCCTAATCTTATTGTATTGTGCCCAAAAGACTCATGCACACTAAACCATTTTCTACCACTGCGATTTGTGGCCAGGAGTATGCGGCAAAAGGGTTTAGCAATGTCAGCACCAGTAGGGTTTGACATCTTGGGTTCTTTGGTGGTTGATTATAGCAGAGGAGAGCTCATGAATGCTTCCAAGTTGATCCATTGAAAGAGATTTCAGAAAGAAGGCAGCATGAAAGGATCAAATAACAGCTAGAAATGTTGAAGAGTCTCCTTCCCAGCGTTACAAAGGCGAGTTGAAGTTTTTTTTTATAGACTAACATTTCTTTCCTTGTTTTGAATATATTTATATGCACCCTATACAATGTTTTCCTTTTTTTGGACTAGACATTTCTCATTTGCTTTGTTCCCTAACTAGAGTTATCAAACTAGTGCTTATAACAACCTCCTAAGATATTCATTAATACCAGTAATCCAAAAGCAAGGCAAACAAATTTGATGAGTCAAAAAATAGAACACAAAACTATCAAAATCTAATCAATGGACTCCTGCAGTTCAATCCCTAACACAATCCAAATTAATTTCTTGAAGTTCAATCCACTCCTGCAATGTCCAAGCACATTTCTCTGTCAACATTAGCCAGGTTGCTCTAGGGATCAACACACTCATTGCTTGTTATTTCAAGTTTGGCAGAGAAAAGTGAGGCAATCAAATATTACATTACATACTTGAAAGGAACATACCTCCTGATATGTGCACTTACAGCTCATTTCAGGTCATTGTAGAGCTGGCAGGCTAGAAGAAGTAGTCAGACTCTTAAACCAACTAATTCTAAATGGTATAGCTCCAAAAAAATTTACGTATAATATCATTATTGCTGGACACTGTAGGGTTGCCTGTACAAGTGTTGCATTCAAACTATTTGATAATATGGTAAAGAGTGGTATTTTGCCTCATGTGATTACTTATACTACTCTTACAATTGGGTTATTCAAGGAAGGTAATAAACAGGAGGCACATTTTCTTTTGAGGGAAATGTTTGGAGAAGGTTTCATTCATGACAAAACTATACACAATGTATTGATTGATGAACATCTCAAGAATGGTAATGTAGAACAAGCTTTTAAACTGTGGGCACAAATGGACAAGAAAGAAATTCCACCTGATGTTATTGCTCACACTCCTTTTATGAATGGTCTTTGCAAGATAATCTACATAAAGCAGGCACATAGATTCCTTATGGAAATGGTAAATTGACACATTTTTCCTGAAAATTTCACTTATAGCTCATTGATTGATGGACATTGGGCTAGAAAAGGAAATGATTAAAAATTGGGCTTGCACCTAATGTCGTTAATTTTAATACTCTCATTAATGGATTTTGGAAACAAGAAATGATAAGTACAACAAATCAGCTTTGCACCCTCATGCCAAGCAATGGCTTATCCCCTGACATGTTATTCCCCAACTTTATCTCCCTTGGATGCCCTCCTCAAATGAAACCTCTTCTTTATATCTTACAATGTAAGAGTCACTTCTATTCACCACATGTGCCCCTTGCATTGGTCACAGCCTTTCACAATTACCACCCTTCAAATAAGGTCAAACTCTTCATCATTGTTGACCAAATGAGGATACTTCCTTACTATCTTCCCCTCCCTTCTTCCATCAATCCTTCCTTAATTCCTATGCCCCCTTTATGCATATCAAAATTGTCTTATATCTGAGGCCAAAATTTACTATGGTTATCTTATGATTATCCAGTCTTCCATGCCTTCAAAAGAAGTCTTTCCCCGCTGTTTATATCTAAATGAGCCTTTTAGAAAATTTAGAAGCATTTTTCTATGTTTAGTTTATCCTCATCCTCTTTTTATTAGTATTGTTGCATTTATTTTATGCATCTTCATTAATCTCAGCACTTGTGCAAGTAGCCAATACGAATGACAAATGATTGATCTACATTTAAGTCTCTTAAATGAATTGTTAGTAAACATAAAAATTAAAACTATCCTATCAAATGAATCACAATTTTGTCCAATTATATATTATTTCCAAGTTTAGCAACCCATAATTATTAAATTCCATGTACTCTTTTGTAGTGGTACAAGCCATCCTCATAAATCGGATATGATCTTACCCAAGCATTCAACAAAAATATGCATGATCTTCATCATTAGCTTTCTCAGGGCTTCGAACATCTACCAACAAAATTGTGAAAGTTGTCTCACAAAATATATCACCACGGGATATAGTTTTTACCTTTGTTCTTTTGGAGATCGAGTCAAAATTGACTATTATATTTGATGCTATTCATTCAAAACATTGACATGTGAAGTCACAACTAAGCTGAACTGTTTCAACTTTCATAATGGTTTTATAGCCTCTATCTAGTGTGTGTTTGTGTAAGCTATCTGAGAATTAATGTGACTAGAAGAAAGATATCCATTTTTTTCTCAAGATTGCTACATACAAAATTCACAGTTTTTGAGATCTTTGTGTGTGTGTGTGTGTGTGTGTGTGTGTGTGTGTGTGTGTGTGTATTATAGCTATCCCAGAGTTGATATGGCCAAAGATATTCATGTCTTTCTCAAGAGTTTCATGTACAGAACACCAACTTTTGAGCTTTCATGTTCATTCTAATGTCTTTTCTCTTTGACACTATCTGTTTAATTGTAAAAAATTCATCCCTATATGGCTTGTTTAGATTCTACCAGTCTAGAGGGTTGTCCCATGGAAATATCTTGGGATCCAGATTATTGATGAAGTTTGGGGATGATGTGACATGAATAGTGGATGTATATTATTTTGAATTTTACACGTGCGATCCAATAGATTTTATTACAGACATTTTTGAATCTCTGTTTCAGCATAAAGAATGGTGAACAAACTGGCAATGACTCTGACATCCCTCTTTGTTATCTAGCGATGGCAAAAATTGGAACCATTCTTAATGAGATTTACAAATTTAGCCAAGAATAGTCCAAGTATCTACAGGTGGGTGCTGTGAGTAGACTATGCAAATTCAGCTTTGTTTCCTTCCTTTTGGTGGTGTTCGGTGCAAGTTTGCATTAATGTAGAATACTGCACAGGTAGTGACTGATTGCTATCACTGAGATCCCCTCTCAAGTAATAAAGAATTGCACCAAGTTTTCTAGCATACATTTCCATCTACAAGTCACCTATGCCTCGTTTAACTCTCAAAGGTTTTGGCATGTTAATTGTAGCCAATCTCTCTAAAATTTTACATTAATTTGATCTTTCCATTAAGATTCCTTAACATATATAGTTAGAATGTACAAAATTCCTAACCTCTTAGCTATAGCTTCCTAGAGACTATCAATTCTTTAGTCTACTTTAAAACTTTCCATATGTGATCTTGAATCTTCTATAGTTATCGCATGCCCAAGAAGGTATTCATGTCTACATTTTTACTTTACATTCTTCTTGAAATATAAACATTAATAATTCCTCCTATAAGATAATCTTCAAAAAGACTGAACTTTTGAGCCTAGATAGTAACATACAGAACCTAGAAATAATAAACCTTGAGAAAATTGTAATGACATCATTTACTCGTATGTTGTATATCCTTTTTGTTAATAAAAAATGGTAGTGCTAATCACCATAATTTTTAAATAAGAAAAGTGACTAAATACTCTAGAAGAAGAAACCATTGCATCAGTTGACAATAGGATGGACAAAACCAAAGAGACTGAATTTAATGTGAAAATAAAATATGTAAATGGAAAAAAAATCATTTGCTATAATATGAAACTATCTTAACAATGAGCTTTGAATTTTTGTGTCTCAAAAGTCAAAGCATATGAAAGTGATACTTTAACAGTCAAGGGACTCTACCAGTAACACAACTAAATTTTGTATGTTCTCTCTCCCTTCTAGCATGTAGCATGATGGTAGAAGATATTTCTTGTATTTAGAAAATTATAACACTTTCAACTATTTTATGAATTCTAAATTATCATATCAAACTTACAAATGGACAAGATATGGGGCAATTCCAAGTATAGCGACATTTGATCCATTGGAGCCAAGTTTTAAAATCCATGGACAAGAATTATTATAATTTATGAGATGATGTTCTTCTGCAGTTGTAATTAGAAGTTAAATTTATGTATCTCTAGGATTCGAATACCAAAGGAGGGAATCTTATTCCTTAGTAACCCCATGATCTAACATGACTTAAGTTCAAGTGGGATAGGATGAGAGGTTAACTTCATAGTTGTGAAATCCTTTGCCTAGGTACACTAGTTCAACTATTGGAAAATCCTAAGATGTTGGATACACCTCTAGTCAAGGGTCACACCAAGTTGACAAGAGTTGTAGGATTTGACTGATAAGGTGTAGGACTCTTACGCTAGTTCCTAGAAGGTTTTCTCCTATTCCCTTGTAGAGGATTGGGATCACTTTAGTTAGCAATATGCAAGGAAGGATCAAGATTGATCCATGGTTGGGTGGATAAACACTTGATGATACATTTCCCCTACTTGAAGAAAAGTAAAAATTCTCCAATTACCACCATTTTTAACTTCTTAGTAATTTTCTTTTTCCAATTATTCATTTTTTTCTTCAATTATTCATTTTTTTCAATACAACTATTCATATAAAATAAAATTAATGAAGACTTACATTATTTTAATTATCATTCTATTATCTTATTGATTTTTTTGAAAACATGCTTAGTGTATATTTATTTTTTAATTCTCCAGTTCAAAAACTATAATGCAATTAAAGTAATTAGAATAATCTCTTGTCTTATATTTAGTAATCCATTCTTTTAAGAATAAATCTACCTTTTCACTCTCCTTTTAGATCTTTTGGTTACAAAGGAAAAGATGGAATACATTTCATCTACATACCCCAAGTGATTTTGTACTAAGTTTATGTATGGAGAATCTAGGACAGAAGACGAGCATATTCATGCTTTTAAAAAAACATGTAATGTCACATGTTACTATAATTGTTAGCACTAATCATGATACACAACCCTGCATGCTTGTCTTTCAAATAATATAAATGGAAGATGCAATTTTTTCTTTCATAATAATCATTTTTATTTACTTAAATAAGCTTCCCTAGCAGAGTTAGGGATGATTTTGTCCTCATTTTTACACAATGTTGATGTCTTCCCTACTTCTTTCAGATCTATTCTTGCCATCTTTTATGAACAAAATTATTCTGGGTTTGAGAGAAGAATAGTATTGTGCAACATATGGAAGTTTTCATTTTTTTGTCATGTGAGGTTATTTGAGCCTCTTGTTCAACCTTTTTGTTGATCCCTTGCCTTGGTATCCTTATGAATGATAAAAATATCTACTTTTGGAATCCAAAAAAGACAAGGGAGCTCATTTGAAGGGCTTCCTTCCCTTGCTATTCACTATTTAATGCAAAACATTAGGTTGGGTGGTGAAGTTATAGGGTGGATAACTTTTTCCCTAGAGTCTAAGGACCCTTTTTCCAAGGAGGCAGTTCTTGTCATTTTTTCTGAACAAACTTATGCTGGGTTTGAGGGGAGATTAGTATTGTGCAGCTTATGGAAATTTTCACTTTTTGTCTTTTGAGGTCATTTTAAGCTTCTTGTTCAACCTTTTTGTTGATCCCTTGCCTTGGCATCCTTATGAATGATAAAAAAAATTTCTTTTGGAATCCAAAGATGGCGGAGCACATTTGAAGGGTTTCCTTCCCTTTCTTTCCACTGTTTAATGTAAAACATTAGGTTGGATGGTGAAGTTAAAGGGTGGATAACTTTCCCCTAGAGTCTGACCCTTTTGCCAAGTTGGATGTTATGTAGGGGGTTGTACCTTGGAAGTAATAAAAGGTGATAACAACCTTGAGCAAGAGTATCACCCTTATTCCAATATCTTTTAAGAGGGAAAATTTGTCAGCCAATAATATATTGCCAATATCATTATGTAAAGAATCATTTCCAAAAAATTGTAAAGAACTAGAATTTCTAGATAAGATTGTAAAGCTGCTGCAAAGGATTGCTAACTTGAATCATTATGCCATAACGGAGTGTCTAGCTATATTGAGAATTCACTTGAAATAAGAATCCAGTGAAGACAAAAATTCTTTTTGATTTCTATTTTGAAATGCTTTATGTTCAATTTTTTGGGAAGAGTAAATGTTATCCGCATCCATGCCTTAGGAGGATGGTAACAAACATGCCTCTACAACTATGGAGAAGCATGAGAATACATAGTTTTACTTTAGCAAAGAACTCTGCTTTGTTGCATGTTAATAAAGGTCTTGATTCCTAGATACTCCAAATACTACTTTAATTCACCATAGCCTGTCCAACCAATAGAAATGGTTAAGTTTATCGTAGTGCCTATGTGGCAATATTGTGGTGCCTAAGTGGTATAATAATTGTAATGTGCGCCAATCACTTCTAGGAAACTTTACAATGCAGATCTTTACTAACATTTAAGTATACTATAAGTTGATCTCTTGTGATTGTAAAGGCTTTTGGTCTTTTTCAAAAGTTCCTCGAAGGATACAAATTTTTTTTTGTAATTGGAACCTTTAAACTTCTAAATCAAGTAACGAAAAAATGAGATTGATTGTTTTTGTCTGTTTATCCATTGTGTAATTTTATATGGAGTATTTGGTTTTCTTCATTATCTAGCAAGCACCACAAAACTTTTTAATGAATTAATGTCTTTGAATAAATGAGTTAATGATGGTACTTCTGATTCTCCAGCTCTAGCTAAATCAAGTTCTAAAAAGTCAAAAAAGGAAAATGGTCTTGATGCTATAGCTATAAGTCTTACATTCAAAATCAACAACAAGGTTTCATACTGAATAGTACTAAAAGGTGTGTTTCTTTTTGGGGTTCAAGTTTCAAACTACAAGTACACATATTTGTATATTAAATTGGCACCTTCTATGCTCAAATGGTTGCTGATCTTTGTTTCATGGCTTTCTATTCCAGCACATAGTGCAATTGTGCTGAAAGCAGAAAGTATAGCAGATAAAACAGAGTGGGTTAGCAAAATTAGGACCTTATTCAACCTTCAAAAGGTGTATCAATAGAAGGACCAATATTATTGTTGTTTTGATCTTATCCATTATTCTATACTAGGTGTGTTTTTTTGGTAGAAGGGTGGTACTGTACTTTTTGCAAACATCTACACCTTCTAGAAATTATAGGATCATTTTAGTTACATTTGAAAACATTAATCAAGAAAAATCATATGTGCAGATATAAACATTAATCACAACATGTCCAATTTATTTGTAGATATATTTTCCTGTGAAGAAAGACCACACCTAACAATATGAAAGCTGAACAAAATGAGACAATGGCTACATTGTGGGCTCAGTTCTAAAGAAAACCTAATAAATGTTATTGTCCTTGCAAGAAGTGTAAAGCCTTAAAGACTCAAAGAATTCTAATCAAAACAGTCCAGAGTCATTGTAGGCAACATGGTCGTGTTGAAGGGGGCCACAATTTTTATCCATTGCTGAATGTGGATTTCCTACTGGAGGAACATGCAGGTGTGAATATCCAAGCTAAGGATAACACTCTCATGGAAGAAGATGATAATGTTTCAGAGGACATGATTAAAGAAGATGGTATTGGGGCAGGTGATGAAGAGGCTCACAATGATGGTACTAGCGAATCTAATAATGATGATGAAGATAGTCTTGATATACCTTTACTTGAGAAGGCACACGAGCCCTTATACAAAGGCTCCCAAACAACTCTACTCTTGGCTATAGTTTTGTTGGTGAACTTAAAGGTTATGAATGGTATATCTAATGTAGCAATGTCACATATGCTAAGGTATGTCATTTTATTCATCTTCAATGTTAGCATACAATTACTATTCATTATATTAGCAATGCATATTTGTTGTTGTAGGTTGATTAGTGAGTTTTTGTTACCATCATCAAACATTTTGCGTCGTTCATAACGAGAATTATCTAACATTATGGATCAGATTGGAATGAAGTATCAAACAATACATGCATGTCCCAATGATCATAGTCTATATCATAAACAATATGAATTTTTAGTAGAATGCCCTAATTGTCATAGTAGTAGATATCAGTCAGATCAAATAACAAAAAAAGTGCCTCACAAGGTTCTTCGATACATTCTCATTATTCCACATCTTCAACAGTTATTCAGGTGCGCTACCTTGGCACAATTTATGGATTACCATGCATGCAATAGAAGTCAGGATGACATTATGTGAATGTCTGCTGATGGTTTTGCATTTAAAGAGATAGAAGAAACATGGTCACACTTTAAAGAAGAGCCTCATAATTTGAAGCTTTCATTGGCAGTGGACGGTGTCAATCCACATGGAGATATGAGATCAGTTTACTCAGTGTGGCCTATTTTTGTTATTAATAATAACATTCCTCCTTGGATGTCCATAAAGAGGGAGCACATAATGTTGTCAATGATTGTGCCAGGTATTTTTATCATTTTATAGTTATCTAAATTAATTTATAAATAGTGCATGCAAATGGTCATAATAATAATGTAATGTTTATGTTTATTCAATTGCTAGGTAAATACCAAGTGAAAGATATGAACGTGTATATTGAGCCCCTGATTGATGAGTTGTTGAAGTTATGGAATGGCATCACTATGTATGACATCTCTAGACCGATAGGACATCGATAATTTCAATTCCATGCAATGCTTGTATGGACAATACATGATGCCCTTGGGTTAACTCATTTTTGTGGTATGTTATATTGTTAATATCACATATTTTTGGTCTATTGTAGTGCTTACACATTACTATCAAATGTTTAAGTTGCACATGATAATTGTACATGATCCACTTCTACATGATCTTGTAGGTCTTTAGACAAAGGGAAAATTTGCATGTCCAGTTTGTGGTTCGAAGATGAAATCTCTTCATTTGAGAACTTTAAGAAAGTAGGTGTTTGATGAGTTTAGACACTTTCTCCATAATAATCATAGGTATCGAATTGCCGAAAACATCTTTTCAATGGGAAAGAAGAGACATCATCAAGGCCATAAAGAATGACACCTCATTTATGGAAGTTGGAATATGATCGACTAAACTATCGAGGTAATATCCAATTTGTCATCCGAAGTTTAAAACTTGTATTTTGATATTGTCTTATATTTACTAACATTGTAATTGATGCTTGTGAAGGTCATCAAGGCATCTATGATCAACTTCCTAGCGGAATGAAAATTTATCCTACTCAATTTAGTAGGTTACCCTACTACAAGGATCTCCCAATTGCACATTTGTTTGATGCTATGCATATTCGAAAGAATGTAACGGAGACACTATGGAAAATGTTGGATGGAAGGCATGATAGAGAACAAATTGCCAAAAAATTTACTGACATTCATGAATCCAATCATGCACTAAAAGCTTCCATTGAATCAAATAGCAATGGAGACTACATAAATACAAGTGCCCTTCCTTGCTTATTAATGGAGCAACAGAGTGATGCATTAAAAGAAGTCATAAAAAAAAACAAAATTTTCAGCAGGGTTTGCTGCAAATATAAGCACTCTTCTATCAAAGAAAGGTGATTTTAGGCCTGGATTGAAAACACGTGATTGGCATACCTTCGTCAAGGTAAGTCATGTTCTCCATTTACAGTATATTTGTAAGATTGAATGTACTACCTATTGCATTATTTAATAATATATTGAAATGATCATTTTTAATGATTGCAGTTCATCCTACCTCTATCCCTTCCACAACAATTTGACAACAGTATTAAACAAGTTATATATGATCTTGGAAAATACACAAGGTTAGAAGTGTTTTTTCTTAGATTTGTAGCTTTCTCTTAAATCTACTATATACTTTTATTTGAAATCTCATTTATGTGGTTTTGTGTGTTGAATCTCTTTTAGGTGGTTATCATCTAAAGAAATTGACAAAAAAGATATAAAATACTGGAAGAGAAAAATTCCACAGCTTATGTGTGAAATGCAAAATTGTTTACCTCCAACCTTTTTCAATGCTCAAGAACACTACCTCATACATCAAGTTGAGGAGATTGAATTGTGTGGACCTGTACAAGCTAGATCAATGTGGATGGTTGAGAGGCACTTGAAATTTATGAAGGCCTTGGTTTGACAAAGAGCACATCCTGAGGGTTCTATGATAGAGGGATATATGATATACCAGACCATGGTGTACATTACTAAATATCTTCCAAAGTTTGCAGTAGATATCCATGTAGATCACATTTGGGATCCTAACTCTAATGACAAATTTGAAGGGGAGTACTTGAGGGGGAAAGCCAGATTGAGGAGGGTGACAGGTAATTATAAGTTTTTTTTTTTGTAGTTTAATAATTATTATTCATCATCAATATATATAAGTTATTTCTAACTAGTGTAATTGTCTTCTTTATAGTTGGTCATGAGTGGGATGCACTACACTTGTATATTGCAAAAAATCTTGATTGGATGATGGTATGGATTGAGCAGTCTCAAGAAAATGGTCGCTCAATAACATGGGATGGTGTTGTATCATTGGTTAAAGAAGCTCATCGTAATGGAGATCCTAATGTTACACAAATGGTAATTGATCTAATATATGGCTTAAGAGATACAAAGGTACGCATAAGATTACTAATCATCACACATAAGTTTAATATCAAATCACAAATCAATGCAAATAATCTTGACATGTTTGAATAATTGTAGGTCAAACACCACAAAGCTATGTACTGCCATGGCTATAAACTCCACACCAAAAAGTCAGATGAAACGAAGAAAACGTGTGATTCTGGGATAAGTCTTGTCTTTGCGATCACCAATATTTCATCTAGAACTGACATACATCCTCAACGATCTAAAAATCGATACTATGGCATTTGGGATGATATACTTGAGTGTGACTTTTATTCATTCAAAATAGTTCTATTTATCGTCAAATGGTTTAGGTTATGACTGAATCGAAATGATCCTGATAGGATTGTTATTGAACATGATAGTGGATTTACTATGATTAATACAAGGTCATTTGAGCCAGTCAAAGATGAGCCCTATGTTCTTCCAAGCTAGTGTGAGCAAGTGTTTTATTTTGGTGTTCCACAGAAACCAGGTTGGTCATTTTTTGTTAGACATGACCCAAGAGGAAGGCCGATAAAGTATAATGTGATCGAAGAAGAAGAAATTGAAGAAGCAAAAGAGGAAGTAAATGATTATCAAGAACAACAGTTACCTAGTGGTGAAGATGAAGAAGATGGTGATGATTTTGGTTATGTTGACGGTAATGGTGATAATGATGATGATGATAATGATCATGGCGGTGATGGTCATGATGATGATGGTGATGAAGATGATGATGATGGCGATGAAGATGGTGATGATGGCAAAGAAGATGGTGGTGGTGATGACAATGATCAAAGTGAAAAGTACGATGATGGTGATGATGATGATGATGATGATGACATGGATGAAGATCATGATGATCAATGAAATGTCCAGCTAGGATCAATGTCAACTATGATGGGGTCTTGTACGACCAAACTTTTCTTTCTAAACCATATGTACACATATAAACATTAAGTAGAACATGTCAATTTTTTTTTAGATATACACATTAGTTACACCAAATTTTTAACTTAAGACAAACGATTTACATATACAATCTACTTTATTATTAATATTTTTTTTTGGTAAGTCTATTACTTTAATTTTGCTATTGATTTCTAAGACTTACTAATTTTTTGACAGGGCGATATGGATGCACCATCTCAGACACCTTTAGTAGAGGTAAACATTAAATATTGTAAATTTTAATGTTAATATAGAAACAAATGTCATATTATTGTGTTCTTTTCTTTATGGCTTTGGAGTTGTTTTGATGAAATTTTACTGATATTTAATGTCACAAATGATAGGAAAAAGCTAGAATGACCGCTGATCAAATGCAATCTGAAATACAGGCTTCATATCTACATAACATCGCCCTTCATACTGACCTTGTGTTCATCACCCAAAAAATTGAGCAAAGATACACTAATGAACTTGTTAACATTATCATCAAGGGTGACAAAAGTGAGGAGAAAGAGGCAGTGAGAATAGAATTGGGCCGTAGGATCCAATCTTTGTAGGTAAGTAGTAATTTGACTAAAGCAATAATAGAAGTTCAATAGATATGAATATTTTATACTATCTTATGGATCTTGATCTCTAATTTTATGTGTACTTGTATAGACATTTGTGCCATTTGTGACATCACATGGTGAACATGGTGATGGTCGTTGCGAACAACCTTCGTGTAACTAGCACTTTGTTTGTTTTCATCAACATTATAACACTTACTTTTTTTTTGTGGACATTTCTAGCTAGTATCCCATTTGATATTTATCCATTGCAAATTTCTTTGCTAACAATATTGTATTCCTCAGCTCATTATGATGTGCGGACTCCTCCTTTGGTTGTTGGTCCACTATTGCCTAGTGCATTGTCAGCAACAAGGGCCATGCAAATATCCTCATCTATGCCCACTAGAATTGGTAAAACCTTGTTTTGCTATATTTTGTAATGTATTTGTACAAGTTGATGAACAATGAAGTAGCATATCAGTGCTTAAATGATGTCTACAGAAGCTTGCATACACACAAACATATGCATACACACACCACGCATACATACATACATACATATATTGTACTACGTAGGCAAGATTTTGTGCTACTTTTTAAATTAATGTTTTAGATTCACATGGAAAAAATAGTCTAACCTTTGAATCCAAAAGTAAACTGAAACATCATTTAAAAAATATTTTTTAATTTTATCTTTTATGTTTCTCTACAATGTATGTGCATAGATACTTTTATATTCTTGAACTCTCACTGTGATAACAGACCATGGACCATTGAAAGCTATCCTAAACATAGATGATTAAAAATCACACATTATCTTATCATAAACATAAACAAAAATATATCATGAATTCTAAAAATATGGTATCTTTAATACACTATTTGATTATCCTGAATTAAATCCTTAATGGAATGCGAGGAAAAAATATTTTTGCTAGTCAATTTCTTCAATTTGATTATATCCATAAGTATGCTTTAATTCATCTGGTGTCTACTTTAATTGTCACGATGTTTTAGTTGATAGACCAGCAGAAAGGAGTACTGCTGAAGTTGATCCATTTCTTGGAGCAGTTCATGTGATTAGTACTGGTTCATATGAAGGGACATTATTGCTGAATAAGAAAACTATGTTTCCGTTAAAAGAACGAAAGCTTCGAGGTGCTTTAAAATTGTTTTTATTTAAAGTGTAAATTTAATTTATTTTTATATTACTCATTTTGGACTGATAAATCCTTTATGTTTTTGTAGGTAATAATGTTTTCTTTGAACATCTTTTTCATATGACATTGAGACCCACCATACGTAAAAGGTACGTAGTTTCATATCATTTCTACATAATTTTTCTTTTCTTTCATTTACTATAAAATATTAAAGCTATTGATCTAACAATCTATTTGTTTTTAAAAAGGTGGAATTTACAAACTGTGGAATTAAAAAATTGACTCATCGCATCTTTTGACGAGAATTTTGGAAAAGACATGTTTGACAATGGCCTACTTCTCAAAAGAGCAGCAAAGCATATAAAGACTGTGATGGATCAATATAGAAGGGCTCTTAAGGATAACCCAAAGTACGATCGTCCAGCTATGATTCCACCAATGGAGTGGAATGAAATAGTAGAAGATGCAAAGGAGAAAAGGCTATGTGAAGATAGAGGTAATGAAGCAGCATAGGGCAAAAAGAGGTATGTCATGACAATATTAAGTAAATTGTAATCATGCACTAATTATTCATATTTGTAAATATGTAATCTAAGATGTTTGAAATTGTTCATAGATTGCAGGACACATCCATGGCTACAAAAGAGAGACTAGAAAATTTTGGCCAACACAAACTTGGCTCTAGTGGCTATATGAATCTCTAGTCTCGAGTTGTAAGTAGGAGCAATGATATGAAATAAAAAATTTTAATATAATGTTGCAAACAATTTTGTTTAGTGAAACCATACATACAAAATTGATGATATTAAGCAAAAAATATAGGGCACAGAATTCAATGTGGAGGTCACAGATGAAGATAGAAAACTTGCCTTGAAGGAAGGCTATAAATTCGTGGCTACATGCCTACATGAAGAATCTATAAGCCTTGCTCAAGAATCTAGCTCACCAAATGATATCTCATAGGAAAATTGGTTAGATGAAAAGTAAATGAAATTGAATAGTTGATCCTTTTCCTTTTTGGTATTAGTTTTGAACATAAATTGACTACATAACAATGTGCATAACATTTTATTGCAGCCTTCATATCCTACCACAGAACCTGCTCATGACAAAGGCCATAATGTGCATTATAGTGGTGGAGGTATTAATTTGCTATTGGAAATTAATTATGCAATCAGAAATATGAAATGTTCTCCTTCCATTTATTGTCCAAGCATGCTCTTATCCAAACATATATTCTATGCTCATTGTGCAAATCTTTTAGAAAATGTATTGTTTAGAGACTACAACCTCTTCAAACTTTTCTCCAAGTGAGGGTTCCATGCTAATAAAAATATAATAAAAGACCACTTATTAGCATCCTCAAGAATATGCATCTCAAATGACATGAGAGACTTGACTTCTCAGTCTTTAAGATGTGTGTATCTTTATACTTTATAGTCGTCGAGAGTCTTTTTGAATATACACCATCTAAGTTCAAATATTGGTCATAGTTGAAAGAGGATTACAGACTGTAATCACTATGAAGCAAGAGTTATGGTCCTGTACATTATATGACAATACCCTGCCAGGAGAAGGCCAAAAATATTTTGATTGATTTTGGTTGTAGATTAAATTACTGCATATCAAACACAAAGTATTGATATTAGTTTGTGAGCCATTACCACCAGGTCTTTAGATCGTTGAGGCTATTTTAATGTATGATTTGAAAATCCATAACTATAGTTTTCATCATTGGAAGGTGTCTTTGTGTTGCTGCTCAATTCTATTGCAGTGTACATGAGATTTTGTTTGTTTGAGCTAAGACTTTTCTCTTGCCTATTTGTTGTTTATTAAATCATAGTAGTTTGCATTTCTTGTCTTATGTATTTAGGGTATTCTTGAGCAATGAGAACCAAATTTATAGATTGGCAAGGAAATTTATTATATGATTTGGATCACTCACATGGTTTTGTTCTTATTTCTCTAACACTACTTTAAATATTATCTCTGGTTGTTGAAACATATTCATTATTTTGAAATAGGGATCTTTAAGCTTTTGATCAGTAGTTGATAATGATTTCCAACTTTGTACTTTGATAAATCATTTGTTCTAACAAATCTCATAGAGTAAATATTGTGATATTGCTATCATGATTTAACTGTGTAGTATTTAAGTCAAATTTATTGACTCACATTTCATGTGCAGTGCTCAAAATGAATCCATCACTCATGATAATATTTTTTTGAATATTTCAAAGCATGTTGAACATCATGTCGAAGGAGTGGAACATGTTCCAAGTGTTCAACATGTTGATGTGGTGGCAGATCAAAATGTTGATGTACATGATGTGGCATTGTCAGGTAAGAAAAATACATGTTATGTTGTACTAGTACTTAATTATAGATTGGTAACAGTTAAACAAAGAAAAAGAGTATGCCAATTTATCCCATTCACTTGTTCTTGCAATAGAGCCCCCTTTGGTGCAGCAACCTCTTGCTCCTGCAAAGAGAAGGAGCCATCATAACTTAACATTACATGTGCTAGAAGAGGAGGAGAATGATGCAGATATGGATGCTCCTATGAGTGCTTTTCTTAAGAGAGCTCATAAAAAAAAAAAGAAGAAATGATGTTTTAAAAATCTTCTTTCATAAACCTTGTTGGATAATGAAAGAACTTTGTTTTAAGTAATTATGTATGAATGATGCATATTAATACTAATTTATATCTTATGTTAATGAATATTGTTATGTCTTAATGAAGTCTTGATTAGTGTTGTGTATTAATGAATTTTATATCATATTAATGAATTTTATGTGACTGTATTGATTGAATGTTATGGTTCATAAATGCATGAATGAATCAATGAAGTATGTAATTAGTTGATAATGGGTACTTTAGATTGATGTTATGGGGAGGGGGGTGAGGCTAGACGAGCTTCCACCTTCACGTGGTTGGCCTTGTTAAGTAGAGAATATTATAGTATTCTTGAAACCAAGTGAAGCTCAAACTAACATAAAATGGACACTTCGCATGTGGTAGGTCTAAAATGATCCACGACTACTACTGCCCATAACATGAATTTGTGAAATACATTTTGATATCACCAATTTCAACACTCTATTCAAAGCATAGGAGTGGCCTATAGTCTTAGCATGAATTTTGAGTAATGCCTTAGTCCAAATTGCCTCAGAAGTGGTTGGAAGAAGCCTGCACAAGTCTAAGACTATGAACTCTCCCCGCCTTGGCCAAGAAGAACTTGCCAACTCTCTACTATTATGGAAAACTACAGAGTGGTGTGGCTGGTCTACAACCAACCAATAAGTTCACAATTAAAGGAATGAGCTTTCCTTCAATAAGGATTGCCAAGCAATGATCTCAAGTGTACCAATTTGATCAATGCTCCAATCCTTATTGAGAATCTTGTCCCAATCAATCTCTAGATGAAACAAGGACACAAAGTGACTAGTCAAATGGTGAATAACACCTAAACATCTAAAAATTTCATCCTTATATCTTCCAAGGTCACTCCAGTGAATCCCATCTAGTTCCATTACTTCTTGTTGAGAAATCCCAACATTGACACCCAATCGAGATTGATCCCCAAGACCAATGCATCACATGAAGAAACTACATTCCCAAGTGCCATAACAAGTGCAATGCACTCTTAGTCTATGATGCAGAGGTGGTGTGTGGTATCCATCTTCTTCATATGAGATAGCAAATCCATTCATTTAGCAACAACTCTTTACTCCAATGTCCGCTCAAGGACTTACCTTCCACGCTACCCCAAGTGCACTTAGAGTTTCCCAAACACCATAACTTCTTCCAAGGCTTCAACCTTCATTCTTCTTTTGTGAATCATCTCCTCGTGGCCTTTCCACCATGTTCCATCCATCCATTCATTTTGGACAACTAATCTCTTACCCAACATTCATATCTAGCCTTAAAGCTAGTAGCCCTCACCAGTCACTAATTTGGATTTCTCTCCAATAGTTCCCAAACAACTACAAAAACTAAAACCTGATTAAGATACCCTTTTGGAATCTATACATCCTCCCTAAGTTTCAATATCAACCCTTTTGGACCGTACCCAAGATCCGATACCCCTAGCCTATCCACACTAGGCCTAATTCTCCAATTTTACACAGCAACCACAAACTCCACTGAACCCTATGATTTAAAAGGGTGAAATAGTCTTTCTAGGGGTTGAGAAATAATATATTTTCAATATTTTAAGGTTCTACCTTTTACACAACACATTTTCCACCAAACCCTTGGTTTTGGGGTCAGTAATCTAGGGCTTGTTCAACAGGACCTCTAACCATATCACCAGAACAAAATAATTGCATAAACACTTCATAACTGATCCCCCAATACGCTTTTGATCACCAAACATCTTCAATCCTGAAGTAAATTACTTTTAATATGACTAGTGTCTATATTGGTATGTACGAAATAGTATAGAAATTGTACGGACAACCAAGAATTGAATAAAAATTTTGAGTTTTCTTGCACATTTGAAGCATATTTTGGTGGTGTAATCTTCCATTCATGTTGGGAAAGTGTTATTAAGATACTTTGAATCAGATTTAATACATTTATTAATAGGTTTAAATCTTTATTTCTGTTGTCACGCCGAAAGTCACAGTTTTGCCTAGTTTAACATGAAGAAATGAGGGTTCCATCCAATGTGTACTCTTAACTGCTTCTTGAGATGGAACCCATAGCACTAAAATTCCCAACTAACCTCTAATATGCAAGAAAAGTGAATATTTGTAGGTTATTGTGAAAGAAATGCAAAGTTGAGTGCTGGAAGGACTAATTTGGGTACCCAAATGAGTGCTAGGTGTTATGCAGCCGTACATCTAGCTTAACAAGGTATACTTTTTATTTGATATTCTTTAAAGACATGATGATTGTATGGTGAATCCTAAGTTTTAGATCTTGGAAGTGTGTGCTTGACCTAGATTGGTGATACCCTTGATTTTGAGGGTTTTAAGGCTTGAATTTGGGGGTTTCATATCAAAAGTACTCATAGGATGAAATTGATGATGGATTTGTCTAATTAGGCACAAAATATGATGAGTCTATGAATTTTGTGGAGTTGGGATAAGTATATTGCATAGTTGCTTTGTAAAACCTCATGTTTTACCCTTGAAAAATAGTGACAATCATGATTTTTGGCATATTTTTCCAAAGGAGTCCATATCAAGTTTTGAGTATGTTATAGAACTCCTAAAAGGTTATTTGAAAAGCTTATTTATTTTCTTCATGTTTTGGAAAGTTTAAGAGAAAAATCAAGAAAATAGGGTATGCTGATCGAAAGAAGAGAATAGCCTAGTAAAGGGGAAAAGTGTCAAAATGGTTTATATTGTATTTAAGTTTTTTGGGTTTTCTCTATTAATATTTGGGATCGTGTTCTATGATCTATCATCAGGATGAAAAAAGAGAAAACACAGATGATATAAGTCAATTATTTCTACTATTGTTTAAAATATGACATATTTTATTGTTTTGCTTCTATATTTTATTGGATGATTTTGTTTGTAAGAACATTTTAGATTACACTCCATGAACCATCATCAAGATGAGAGTGATCAGAAACATTGATGCAAACAAAAAACTCATAGTGAAACTCAGACGCAAAACAATAATTGTAATAGACAATGGAAATCTAATCTATCTCATACATAGTATATTACTTAGTTGAAAAAGAACATTTCAAGATAGTGTCACAAGGAATATAAGTATAGAAACTTGGAAGAAGTATCAAAGAAGTGTGATTCACTACAACTAGTAAGGAGGATGATATATTTTTAGTATCATAAAGATTTTAACAAAATAGATACCAATACTTGATCTATTAGCTTTCCACAATCCATAGGTATAGTACAAATACTTCTAAATTAATTATACAATCTTTTACATCAATGGTTCTGATCATGCTCATGTTATATCTCTTTTGATGATCATGTTCTATCATGATCACACACTTGTTGATTCTTTTGTCTCTTTTGACGATGAAGTCCATATTCGATCAATTTGATGATATTGACAAGTTCATCATTCACAATGATAAATAGTGGCATCTCTTTGCTTTCCTCTACCCAAGCATTTTTATCAACTTTAACAAATCTAACATTCTTGAGCACCATGTTTTCCTATTTATATTGTACATTCTTGAGCACCATGTTGACACTTTTGTTAGATGGGAAAACTTTTGTCAGAGACAAGGGTAGATTCGTTTCCCCCTTTACTAGGCAATTGCTTTTCTAATTGTTTAGTATAATTAGTATAATAAATTTATTAACAAGGTAATGCATTATACTAACAATTAACAATTAGAAGTAAGTGGTGAGAAATATCTGTAATTAAAATATGTATGTTCTTTCTCAAAATTCTAATCTTCTATATAGATAGTTTCTGCATACATAGTTTGAAGATGCAAATGATGTTGCTACAATACTCTTCTTCTACAATATTGAATGTGATTTGCCACTAGTTTTGCAAGGTCTTCCTACTACTACAAAATCTAGATTCAGAAATGCATCTCCTGTTTTATTGTTCATGAAGTAGAAGCACTATCTTGAGCTGAAATCTATGATTTGGCTTTGGGTAACCTTTTAACTCCTTGAAAACAAATCACAAAAGCTAACAGAAGCTTCATCCACCATGTTGACATATCTTCTTTGCCATGTTTTCCTTGCACAAACAAGGGCAAACAATCCCCAAAATCCAACAGCAAAGGAAGCCAAATAGCTAACATACCAATGCTAGGGATCCTCTGTTCCCTCTTCACCTTCATCATTCTCATTTATTTTAGACATGTAGAAAATATTTTAGATGGGAATGAAGGGTTTTCGAGTGGGGGTTTAATATGTCCAATGAATGGGGTAGAGGAAGGGAGCTAGGTTCACCAACATCTATCTCAATATCTGCTGCTAAAATGCTGGTGGGGGGGGGCACGAGTGTGGGGATCAGTATAAGAGGATTTTGTTTATGGAACAATTCTCTGTGCTTTGTTTGTGGAAAATACATGCCATAGATTACTTTTTTTTTAACTATATTTTGTGTCCATGGTTGTTTGAAATTAATCAAATGCATGTCTAGTTATCTTTTTTACTTTTTTATGACTGAGAACTAGGAGTTGCAAAGATATTATCTACATCTGTTTTAGTATCAAAACAATCTATGATGGCCTAGAGGGGAGGCTATGTCAATTGAGAGAAGGGCAAGAGGAATGCATGCCCTCGAAGGAACATTGGTGAATTGATTTGAAGAGTAGACAACCTTGAGGAGAGATAAAAAGTGCATGAGTCTGAAGAGGAACCAGAGAGCTCAGTGAAAGGTGCTAGGATATCAAATCCTATGGAGAGGCTTCTCGAGGCATTGACTTAATAGAATAATAAGATAAAGGTTGATATTTTCAACTTTAAAAGATGAGCTAAACTCAAATGCATTTTAAAATTGGGTCCAAGAGTTGGAAAAATACTTAGGGATGGAAGACATGGACAACAATGATCCAAAAAGAATAAAATGTGCTGCTTCTAAGTGGAAATTGCATGTAGCCCTATGGTGGGAAAATGTACAGAGTTCAAGAAGAAAGGGAAAAGACAACATTTGACTTTGGATTCAGATGCTGAAACATCTAAAAACTCAATATTTTCCCTCAAATCATCAAAATAACTTGTTTAAATAATTTCAAATTTTAAAATAAATCAATTAGTGGAAACTTATGCTAACAGTTTACGAGATTTCAAATTCAAATAGGTCAAGTGAAGCACAAGTGGCTGCCCAGTATGGAATGGACTCAAATGTCAACATCAAGAGGAGATGGCATTGGTTAAAGTTCATATTGTAGATGAGACATATGAATATGCCTTGAAGACCAAGGAGAGACTAAACCAGAAAAACTAAATAATGGGTAAAATATTGTAGCTATCCAAGCAAAGGGAAAGAGGTTCCTTAGAACCTACCGTGAGTGAAGATCTTGAAGAAAGTAAGAATGTGAAGGTCGACTTTGATTAAGGGGAAGTTTTAGAGGTAGAGGGCATGAAAGTCACTGTCTAGAGAGCAAACGCCCTTGAAGTGTTTTATTTGTGATGAGGTCCATAATACTATAGATTTCCCTCAAAACCCTTAAAGGGTTATGGTAGCCCAAGAAGAATAAAAACCTTGGTTAGCAAAAGTTGAGGTTGAATCAAGAGAGAACCTAATGCTGGGAAGAAACTTAAGAAAACTCCTAAAATTAGTTGGAAAAGAAAAAGTGTCTTGAAGTCTTCCAA
Organism: Cupressus sempervirens; assembly: GCA_028749045.1. NCBI lineage: Eukaryota > Viridiplantae > Streptophyta > Pinopsida > Cupressales > Cupressaceae > Cupressus > Cupressus sempervirens. The sequence goes on from CM053789.1 coordinate 656,538,966, forward strand.
ATGTAATGCAAATATAAGGATGTGGTATATAAGGTGATCATAAATGGTGGATGTACTGATAATTTGATGAGCACATTCCAAGAATCAATTCCTACAATATTTTTTGGTTAAAGAAGAGTCATAGTGTGCTTGCGGATAAGTTTTGTCTTGTTGCTCTCAAAATTGATCCATATGAGGTTGAAGTGCTTTGATGTCATACTCATGGATCCATGTCATTTATTTTTGGGTAGACCTTGGCAATATGAAGAAAAAATGTTAGATTCAGCATGAAGGAAAACCATCTTAAAACCATGGAAAGAGGAAGAAGTAGCTGAAGTGGTAGCTTTATCTCTTTTAATAAAAGCTAAAAATGAGCTTGAAGTGAAAAGTAAAGTTCTAGATCAGCCAAGAAGGAAGTTTTAAATATTTCAAAGAAAAAGAGACAAATGATTATAAACATGAAATTCAACTAAAATATGAGGCAGATCTGCAACAAGATTCAACTTACAGTTATTGGTGAACCCGAAAAGGTAGATGATGACATTTCAATTAATTGTAATGTAATTGAAAGGAATAGTGAATTGCATGCAAAATCTGCCTTGGATGTTATCATAAATTTAGCAAAAAGTGACTTAAACTCAATATAACAACAGTTGCGTGAAGGGTGATTAAATTGAAGGAAAATATTTCAGGTCTTAGTGATTTTTCTGAGCATTCTACTTTAGAGGCTTTGTATAATTGTATTGATCCAACTGAATGATGGAATAAAATGCTAGATTCCTCCCCATAAGAAGACTAAGATTGGAAACTTATGTAATGACCCAAAATTGTGTCAAGGGATTCCTAGTGAAAACCTTGATGATAGATCTACTAAAAGTTTTTCACTCTCATGTTGAAGGAAACCGTGTCTGATACTTTTGAACTAGGATGTTCAAAACTATTGATAAAACAATGCAATAGATGACTTAAAGACAATGAAATGTTGGCAACTTCTTTACAGAAATGTTGGTGGCTTTTGCAAACCATATATTCTTATGTGTTCTATATTGGGCTTTTCTTTATTGACACATTTTTACTTCTATAATTTTGCAATGTGGTGGGGAAGAGCCATTGATTTTAGTTTTTCTTGTTTAAGGTATAATAATAATCTCAAGCAGGCTTGGCAACTGGGATTTCTTCAACTGTGTGGAGATCTCCATCAAGACAAGCAGCACAAGTTTTTTCCATCCACCCAACATAGTCATATTTTGTGTTTGCACTTAACAAATGGGCAGCACAGATCCTGCCAGCCACACATGCAAGAACTCCCAAGATTGTTACAAATACATAGATGCACACCTTTGAATAACATCCTTATGTACAAGTCAATGATTATCATAAAGATTATGTGTCAATAGATCAATGGCTAATAATTCATGCTTATATATTATGATCCAAATATAACCTTAAACTCCATTTACAAATCCTTTTTACTATCCATAAATCATATTTGTATAGTGTTCTCCAAATCTATCCTAGAACTCTATTGACAGGTTGTCCTTCTATCCATAAATTGGAAGTTAACATTCCCTTGCATTTTTACTCTTAGAAATAAGATTGAAATTATATGACCCAGTCACATACTCATTGTCAATAGATGTCTCAATGCTAAGACAACTGAAAAGTGCACTAGGGTCTCTATTTAATTTTCACAGTATATGTTTCATTTTTCTAAATGGATGTATTGTATCATATTTAATTTTCACTATTTTAAGAAATATTTTAATCCATTCCATGTGGGTGTTGCAGGAAGCATATATTCTGGAAGTTGGTGAAGGTGCTGCTACTAGGTGCCTAAGCGGATTCGTGGGCATGGATGTTTCTCCACCAATTGGGTCCAACATGGTATGTTGTGCCATGTAATTTTTCCTTTTCTATTTGCAAAAATAGATTTAGAGTAAGTTTTTGTAAACACTGATTTCTTTTTAGGATTCTCAGAGATATTTTCATGAGTGCATACCATACATTTTTTGATTATGGGAACTTAAGAGTAGGCTTTGTTAGGCAAAAGCTGCCTAACAATGCACATATATTTTGTCTACTGTGAAAAATTAGTGCAATATTGTGTATAGGAAAACCATGCACGTTAACTCATCATTGTGAACCTCTCTAAATTATCTTTTATTGCTTTTGATGCCTTCTTGTGTGGACTATTTATGTATCTGGTGTCTTATTATACGCAATTTTTTCTATGATGTTACTATTGTAATCTAATATATGTATAGCAAAAAATGTCAGTGTAAACTCTATTGAGAAAAGTGTCAAGATGTATTAGACTGGATATACAATAGGTGTCAAGTAAAGAAAGGAAGAAGAGGCTAGATTTCAGAATTTCTATGACAATAGGTGTCTTGTTCTTCAAACTTATATATAGGCTCTTTTAAATTTTTTCTTCTGGCTCTACTATTTTTCTTCTCTTACATGCAATGTGTATGAAGTTGATTGAGCTCTTCTTCTCTATTGCTCTATTGGATTGCATTGTCAACTCTTCTATTTCTATCTATCTAGTTTCTCTTTTTCTTCCTTCTATAATTGCAGTCCAACATGAATCAGCTTATTTTTATGAAAATCACAAGAAGATTCTCCCTTGATTTGACTCTTCTTTTTAGGCCATCACAAAGTAACTCCTACCAATTAGATCAATTAGATTTGGTGATTGTCCCAGTAGACATGCATGCAAAATCAACAATATCAGATTTCCACAATCCATTTGTAATGCAAGTTCATTTTGGATTTGATTGTGATGTTTTTTAGCGTCATCGTTTCAGATCACTCTCCGTAATCCATCATCATCCGGATGAGACACTGCAGGATGCATGCAAAATGTCATATCATAGGGAAAGCATGTGAACTATTTTATAGAATGCCTCAAAAAATTTACACCCAGGCATTGGTAGAAATTTCTATCTTCATTGGTTGAAATTTCTACCTTTAGATGTCAAAATTGTCGACCTATATTGGTCAAAATTTCTACCTTCTTGGTCAATATTTCCTACCTTCAATGGTCAAACTTTTTCACCATCATTGGTCAAAATTTCTACCTTTATTGGTCAACATTATCCACCTTCATTGGTCAAACTTTTCGACCATCATTGGTCAAAATTTCTACCTTTCCTGGTCAACATTCCCACCTTTGTTGGTCTAACTTTTTGACCTTTATTGGTCAAAATT